>WFKH01006014.1:48566257-48583620 GCA_016163765.1 Magallana hongkongensis
CCCTTAGGTGTATATGCTATCTGAGACCCCTCAATAGATCCGTTCAGGGGTGATATCCTTTTGGTCTTGGTTCAGGGTATACAAAATATGGTGGCATCATTTGACCTGCAGCATTACCCGTAACATGACAGTTTGGCGTTGCTTTCCACAGGAAATCTGAGGAACATTCAGGTCTCTCCGAGTAGGGCCAATTACTTTGGTCTTGTTGCCACCCATATTAAATCCTGTCTCATCTGCATTCCAAATCCGAGCTGGTTGATCTATAAGGCCTTTGCTTTGGAGAAATTCTCTGTAGTTAAATTGCCTTTTACTTTTTATTACAATAACAATTACAAACAACAACCATACGCATAATAATACATACGTTAGTTGTCCACAGTGATACACATGCACGTGTGGTAATGAAAAACATGCTCCTTCTCAAAATTCTCTCGTTCCCGCATTTGGCTTGCAAATCTTGCACTGCTTTTGCTACCTATAAATTTTTCAATTAAAATAAATTAGTTAAATGCCATACATATCCCTTACCTTTTGATTTACCTTCAATGCAAGTCTTATACTGCAAATGTTTTACATGTTGGGCAGTTAGGATCAATTCAAGAGATCGAACTATAGTCTTATATTCTTCATACAGTTTAATTGAAAATATAATATCTGCTTACCTTTATCATCGATCGCGTATGTATGATCGTGTGCTGCAGATGGCATGACAAAAATGTATTGTCATTAGCAGAAAAACGCTCAAAACATATCATTAAGATTCACGTTTTCCGTACAAAACAGCTGACAATCAATGTTAGTTGAAAGCTTGATGCACGAACAAAATTGACATACTTTCTAAGCGTTTTGGTGATTTCATTCTTATCTCATCTCCCTATTTAGAAGTGTTCAATTACACGGTGTATAGGTATTTTGTACCACGACAGAATGTTATCAATTCGGAATAAAATAGCGTTTCAAACGGATGAGAGACATGTGGTGACGATATAGCAATCCATCATAAAAATAGACCGATCATTTGTATCATTTGATAATGACGATAGACGATATAAAGACCTTTCCTCTCAATGTTTATATAGCAATGATCAAAAAATTGGACTGATTATCAAATAAAATTTTTTTGGTTGTTTTGTTTTAGATCTACAAACGTTATTACTTTCAAGCGATTTATATTCGTTATCAACGCATGCACATTGATGACTTTTAAAAAGTCTCGATAAATAAATTCTTTTTTTAGGGTGCGTGTTATGCATAGTAACAGTTTTTTTTAGCATTTTACACGCAACTTTGGGGGTGCTTAATATACAACAGGTCCGTGCGAGACTATTAGTTTCAACCGATTTAAAGTCGTTCGTTCCTCTGTTTTAAAGTAACCATTTTGGGTCACCTGTAGTCTGAAAATTCTGCATCATATAATAATTCTACTTGTGTATTTATATTTTACAATATAATATACTATATTGAAAAGAACAGTCAAGAGAAAATTGCATATTTACAGGGTTTAGTAAAGGAATATATTTTGTGGCGGAAGGCTTTTAAGAAGAAAATGAACATTTTTTATTACTCAGTAGTTTTAGAGTACTGTTAATTTAGCTTCCAAATTTTCTGTGCAGACCAAACTTCCAGATACTTTATGCATAACGATATCTTCATGTTGTTCCAAAAAACATTTTGAACAAATTTTTAATATTTCTATCAACATATTTTTGCATATTTAGCTTATATTTCACAAAAGTCAAGAAAATATTAACTCCAATCTTGCCTAATATTAGCTAAATTCATGTCATATCTCAAATTTTTGAAATGTGACCCCTTGTTTTTTTAATTTAACATAAAACATTATGTTTATGTTTATACGATGCAGGGTTTTGGAAAGATGGCATTACTAAACAATTTTGTTATTTACGTAATAATTTGATTACTTCAACATTATGTAACAATCTTAACATATGCTCTTGTGTTCATTATGTACTGGCATTTGAAGCCACCATTAAGGCAAGGTTTTTAAAACTTTGACTTAAATATTACTTATATATTCACTACATGTGTTGAACTTCAAACAGTATTAAAATCATAATTAAATAATAGTTCAGACTATAAATATTTGTTTGATTTTTTCAAATAATCAATTTCTATACCAAATTTTAGCAATAATTTCAGGAAAATTATTTTTTTTGCTTGAGGCCCCATATTAAAAAAATGGAATGTAACATGGGTCACAAATAAAACAAAAGAACATTTTAAGTCCCCATCTTTATATTTTAATGGTTTTCAGATGATTGACATTACTTGCATATTAGGTCCAAGCTTCCTTAAATACATATCAACGCATGCACATCGATGACTTTCAAAAAGTCTCGATAGACAAATTCTTCTTTTTTTAGGGTGGTATTTTTCAAAAGGAACAATGGGGTTTTTTTTTTAGCATTTTACACCCAAAGTTGGGATGCATAATATACGACAGGTCCGTACTTTAGGGTTGTTATCTTTCCTTAATGGCATTGTCATGACTTGCTTTTTTTCAAAACAGGCTTATTTTTGAGTAATTTTCAATGCAAAAAATAGTTTGCTTATTTTCAAAACCGTATTATTATCAAATACGGCTAATTTTCAAGGTTTTCGTGTATTTCCAAATCTAAAATTGTCCTTTTCTGATTACTTCGTACCTCTACACCGTAGTATTTAAACTTCAGATCTGTACACGTTTTTCTGCAGCTGACCACTGTCATTGTTGTAGAGGTGGTCTTCTTTTCGTTCAAAGTTCGGGCTTTTTGATCCATGTAACAACCAACAAATTCTACAAATATGCATTTGTATAAAAATTACAAGATACATTTCATAAGTTTTTCAATTTCCTTAAAATGAAAAAGAGACAGGTCCTATACACTGGAGATATTTATCACTCCTGGGAAAAAGATGGCTAAGTTTGGGTTTGTTTTGCCATGTAAATGGTTTAATTTGTACAAAAGAAAGTCTGAAAAACGACTTACCTTTCCTTACGATGGCAGCTGAAAAGGTTTTAATACTTATTACAGTAACGTTTGATACAGAACAATTAAAATCGGAAAATCATTGAGTTTGTAGTCTAAAATGTGGTTATCTTATCATCAATTTTCTTTTAGATTGAAAAGCTATTCCAAGATTAAATTTGTACAATATCTGATTGATTGGTCTTTTTGCGAATTTAGGTGGAAACTTCTGTGTTCCTAGATACATGCAGTGAATAATGATGGCCAATATTTCATCAATAACAAACAAGAGGCACATGGGCCACGTCGCTTACCTGAGCAAAAATAGCAATAACAAATTCAGCTTTATTGAGTCATTTACAAAATATCTGGACAATATGGTAGAAAAGATTCTGTTTAAGACATTTTCAATTTTTTCTCCAGATATTAACATCTTAAACATTGAGTCCCATTTGCATAGTCATACATGTATCACATATTGAACAATGCAGTTCGTAAGAATAGATCTTAAACAATTGTTCATATATATCTATATAAACCTACATTAAACGTTGGACCCTTTATGAGGCCCAAGAATACTCCAGGGGCCACAGTCTAAACAATCAAGAATAAACAATTTCAGGATGCTTCCAAAAATGCAATACCGTATATAATACCTTTGAGGAGGTTTTTTTTAAGAATAACTTAAATATATTTGTGTATATTTTGACTCCCAAATATGGCCTCATCCTATTCCCGGAGATCATGATTTGAACAAACTTGAATCTACACCATCTGAGGATGCTATATATTCCTATGTAAAGATTTGTCCCTCCCATTGTGGACCAACCCTACCTCCGAGGATTATGATTTAAACAAACCTATATGTCCACTACGTGACGATGGTAAGATAAAAGTTTAAGCTTTTCTGGCCAAATGATGATTGAGAAGAATATTTGTCAAGATTTTTCTCTATTTATTCCAATGTAAAATTAGACTCCCAATGTGGCCTCACCCTAACATACCGACAATTTTTTAATAGTTCTTAAAAGATGACATGGGTCTTCATTTTAACAATCTTGAATTCCCGTCAACTAATGATGCTTTGTGCCAAGTTTGGTTAAGATCGGTCTAGTGGTTCTGGAGAAAAAGTTAAAAATGTAAAAGGTTTACAGACTGGCGGAGAAACGGACGTCGTACAAAACGTGATCCAAAAAGCTTATTTAAAACGTCAAATTTTAATAGTTTTTTTAATCACCTGGTGTGAATTGAGGGTTTTCATACACAGCAATTCTCCATACCCCGCCACAACCCTGTGTATAATCACCTGCGCATGATCTCAAACAGTCGCTCTCCGTCATTCTCTTTGAGTTTGTTAGTTTACTTCCACAGAAACACTCTTTGCTATACTGTAGATGTACAACATACATAAAAAAAAAAGGTCCATAGTATACAGTGTTCACCTGAACACCAATGACTAACTGTGACTTGAGCAGCAACTTTAAGAAAATGTTCAATGGTAAATAAATATTTTAAACGGGCAACGAAGGTAGCAAGCATTGAAGACAAATAAATCTAACCCGCATTTTTCCTGCCAACTTAACAAACTTCATACCTGCATGAATAACCAAAGAAAGCATTTTAATAATAAAATTAAATTTACAAATGTAGCCATCTCACGTACGTTTACACTAAACAACATTTTGTTCTTCAATGATATTTACTTGCTACCATATATGTATGATTTCGCAAACAGTAGCCTTCTGACACATTTGTTACGAACAATAAAATGTTTTGTCTGTAAACGCTCCACATATATCTGTCACATTTTACAGTTAAATGTAAGTTCCAGGAAAATGATGAAATACTAATACTATTCTTTTGCCTAACTTCCAATCTTTAATGTATTATCTAAAACCTTGAACATAAGTGACGGGGCTTTTTTAAGTTTTGGTAAGAAAGTAGGGGCTTAATTTTAAAACTTTTCTTTTTCAAATCGCAGCTTATTATCCAAACAAAAACCGAAAGCAATGAGAGCATAATCACGGAGTGTTACATGTACGATATGAAAAACGACCAGTACTTAAGTATTTTGAGAACATTATCCGAACACTTATACTTCCGCTCGAAATTTCACAGGAACTGAACAAATCTCGGGGAAGTCTCTTAAACTTTCATTCGAGCACCTCTTGATTTATTACATACTTAGCAGGCAGCGATAAAGAAAACATTCCGAACACATTCGCAGGGGTGCAAGAGAATGGTGCAATACTAATACAATTCTATTGCCTGACTTACTATCTTAAGTGTAACATTTTACCGAATCAGAACTTTCTCTTTAATAATTGAGATTCCTGATCACTTCGTACCTCTACACCGTAATATTTGAACTTCAGATCCACACAAGTTTTTCTGCAGCTGTCCACTGTCATTGTTGTAGAGGTGGTCATCTTTTCGTTCAAGGTTCGGACGTTTTGATCCATGTAACAACCAACAAATTCTACAAATATGCTTTTGCATTAAAACAACAAAGGTCATTTCTAAAGTTTTCAATTTTCTTAAAATGAAATAAAAACAGCTTTTATGTATTTGAGATATTTATGATTCCTGGAGAATGGATGGTTAAGTTTTGGTTTATTTTACGATATGAATGATTAATTTTTACAAAAAAGTATCTGAAAAAAGGGTAAGTTTTCCTTACGATGGCAGCTGAAGATTTTGAATACTCATTCATTTACAGTAACCTTTGATGCAGAACGATTAAAATAGGCATAACACTGAGTATGTACACAACAGTATTTCTAATGATCAACCAAAATTTGAGTGTCAGAGTCTTAAGGAAGATACAAATCTCACAATTCTTTGTTATGTAAACAATGCTCGTGCCATGTTTTTGTTTACATTGGTTAAATGTATCCGTAAAAGTTCTTTTTCAAGCTCGTTTTTCTATCTGCTTATTCGTTTTGAACATAGATAAACAGTTCCTAGCGTTTGTCACATTCATTTTGGGTCTAAACCTGTAACTTTCTTTACAACATTCAAAATATTAACAAAAACATGACCTGATCTTTGACACTCAAATTTTGGTTGATTATTAGAAATGCTTTACTAAAGCATTGTAAACAATAAAATGTAAAAATAAATTTTGACCAAAGTCGTGACCGTGCCCCTTTAAAGTATTCATATCTACTTACCTTTCCTTACTATGGCAGCCGGAAGATTTTAATACAGGTTAAAGGTGACATTTGATAAAAAAAAAAAAGTAACATTTAATCAAATGTGGTAATCAGTATTGTATATAAAATATATTTACATGAATTTTTCTGATAATATGAAGTTCTTCAATTTTTATACATCTAATTGAATTTGATTTTTTTTAAGTTTATGAAACTTACTGATAGATGGCATAAAAGCATCAGGAACAGAGGTGGGGTATAATAAGAAACCATTGGTCCAATGACCTGGAAAGAGAGAAAAAACTTTTTTGGTGAAGGCGATTTTTCGAGAGAAATCATCGTCCTGATATTTTAATGAGTATGTTGTATATAATGGAAAGGTTTGTGAAAAAAAATTACCTCATTAGTCGGTTATGTCAAAATCCTGTTTTAAAAAATAATTTGTCTACATGAGATCGAATAAACGGTAAATGATTTAGTAAGTTACGTTTAATGCAAGATTCATTTAAATGTGAATGAACAGAAGGGCTTTCTGTTACAGCTTTATTCAGCACCAGAAGGGATAGCATTTTTTCACTTTTGTTATTTTTAAGGAATTTTAACTTTGCATACAATGATTATTGAGATACAGGAAACATTAGTGACGCTTAATATATAAAATAAAGGTCGTGATGTCTCAGATACATCAACTTAGTTTTCCCACAAGCTTATCTTTTAAAAAGATTGGTGAGCTAGCGCTGTAGCCATCATAAAACACAGAAGCAGATTTCTAAAACATTGGTTTAAATTTCTGAAGCGATTAATTAACAAAAGGAAGGCACAGTGGTGTACTGGAATTGTGCTGGAGTGAGGTCTCAATTTAGAATTGTGAATCTAGAGTGGGCTTCACATCTGCAATGGCATAGCTCATTGACTGTGCCTTAATCATTATGTATCTACCGTAATTACAATTTCGAGGTGAAAATTTTCAAGAACCATTGGCACTGTTTGGTAGCAATCGTATCTTCTCGGGCCTTTCCGGCAAGCTCGGAAAACATATCCGAGGTTGTTTTCCGAGCTCAGTGAAGGTAGTTAAGATAAAACTAGCTATTTAATATAATATTTAAAACAACTTTGCAGTATAAGACCTAAGCTACTGTTACTTTTTGACATTTACAATGGTTAAGTTATTTCTCTGATTAAATGCATTCCATCTGTTTCGCAGAATCAGAGATGTTATAGATGTTAGAGACTAGAGGGCTGGAGCCTCGGTTGGAAACCAGCTTTTTTTAGAAATCAAATATCGAAATATAAACTTCTAACGAACTGTCCCTATCTTTTTGGGGGATGGACAACGCAAAAACAATATAGGGAAAGTATAAATATAATACCGATGAAATTCAAAGATACAGTGAAGTGAAGTGATATATTTTTATTTTTTTATTGTTGTTCGTCAAGATTTTCAGTCGGTCAGCTCCCCCCCTCCCCCCCCCCCCCCCCCCCCCCCCCACACACACACTCTTTTCAAAATACGATGATTACGCTAGCCCGTTGAGCTGCACTCGTTCGAAATGCCAAGCTTTCGTGAAAAAAATATTCACGCAATGGGTATTAATTGGTATCTAACCAGGCACCGATGGTCATCAATCCAGGCAACTGTATTTGTCATGCAGGATGTTTAGTGAATGACAACCATTTGAATGTATCAAAAAAACAGATTCGTTGTATTCAATAGATATGAGGTTTAGATGAATGACATCGTTGAAATTAGATCTCAGTGCTTTATAATATAGATTTCATCAAAATGATCGTAATTTGTGTTTCATTTTGTTCGATTAACTTTTTGTACCTTTATAACTTTTATCATTTATCTCATTGCCCTTTTTAAAATTTAATTGTACCTTATTTACATACCAATTATAGCGAACAAATATAATTTATGGTAAAGCGTGAGAGAATATTAAAGTTAACTTGAATTTAAATGAAATACACGAGAACCAAATTAATATCAATTAGCCATGCACATCAAAACCATGATTTTGAATAAACTTTTCAAGAAAATCTAAGAATGAAATAAACTATATAAATATAAACATGAAAGTTGTCGATCAAAATCGGAACGCAATTTTAAGTGAAAACATGATTGCAAGTACGCAAAAGCTAGGTTTTTATCCATTATCTCTTAAATCCTATTAATGATGAAAATGAAATTAGTCAAATGAAATGAAATCCATCCAGAGGAAGTATAGTAACTTCCGCCAATGATCAGTGCAGATACGTAGGTATAATGCCCATACTTCGACCTACTGATAAAGTGGAACATTCTCTTTAGAGAGGTGGACAGACAAAACCATCCATGTCTTTATGATGGTTTTGCATGTCCACTTCTCTAGAGAATAAAATGTATATGTATCAGCGGCGCTCTCCTAAACCACGCACTTCACCGTCAGCAAACTGCATTAATTATCGGTTGACGGTACAATTGAACGCGCTTGTCAAATCTCCCTAATGTTTTTGTAGTGTAACAGCATCCTTTAATTGCATAATTGTCTTTTTACATTGCCACCAACAACCGATTATACAACACAAAAACGTCTCTTTAAACCATTTGTTAACTATGGAGTATAACTCGTGTAACGAACGATAACCCCATGTTACGAAAATCCGGAATAATCAATATAACCTTAAGCCTACATTCATAATTTCAAATTCATCATAAAAGAAGAATATGTGGGTCAAATAGTCATTTTGATATCAGTACAATCTGTTCTCTTTTTTAACAATTTTTGAGGACTAAAAAAGCAAAACAAATAAAAAAAACTAGTAGATTAATTTTTCTCGAACAATTAGACTTCTTTCCACCGTATTATTTTTCATGTTTAAAACATTTCTGTTTCAAAAAAATAGATAAAATGCTTTCCCTGCGTTACTTGGAGAAAAAAAATAATGTTTAAAGATTAAGAATGATTCTTATTTGTTCTTTGACCTTGACTTTTGACTTTTATGTCATTTTGATTGGTCAAGGTCAACTCTTCATTTTCAAGTGGCCAGATGTCTCTACAATGTACGGTTAAAAAGTTTTAAGTGCTTTTAAAGAAATGTTTAAAAAAACATTCAGGGGCAATAACTGCTTAAAGGAGACATCAGATCCTTTCCGTATAAATAAATTGAAGGAGCCTCTAAATGAACCACAGACGTTGGTAAAAGCTCCAAATCTCTATCTCTTATTGTTTCAAAGGAGTAACGATAACCAGCATTTCCTATTAAACGGACAATAACTCTAAAATTATTTCAAGGTAGGAACTGAAGGGATATATTTAGCTTTCTTAAGAAGTCCTTCTACATATATGAAAAAAATTTTCTATACCACCCTACACAAAAGAGATATGAAAAATCAATAATTCACAGATTTTCAAATGACCTTGATATTTGATCTTCATGTTATTTTGATCGGTCAAGTTAGACGCTTCAATCCCAGGTGGTCTGATTCCAGGGGCAATAACTGCTAGAAGGGGGCCTAATGCCCTTTCAGCATAAATAGATTAGAAGACCCTCTAGGTGAACCCAAGACATTGGTAGAGGTCTCAAGTATCTAGTCTCTATAGCTTATGATTTCAGAGAAGTAGCGATAACAAGCATTTCCTTCACAAAGGGCAGGTACTTGGTAGGTTCTGAGAGTTATCAGGCAAAGGGTCGTTTTGTGTCTTAACTTTGAATTGCCAATTCGGTAAAGAAAAAATTGTTTCAATAGATCTAATAATAAAAAGCTGTCCTGAGAAAAAATAGAGGATAAAATAATGATAATAAACATAAGTAATACTAGTGGACTAATTGTTCTCGAACAATCAGAGGTCTTTCCACTCTAAATTGTTTATAGTTTCAGAGTAATAGCGATAACAAGCAATTCATATAATAGGGGCAATAACTCTATAACTATTTCTAGGTGGGGGCTGAAAAGATATATACTAGTAATGAAATGTCTTAAGAAGTTTTTCTACATCTATGTAAAAGATTTTCTATATCACCCTTCACAATAAAAAAGCTATGAAAAATCAATAATTCAAAGATTTTCAAGATGAGCTTGATCTTTGACCTTATTTTATTTTGATCGGCCAAGGTAGACGCTTCAATCCCAGGTGGTACGATGTCTCTAAGATGAATTGTTTAAAAGTTGTTGGTGTTTTTATTGAACTTTATAAACTTTCAGGGGCAATAACTACTAGAAGGACCATCCGGCCCTTTCGGTATAAAAAGATTGAAGAAGCCTCTAAGTGAACTAAAGACATTGGTAAAAGCATCTCATATGGTTTTAGAGGAGTAGCGATAACAAATATTTCATACACAAAGGGCAATATAATAAGTAATATTCCATGATAACTCTTGGTTTAACGTTATGGGAAATATCGAAAATATTTCACTCTCAATTGTAAAAGGGAAAAGAATCAAGAAAAATCCACTTTCAAAGAGGAATAACATGGTTTAAAGTCATCTTCAGAAAAAAAAATAAGTAGTGAGTACTAAGTACTCCTAAAACTTACCGATACTCAGCAGACCGAAACAGAAGCTAACAAACACGAAGAGGTGCATGATTCTGATCTGGGGGTCTGAGTCGGTTCGAATGGGTATATATAGGTCTTGTCATTAAGATTAATCAAGAGACAGATTGCACGTGACTTACTATTGATAAACCTACCTCTCTCTCTCTCTCTCTCTCTTTCTTTTACATACGCTCGTAGCAAATACGAATGTGTCTTTTATTGAATCCGTTGCCGACTTCACATTCGGCCCCTGCTGTCATGTTGTAAATTTTAATTTACTGGGTGGATGAGTGGGTGTAAATGTTAATTTGTCTAATTTACATTCCACACAGTAATTCAAAATTTACAACATGAGACTACTATGGAATAGAATCTCCCCTTTGACTAATGAAGTCTTGCTCTGGAGCCAAATTCTCCCTTTTTTATTTCTATGTAATCTCAACAAAAATAGCTAAACTCTCAGAAAAAGAAAAAAGTCAGTATGTAAATTATCATTTTATTGAACAATTATAGGTTCAAGTTTTAATTGTTTTGCCTACCACTGCCCCAGTATTTGGATGAGAATGGTTCGGCTTATTGGAAAAAATTTATTCGGACTGCAGAACTTTTTGAAAGTCATCATTTCACTTGGAGAAAATATCTAGGTGACTTTGTTTTCCTCTCCAGTAATTCATGTATTTTCTCTTTGTAATAAACAATAATTTATTATAATCCCTCAAATGATGTAAGATATATACGTAGATGTAAATCTTAACTTTGCTTGGTACATATGTAACTTTAGGACGAAAAAACTCAAAAATGAAAACAAAATGTACTGATAACCGATGGCAGACACTGAAATCATATAGACACGATTGTTATTGTTTTTTAAACATCCTAGACCCCATTAAATTGGCATAAATCATAGTACATGCAAATTCGCGATAGTTTGATACGACTGTGGGCTACTAATCTATTTTATTCGTGATGAGAATGCATTAAACAATAGTTTATGCCTTGGGTGGATTGCAAATACCAGTAATTCAAACTTTTAAAAAATCTAAACCAGTTGGCACATTATTGAAAATCAGGTGATCATATCATTTATCAAATTGAGTTGCCTGCAGTCAAGTTCATTTATTCACTTGCCACCATTCAAACATATGGTACATTATAATTAGAACAATACGTTACAAAGTACATATTGATGTTGTGGGGTGAAAACTCGTGGAGGAGACGAACTACGACATACTATATACAATCACCTTCACAGCGTGACTTTATGGATCAACATATGTGCATCATATGAATCATATGATTTGTTTCATATGAATTCAAAAAAGGCATAAAATGTTAATTTTATAAAGTTAATAGCTTCATATGATCTTCAAATGAGTTTTAATGGTTTTCATTATACATGATCTGCTCACATATGAAACATAAATTTACATACTTATAATAATCATCATTGAGCAAAAAATTACAAATCCTTAAAACTGCTATTTCTACCAAATCCACGAAAATTGATGGTCACAGTGTGATCTCCATATGAAAGGCAATACCTATGAGAATCATATGTGACAAAATTGCCAATGAAGTTTCCGTCGTATAATTTGTGCAAAAATTTGGACGAGTGCACTTATGGGCCGCGGTATAAAGTGAAAAAAATGAAGATTCAAATTACGCATGATTTTTTATCTCACATCATCTATTGATATTTAAAACATAAGAATCAACAAGTTTTAGCGCTGAATTTACTGTGTATAAAAAGCACGAAGTGTCCTTTCTGTTATATATTATTTTTTTAAAATAATATCTTCAATATGACTACTTTGTAGTAGTCATATTGCAGATATTATTTGAAAAATAATATATGTCAAAAAGGACAGAAGCTTTACAACTAGTAGGGGTCAGCCGACATTCGTGATAATATATAGTAAATCGAGGACGAGCATTCATTTCAAAGCCTTTGTTTACTGTAAGCCTAACCGTGTACAAACTGGACGAAAGGACAAAAGACGCATTATACATTTAGAAAACTTCTGTGAAAATAAGAAGTTTGTACAACATTAGGCTGGTACTTAAAAAATGAAAAATGTATGAAAATTTCAAGGTTTTTCCTATAGCAAGCAAGAGCTATTACCTGCGTGACACGGGCATGTTGAACCCACGTATGGAATAATTTATTTCCATCGATTTTGTATTGTCATGAATGTTTGTTTTATCACCATGGTAATATGTAACTTCAAAGTTTTATTGGATTATTTTTCTAGACAGAAAATAACGCATAAAGTATAATTGAGCAAACGCGCCAATCGATCCACCAACATAATAGTCTCCATCCTCTGATTTAAATAGACACAATTCAAATAGGTTCGGTACGATTTTATCTATAGGCGTTTAAAAATCCTCAATTGTTTAAAATGTATGGTAATTTTGGTGAAGTTAAGCGTGCACATAAATCAGAATTATCCACCAGTGCTTAAATATACTGGAAAAAAAGCAATTCGATGATATTTTCTACATAAAAACGGCACTGAAAAAGGGCCCATTCTCTATATCTTAACAATGCAATCAGCATCAGATCTAGAGTCATGTTTGAAAAAAAATATTTAATACAATTATACTACCTCTTAAGGAATTACTTTGAAAATGGACTTTTTCGGTTCTGTAACCCTCCTTTTAAGAACATGATTAACATAAGTTTGATGGTTTGTTCCCTAATCTTATTGTTTGATTGATGAAATTGTAAATACTGTTTACACAAAGATAGTGTAGATAGTGTGAGAATTAACAAGAAATTTGGAAAGAAGATAGGGTAACATGATAGCGTAAAATGCCCATTTGGTTTAGTCGTAAAATACAATTTTAAATTTAAAATTTTTCCAAATAAATATACTTGATAATGTTATAATATAATTTTACAAAAGCACAGTTTATAACTATATTCAGTTTTGAATATTTTAACAAACGATAAGAGAAAAAAAATAAATTCTAAAGTTGTGGTAGTATCGAACCCACAACCTAAAAACCCTAGCTCTATAATGTTACCTAATGCCTGGTGCTCTAACCACTGAGCCATTTCAGTCATAACAAACTCAATTGTTATATGTTATATGCGACTTCAACCACGAATTTACGGACTTGTATTATTTTTCTAAAACGTTCAGTTGTTGCGATAAAAAAAAATGACATTTTTAAAGTATAGTGGGTCATCTCTCCACGTTTTTGTGATTGAAATCGGTTTGATTTCCTTTAAACCTTATATAGACTATGACAAAAATATGGAGCTCAGGCCAACTTTATAAAAGAAAAGGCATTGAAGTTCTAAAAATGACACTATTTGGAGGTTTTGACACGCGTACGCAAATATTTAACATACATGTATTTAAGGGTTATAAATAGATGCTTTGGTAAATATACCTTGTTTTCAAAAAATTAGAAAGAAATTATAAGATTTGTTGAAATTTTAATTATAAAGTATCTTATATATCCTCATAAAGGCAGTTTACACGCCTTATTCACCCATCTTCTTGTACAAGTTTCTTTGATGTTTACAACAGGACATTTATTATTTCCTAGTACCAAAGACTTAAAAGCAATATACCATGTAATATACTGAAAAATTTAGTGACCTCTTTGATGGTTTCTGTGCGTCAACAAAGCATTACAAAGAAGGGCAAGTCTTCCATTTATGGAAGATTACAATTTATGCTTATTTTAGCTTTCAGCTCAGGTGAGCTGAATTGGGAAAAAACCTAAAACCAAACCCCGTTTCAACAGTATGTTTAATCTAAACAAAACAAGGGTATGGCATTTGAAATGAAATTTGCTTGGTCCGTTGTCTAATAGCCTAACTCTTTAGCCATTTAGCACTATTCGTATATCAGCTCGTCCAACCAAATAAAACATTTTTCGTACCCTTTCTTTAGCCAGTTCTCTTCCATCCAAATACCATAGATTTTTATGATATTTTAAAGTTCATTTTAATAACTGCAGGTAATTCGCCTTGATACATAAACACCATGCACCATGCACCAACCTGAAATCATTGTGTCAATAGGGGAGACAAATAATTGTTGATACTGAAAGAATTAGTTCTTTTTTAATTTTCAAATAGTTTCAATCTAAACGACTTTTTCTTATCTTGTTTTAATGCCATTGTTTTACATGATGCTATTATAAAACAAGAGAAAAGCTGTCATTGTGACAGCAAACCGGGTTTTCTTTTCTGGAAGAGTGTCCATAATCCATATGTCAACCCTTAATTGATGAACAGCGCCTATCCAGAGAAATAGGGGTACCCTATATGCAATATTTTGGCCAAAAAATGACTACGTTCAACAGCTAGTATTTTCTCATAAATAATCAGAAATCAAAACCCTAGCAATATGCACACGTCTGATATATGTACAATTTATCTGCAAAAGAACGACTTCTTATCTTGAAAACAGTAACAGGAGTTATCCGTACCATAGGGGTACCCTTTTGGCAGTCGCCCGCCATTTTCACCATTTCAATAACCGGATTTTTCCTTTGGAAAGCCCGGTTAATAAAACTAATTATTATACCTCATTATAATAATTTTATGTAACGCGTTAGCGGATTGGCTCTAGAAAATCACGTGCCAGGGTAATAAAACTTCATATTTCCATGTAATCATGTTTTTCATCATATTCCACCCCTTCGGAAGCCATGTGAATCCTCATTCCATTTTTGTATGAAAAATCCTGAGGATGAGCATACGATGTTATCATACAATTACAATTCTAGAAAATATCGGATTATATCAACATTTTAAAACATTTTTGTACCAGCAAACTGGTAACCGGTAAACATTTAATACGTTTTTGCTTTACAAGAGTTGAAAAACAATTCAAACCCGATGTATTCTATGAATCACCTGTCATTCGGTATATTTATTTATTTCCCCCAGGAAAAATCATATTTCCATCGGGCGTTGCCCTCGGAAAATATGATTTTATAAAAAATAAATAAAAATAAATAAAAAATAAATCTTTTATATCATCTTTCATATCTCCCTTACCATCATGCAATAAATGTATAATATCCAATATGTATTTCGAAAAGAATGATTTTTAAAAAAGGAAATTGTAAAAGTCAAATCTGGAACATGCAAATTGTACCCAACTGATTATTTTATACATGTAATCGTTTTATTTGTTATTTTTCTTCTTTATTTTACAACGTAGAAAAGGCTCATTAAAAAAACACTATTTTCTTTTTAAATTTTTTTTTTATTCTTTGTTCCATAGAAAAGTTTCCGTTGAGGACGGATTTCTTAAGAAAATACACACAAAATATATTAGGCTTGAATAATGTGGTGTAAAACCCCTAGTAACTAGCATTTTATCATCATTAAATGTACACAATATGTATAAAAGTATACAAGCAACAATTGTCAACCTGTGTTTAATACTATAACAACATACAATACATGAATAAACATTCAACAACTGAACACTTTCAGATTTCAGAAAAGGCTACATCAGCATGGGAACTAAAAGGGGACAAAACAGAAATTAATCACAATCTTCACAACATGTATTAATTTATGGTTTGCTATGACAATAGTTTATGCCTTGGGTGGATTGCAAATACCAGTAATTCAAACTTTTAAAAAATCTAAACCAGTTGGCACATTATTGAAAATCAGGTGATCATATCATTTATCAAATTGAGTTGCCTGCAGTCAAGTTCATTTATTCACTTGCCACCATTCAAACATATGGTACATTATAATTAGAACAATACGTTACAAAGTACATATTGATGTTGTGGGGTGAAAACTCGTTAAGGAGACGAACTACGACATACTATATACAATCACCTTCACAGCATGACTATATGGATCAACATATGTGCATCATATGAATCATATGAATTGTTTCACCAGGCTGAAGCTAGCAGCCACTAACAGCAGCCACTAAGACCGTAAAAGCTAGCAGCAAATAAGGAAAATCATCAAAGTACTGAGAGTACTCGAAATAAAAATTATATTTTACTTCATTATCGGCATCTTTTAATTAATATCAAAAACATTTATGCATGAATAATTTTTATGAGCATTGACAACTTCGAGGCAGTAAAGCTCGCCTGGAGAAGAATTATAAATGTGTTTAAGTTTAAGGAAATTCAACTGAATATTGATATTTGCCTATACGTGTGCTTATATTTGATCCCTGGGTCTGTTTACTTTTTGTCCGGAAATAATATGCATCGAAAATTAAAAAGTCCTCGTATTATTACAAAATAGGGACGATCAGACATCTAACAATGTGATTTTATTGTCATAAAAATTAGCATCTGTCGCAAACCAAAACCAAAACAACAGAAAACCAAAGGTGAATTTGGGATTATTTTGTGTCAGCCATGTTTTGACGTGAACTTCGAGAAGAAAATACTAAGATATAAATGAAAATATCTAGTTCACCCGAACTTTGGCATTTTTTAGCATTTCAGAATGATATAGGGGTTAAAGGTAGTTCATTATCTCCCTTACCTTTGAAGTGTGCATCAAACGGAAAACAGGGCAGTGTAGGGGACCTATAGGGCTGTTATTTCCAGGTCTCAAATTTGGGCTGTAGGGGTACCACCAAGTGGCTCTCAGGGGCTCTGGCTCATTTCAAGGATTGATATGTCACTTGAGTTTGATCACACCACTTGGTGGTAGCCCTATAGGTCCCCTACACTGCCCTGTTATCCGTTTGATGCACACTTCA
>WFKH01006014.1:48583630-48597442 GCA_016163765.1 Magallana hongkongensis
GGGTGAGCTAAATAATCTCTTTTTTTATTTCTTTGCATTTTTTTCTTTAAAACATGGCTGACACAAAATAATCCCAAATTAACTTCTGGATTCCTCTTGTTTGGTTTTCTTTTTGACAGAGGCTATTTTTTTTATGAGGATAAAATCACAATACAAGATGTCTGAAAATCCTATTTTTGTAATAATTAGACTACTTTTCTGAATTTTTGATGCATGTTATTTCCGGAGAGAAGTAAACAGACCCGGGGATCAATTTTTAAGCACACGTATAGACAAATACCAAATATTTATTAATTTCATTAAATACAAACGCATTTATAATTCTTATTCAGGCGAGCTTTACTGCCTCCAAAGTTGTCGATGCTCATACAAGTTAGTTATGCATAAATTTTCTTGTTATTAATTAAAGAATGCCGATAATAAAGTAAAATATAATTTTCGATTCCAGTACTCTCAGTACTTTGATGATTTTCCTTATTGGCTGCTAGCTTCTACGGGCTTAGTGGCTGCTGTTAGCGGCTGCTGGCTTCAGCCTGGTAATTGTTTCATATGAATTCAAAAAAGGCATAAAATGTGAATTTTATAAAGTTAATTGCTTCATATGATCTACAAATGAGTTTTAATGGTTTTCATTTTACATGATCTGCCTCCATTTGAAACATAAATTTACATACTTGTAATAATCACCATTGACCACAAATTTACAAATCCTTAAAACTGCTATTTCTACGAAATCCACGAAAATTGATGGTCACAGTGTGATCCCCATATGAAAGGCAATACCTATGAGAATCACATGTGACAAAATTGCCTATGTAGTTACCATTCGTATAATTTGTGAAATATTTAAGAGCAATGACAATTTTAACATAATATGTTGCTCACCTGAGCCATGTGTCATCTTAGCTAACTCTGTGTATCAAATACAATGCAAAAACATCAGCATCAGAGTCATGTTTGATGAAAAACCATTTGATACAATTAAACTACCTCATAAGGAATTCCTTTGAAAATAGACTTTTTCGGTTCTGTTACCCTCCTTTTAAGAACATGATTAACATAAGTTTGATGGTTTATTTTCTAATCTTATTGTTTGATTGATGAAATTGTAAATACTGTTTACACTAAGATAGTGTAGATAGTGTGAGAATTAACAAGAAATTTGGAAACTTTACAAGTTCCTTTGATGTTTACAACAGGAAATTCATAATTACTTCCCAGTGCCAAAGACTTAAAAGCAATATACATGTATACAATGTAATATACTGAAAAATTTAGTGCTCTCTTTGATGGTTTCTGTGCGACAACAGAGCACTACAAAGAAGGGCCAGTATTCCACATATGGAAGATTACAATTTGGGCTTATTTTAGCTTTCAGCTCAGATGAGCTGAAATTGGAAAAAAACAAAACCAAACTCCCTTTCAACAGTATGTTTTATCTAAACAAAACAAGGATATGGCATTTGAAAAGAAATTGGCTTGGCCCGTTGTCAAACTTTTTAGCTATACCTCAAGTGAATAAAAATATATTCCCCCAAAAATACTTCCGTAAATTCACTTTATCAATATGCCAAGATAGAGCTAGATGCCCAACAATAACACTGATTTTCCTGACATGTACATCACATTTAGGCTCCAAAATGAACATTCAAAATTTGCAACTCAACTTCCTGTTATGCAGTAATCTTAATTCCTAGTGGTCAGTTTATCTGGCAGTGGCCAGTGACCCAGATTGGCAACTCAGCTGGAAATGACTATTACTGGACAAGTTAACAAATTATGTGTAACTCGGGTTGAATTTAAAGACAAAGTTAAGAAATCATACCAAAATCACAGACTTTTAGCAGTTAAAGTTAACGAATCATTTCCAACTCATGCTCTGTTACCTTCTAAGATAATAGCACATACCAGAATCACAAGAAAATCATAGCAGACTCAAAACCAAGAAACAAACCACATCAGGATCATACTTCCTTATTTGTCACCTATGATTTGGGTATGATTCATTTAATAGATCATGTCTAAATCATAGAGCAAAATCATGAATTTGTGAGTTTGATATGATTTTTAAGTGATTTTGATATGATTTCTTAAGAAAAGTTTTTGTTTGGGTAGCCCCATTCGCATACCAACTCGTCCAACCAAATAAAACATTTTTCGTACCCTTTCTTTAGCCAGTTCTCTTCTATCAAAATATCATAGATTTTTAGGAATTTTTAAAGTTAATTTTGATACATGTAACTACAGGTAATTCGCCTTGATACAAATACATTCAGTCAAATCTTTCAAATGATATTTTTTTTTTTTAATTAAATGCCCTCTTGTTTTAAACATGCTCGGGGTATGTATGAATTGTAGCCTAGCTGTACCATCAACCAACCTGAAATCATTGGGCAAATAGGGGAGACAAATTGGTGATATTGAAAGAATTAGTTTTTAATTTTCAAATAGTTAGCTAAAATTACATGTCTTACCAATTTTAATAACTTTTTCTTTACTTGTTTTAATACCATTGTTTTACATGATGCCATTATAAAATAAAACTAAATATCCAGTATGTATTTCGAAAAGAATGATTTTTAAATAAGGAAATTGTGAAAATCAAATCTGGAACATGCAAATTGTACCCAACTGATTACTTTATAAATTTTATATTTTTATTTGTTATTTTTCTCTTTATTTTACACTGGAGAAAAGGCTCATTCAAAAACAACACTATTATGTTTTTAAAATCTTTTTATTCTTTGTTACAAAGACAAGTTTCTATTGAGGACGGATTTCATTAGAAAATAAATACACACAAAATATATTACGCTTGAATAACGTAGTGTAAAACCCTTAGTAACTAGCATTTTATCGTAATTAGATGTACACAAGATGTACATCTATACAAGAATACAACCAGCAATTGTCAACCTGTGTTTAAAACTATAACAACATACAATAATATGATAAACATTCAACAACTGAACACTTTCAGATCTTTAGGGCATGAATAAGATTAAAATTATTTCAAATGACCGGTCATTTTCAAGATGTCGGCTGCTAGGGAGGAAATGGCTACATCAGCATGGGAACTACAAGCAAACAAAACAGATATTAATCACAATCTTCCCTACTTCATTACTGTATTAATTTATGGTTTGCAATGGGAGCAGACAACCCAGTAATTTTTTTCGAAGATTTTTACCATTCCCACACACATTGTAAATGATTAGTTAAATAGACTGACCTGGCGGTTTGGACCAGATTCCTGATGGTGTTGGCAAGAGTTTCCCCATGCTGCTTCATTGATTCCACATGTACTCTCTCTGTACTTAGCTGTAAAGACAGGAGGGTCAATTTACACCTCTTGAGAATAATAAACTAAAAATACACATTCACTTACCTGTATCTAATGCAATTTGAATTTAAAATTATTTGTGATGATTTTTTCTCTGTTAGGCTAAATTTTCTGATATAATTTTGTTCTGTAAAAATGTTTTATCAACTTACCAATCTCTTTATGATCCTTAAAAGAACTTTCTGCTTTTTAGCATCAGCTTTCATCAGTGCCTTACTGTAATATTCCTGAAATCATTGAAATTAACAAATTATTCAAATTGCTCTGCTATAAAAAGTCAATCAAAATAAATATCATTTACTGAACTACATTGTAACAGCTAGTATGTGAGTATCAGTAATTGTCAATAAAAAGAAGTAAAAAGCTATCATAATCTGCATTTAAAACTCTACTAAATGAAAACAAGAGGCCTTTGGGCTACATCATTCAACTGTGCAACCCAGTGAAATTTGTACCCATTTCTAAATTCATGTGTATATAACTCTGAGCTCAGATGAGAAGGAAGATATTATACCATGAGTGATATGGAATCTACACTATATCATATATAATGCTTTCATAATAGTAACATAAACTGTGGGATGTAATTTTTAAGAAAAAAATTTTGAAGACTTTTTTTAACATATCTCTGTTGAACTTTGCATCTTTACTAGGTCCCCCTATTGGTCTGGGATTCACAATTTGTTCTACACTGAATGTACACTAGATCAGGATGTTTTCATGATAATAGCAATTTGTGGCATTGTAGTTCTTGAAAAGGTGATTTTTTAAAAGATGTTACTAACGTATTCTTATGGTGAACTTCGCACCTCTTTTGGGACCACACTATTGGTCTAGGGGTTATTGTTTGAAGCATTTATTATAAACACTACATAAAGAATATTTGTTGTGAATTTTGGCAGTTCATGTGCTGTAGTTCTTGAGATCATTATAGGACACCAACCCTTAATCAAAAATTTTTTATTACCTCCCCCTTTATTAAGGTGTGGCCCTTTATTTTAAAAAATTTTGATTCTCTTTTAACTTAGAACGCATTTTGCCAAGATTGATCAAGTGGTTCTAGAGAAGAAGAGAGTGAAAGGTTGACGGATGGGCAGACAGATGAGTAAACACCAGACAACAGACGATCCTTTGGTTCAGGTGAGCTTATGACAGTTTAAGGCATGAAGAACTCCATGTATATTAATTTTGTTCTTTGTACTTGATGCAAAATAGTCAGAAATGTTACCATATTTTCTGGAGTCATGGAGTCTTTATTCTCTCCTCCAAACAGCTGAACCAGCAGAGAGAGACATTTGGTGGAAAAGTCCTGAATATCTGTGTCCTCAAAACACAGCTGAAACACACAGAATTACAAATTATCACAAGTATCAAGCTACTTTTTAGTACAGTGGAATTTTTTCATACAAAATGTAAATACATGTATTGATTTCCTAATCAATGTTCAATAAACAGGGGAGAACTTTGTTGATAGATTACTGTTTGAAATGTAGAAAGGAAAGTGTTGTTTGAATCCTTAAATAATGGCAACATCATAAACTATTTTGGTACATGTATTGTGTACATCTGTTCCTTAGTTATGCGACTATGCCTTTTAACTTTTTGTGTCTATACTCTCAAAATGTCTTAATAAACCCAATGGTGGTGAGATAGAAATTGTTCCTACATACCCACAATAACACCTACCAGTTGGGTCAGTATGGTGGTGAGATAGAAATTGTCCCTATATACCCACAATAACACCTACCAGTTGGGTCAGTATGGTGGTCAGGTCAGTGAGGGACTTGTTGGTCAATAACAGCTGCTCTGCCTCCTCCGCCTCTCGATTCCCTCCCTCCCCTCCAGCCTTCTTGTTCTGTCAAACAGCAAAACAACTATATCAATTATCTGTCTCTTACAATCTCACACTTAATCAAAATAATAATGTTAAAATTGATTAATTCCTACACACAAATCATCAACTACAACACTTCATAGTCTAATTGAGATTAATTAACTACACAGTGCTAGCAGAAAGAACATCGCACTCGTAAAACTGCCTCACTTACTGCTGATACCTCTGTCTGTGACTAAATATAGTCAAAATAAAAGTCGCATTTAAAATCTTTGTTGAAATTTTTTGAGTTTCAGACAAAATTTTTGAAACCAGAACATTTTGGAATTGTTTTGACCCACATAAGGTTGTTTAAAAGAAAAGACATTCTTTAAGCAAATTAGTGTTTTCTAATTCATTCCTCATCTAAAACATAACTTGATTGAATTGATATCCACAGTTATAGTTTATTTTTTACCCCTGTTCATGCTTTACACATGGAAAATGAATCTAAGATACTGTACATATACATTTATGAACTTCAACAAACAAACAAACCCCTTTGTACCTGCAGTGCTTTCCTGACGACCTCGCTGACGTATTTGAACATACTGTGGAGGGTGTCCAGTAGGTTCTGTAGCATTGAGTGGGCTATCTTATTGTCAGCGTGATCCTCCGTGTCCAAACACGCCGTGGTCACGTCAAAGAACAGCGTGGTAAAGTAGTCAATCAAACCTGTAGACAAAACATAAGTAAACTATAATGATCTAAAGTACCGGTAGTCAATCAGATCTGTATACAAAAGGAAGTAAGGTAAAGTACATTTATGTAAATACATCGTTACATGTAAAATAGAGAATCCTAATGATGGAATGTTTGTCTTCTCCAATGATAATTTTTTTTTTTCATATTGATTTTGTCATATTTAATGTCAACCGAGAAATACACAAAGCTGAAGAAATCAATTGTCAAATATTTAAGAAAATTCTTAATGTTCGAGTATGCCTGGTCACTACTGACTGTCTATTGCAGCAGTGTACCTTGTTCATACAGGTCCTTCATGTTCGTGTCTTTGTGAGCCACCAGACAGTTTAGTATACCAGCTATACTCTGCATGGAGCTGTTAAGTGGATTACTCTGGTGGTCCTAAAACAACATTTCAAAGTAGTGTGTAAAATGTTGTATGCCATGTATATAGATATTTCATTACTTCAAATCATGAACCATGTATTGAAAAGCTATAATGTTGAAGGGTTAATTGGCAAACGATTCCTTATGTTTTATATTACATGTATAAAATAAATGTCCATACTTAATTTGTTTAATAAATAAAATATAGGGTGTATCTATATCTAGACTGAAAACCAGCTAGAGTAAATTTTAGTGGTCAAAACTTTTTGAATATATTATGATGACAAAAGATTAGAAAAAATGATGCCATCCAAGCATAAGGCATTAGATAATTAGATAAATACTTCTGTGTAGAAGGAAATCCCTTAATATTTTCCTTAACAATTATTTTTCCTTATTCCATTGATCAAATCTTTAACTCCATAATAATTAAATATCCACAAACCCTCTGCAAAAATAAATTAACAAAATGTTGTCCTGAAGTGATATTGCTGTATCTGATTCATACTTTGTTGCATTAGTTGATCTGTGTGAAGCTTACCATCATGACTTGGAATATGACAGACACCAGCCCCTGCTGTTCAAACTGTTTAACAAACCCCCCATTCTGATCCAGGAGGGTCAGCAGTAGCTTCAGCCCACAGCTGGGAAGGGGCTCCTGGTCCAACAGAATCTGCTCAAATCTGACAAGGAACAACAATTTGAAAGGTTGGATTTCAATTTAATATATGTAAAAATTGAAACCCTGATCAATTATAATGGGATATACTTAGGATATGAGATATAAAAAAGTGCTTTGAATGTGATGGCACAAAGACCAGATAAATCCATTAAATGGCAGATACTTTATAAATGACTAAGGATTGAAATTCAAAAAAATGAGCGAAAGAATAATTCCATAAAACATTTTGTCAATTGATGTTCGTGGTTTGCAGCAAAGCAAATGTACCCCTGACATTCTGCATAAACACTAACTGTATGAGCTGGCTTGGTGTAGTAGCTATAATAACAACTGAGAAAGTCAGACTGTCGACCTCGGACTTACAAGTAAAACATACAACTGTTGTAGCCTGATATAGTACTATACACTTACTGTGGTAACAGTCTCTCTGTGATGATTTTATGAAGTCCTGCCACATTCATCTTTTTCTCACCCGCAGCATACTGTTCTTGGTTCAGATAAACAGAGGCAATCTCAGAAAACAGTCTCAGGGAGAGGGCTCGAGTCTCTCCTGTCAAGATCAAGAGGGCATTTCAGAATGGCACATTATATTTAAGCGTTCTGCACCCATCTACATCAAAAGCGTACCTTTTTGCTCAATCTTATCGCCAACGATCAAATTTGGCTAAGATGATGGAAAAATATTTTGTCTTTTTAAAAAATTGAAAGCTTTACATGTAAAAAAAAAAAAATATACAGTATAAACAGTAACAATATCTATGCAATATAAAAATACAATACTGAAATCTCACCATTCTGACTGACCACTAAGTCAGCTATGATGGGCAGAACACTCTCCAGAATCACCTGATGGAACTCGGCGACTATCTGAGGATGCTGGGATATGCCCTCCAGGACCGACATGGTTGTTGTCACAAAGTCTGAGGGCGAAATGGATCCTACGGTAGAAGACAAATTACAGCTATCAAAGTCTGAACGTAAATACTGCAAAGTTGATATTTTATTTTATTTTATTTTTAGGGGAGAGGGGCAAAGAAAAGACCTTGAGTCATGAATTATTAATATTTGGTCTTAGCAATATTTTACATGACTGTATCACTGAAAAATTTTAACAATTTTAATGTCTCACAAATGAATACTTGATGTCTTAACAAACAATAATATTTTCTCAAAATCTATAGCTAGTGTATCTTTACCTATAAATAAGAGATTAGGGAGGGGGCTAACTAACATATTACATATAATCAAATGAGAAATCACTGCAGGCAGGAGATTCTTGTAAATGAGCTACAAATACTGATACTTTATACACTATCAAAATGTGAAAATGCAACAAAAATGCATTCTATAAGCTAGATGTAATAACAAAGTTTCTAAATCAGTTTAGAATCTACTGATTTGTGATTGCATACAATGAGAGATTGTTACATACATGAATACATCATACTGATGTCTGGTTTTTACATGTAAAAGCATGTACAGTATGAATGATTGCAGACTTTGATAACATCATGGCATGAGAGAGACAGAAATGCAGGTTATTTCTAATCCAAGCATAAGCATTACCTTTCATTTTGTCTGCTTTAAAATTATAAAATATCAAGTATTGAGCTTTATTTCAAAATCATTTTTCTTTTAAATAAATATTTGTACCAATGATCAAATCGTCAGATTGCAAAAGAAAAAGTATCTTTTTTTTTTATTCCTGTCTCATTTTAAATAAAGTATACAATCCTTAAATACAATCCTTAAACTTCTTTTGGTTACAGAAAACTAATGGTACACTTTTTCCTACAAAGAAATAAGTTATCTTCCTTACCACTAGCTCCTTCTATATTTGTTTCCCCTGATTCTATACTCTTGATGTGAGACAAAAGAGAAGACAGGTTTTTAATGAATTCCTCATTTACAATTTTTGGTTGAAATACCTGCAAAAACAAAATGTTATCTGACTTTTCACAAAATAATTAAAATCTTCTGATATGAAACATACATTGTGATTTTACATTCACTGCATTACTGAACCAATTATTATCAGGTAAACGATCAAAACATTTGAAACCACTTTCTTAAAACAATTTGATGCTAATGACTTACAAGATTCAGTTTGCAGCAGTTTTTGGGAATTAAGATGTAAAAAGATTTACATGTTGGTATCAGAGTTTACCTGACTTGTGACCAGGTGTAGGAATACGTGAATCAGGGGGAGGGAGGAGCGCAGCTGTTTGGCCTGTACAGCGTTGGGGTGCTTCCTCCCTGTCACAGCATCTAATGAGGTCACTATCTCCTCTGTAAACAGAAGAGTAGTAATCATAATTATTGAATCCTTTTCAAAATATGATTCTTGTTCACACTGGTCATTTTTATAAATTTTTTTTAAAATTTTATTTCATTTTTTTTTTAAAATACATGTACCTATTTTGTTGTGGCAAAAAAGTTATGAAGTTTCGATTAACACGAGTAATACACTGTATGATTGTATTTTCCTGGGAAGCTTTTTTTAATTTAAGCTTAATTTTGCAATACATATATGTATCATCTCAAACACAAAATCTTCAATCGTAAGAAATGTTATCCATATTGGAAATTTGAGACATCACATCAGAAATTGCAAAATATACAAGAAACTTTTTTGATATCAAAAGTGCAAATATTTGCACCTACAACAAAAAAAACTTTTATAGGGTAAGGAATATTGGAATTCATTGATTTAGAATCTTCTAACACTGGACTACTCTAAACCTAATACATGTATTAAAATCTATCACTGTGATGTCTATTAATCAATGACAATTATGCAGAAGTAAATTTTAAGATATTTGTACATAAAAAATCATAGTTTCAGTGTAGAAGATGCTTGGATTGTGGTTCTTTCTAAACAGCCTGGGTACAACGTCTACCATGTGATTGATGAGGAGGTCCAGACACTGCATCAGGTACTCCACGCTCTCAGAGCCGTTGTTTTCCGGGGCCTTACCCTCGCGGGGTGTCTGACGCCGGCTGTCTCGCTCAATGTACATCACCAACCTATATGTATCAACAGCAAAAATTCTAGAGAATGTTCTTGCTTAAATAAGTCTGTTCGATGTTTATTAACTACTACATCTGGCCTTAGTGTAACAAAGACTGTTATAAATGAAGTCTGTATAATAATTAAAGTCTATAATGCAATTGATTTTTTGAACTACATACAGTATCTATGTGACAAAAGACAATTATTCATTATTTTAAATCTTGATATCTATAAATTAAAAAGATGTTCTGTATAATTAATTGGTATTTGTGTCCAGTGCAAAATTGTGTCTAAATACAAAATCATTAATTTTGAAATAATACAGACTATGAATGTCTGATTTCTACTTTGAACAAGTTTATGTACCTTAATTGACAACTATTAAGCAAAAGATCATAGTTGTTCTTGACAACCTCATGAATGACAACAAAAGCCTTGGCCCTTATGACAACGGATGGTGAGTCCAGCAAACGAATCAGTTTCTGAAGGAAGTCCTGTAAAAAAAAAAACACATTCTGAATCAGAGATTGCTGAAAATGCAATATATTCCCAGACACTTGAAGGAATGAAATGATCTGAAACTTGCAAGATGAAAAACAAATGAGACTTGTAATAGTATACAGGGCACTGCATGGCCAAACAGGAAAAGTGACCATACAGTACCGATCAGACTCGACCTAACACCAGAGCAGACCCCAACTAAACCTCGGGTTTACTTTCGAGGTTTACTCTGGGTCAGCTTTTTGAAAATTTGGGTCCACTGGGGTTTACTTTGGGTCCACTCTGGGTTTACTTGGGGTTTGCTTTTGGGGTCCACTTTATGACTGAAGTGTGAAGCAGACCCGTCTTTTATCTTACTATCTTACTGCCTGTAAAACCTGCCAGTTGTATATTCCAAATACACATGTAGTGTCTGCTTTCAGGGGTATACTTCTGATCGGGGTTTACTCTCTGTGTCCACTATGGGTTTACTTTGGGTTTACTCTGGGTCTACTCTAGTAAACCCGAAGTAAACCCAGAGTAAACCCAAAAACTAAACCCAGGGTTTAGTTGGGGTTTACTTTCTGTTAGGTTGGGTCTGATCGGTACTGTATTTTTGATACACGTTTTGTACTTCACCTGACATAATTAATGGTACTCATCCTGAATTTTAAGATTTAAAGTATGCACTTTTCATAAATTAAAGCTATAGTAAAAGAAGTAAATATAAATAGAGGTATTGAGAGTACCTTATCCTGAACCACTCTGTTCAAGCTCTGTCCTGAGGCAATCAAAGCTCCAAACATGGTGACTATAGACTGCTGAATTCTGGTGATTCCAAAAGACAATGCAGACAGAATGGTTGTCATGCCAACGGTATCAATGACACTCTGGAACACTGTGGGATTGTGATGGGTGATTCTACACAGAGCCTGAAAATCAAACCAAAGCTACCATCAAGCACTTTTCACATAGACAAGGAGAGCTTATATCTTATAACATGTACCAATAATAAAATTCTTATATTTGCAATTTGTAACCAAAGATGGCTGCTATCATTGATGAACATGGCTATTTTCGGTGGTATGTATTTTCTGGTTGAGTTTAATGTAGAACTTACATTAAGGGCAGTAATTCTAAGTGAATCCACAGTGGAATGTTTGAAGATATACCACAAGGACTGGCCCATTTCATTGCTGACAAATTTCTGAAAAATACAAAGAATTTAGAGTAATTTCTGATTAGAAGAGCAATAGAATTGTAAGCTAGCTAGGGGGTCCTCCTTAAAATTCAAAGAAAAGCAAAACATGTATCTGCTACAAATAGCAGTTTTTGTGATTTTATTATATGAATATGTTAATCCAGCAAGAGGCCCAAAGGCCTTGACAGTCACCTGAGCACCATATAGCCCTTAGATCAACATGTCAGAGTCTCATGTTTCCATTTTAAGCTTCATTTTGAAGTCTAAACCCTAATCTGAGACTCCTCCCCATAAAAAACATTTATTCTTGAAAATGGGGGAGGGGGGATTTCTAGAGTCAGAGGAATCTTGGATTATCTATACCCTAGCTCAAGGGGCCAAACAAACTTTTGGTAAAAAGAGACCTGCAGGCCATTATTGGTCAATTTTTGATAATATTCAGTTTCATTTATAATTCACACAACAAAAATACAGCTTATATCTACTAGCATACAATGCACAGGAAATTAAAGTAGATTTCCTAAAAAATAACACATTTTTAATTTAATATTGCCAAGTGACAATTTACCTTGTAGTTTTCAAGATGAAGTTAAAATTGTTAATTGACCACAAGCAGCAGGGCTTCAAGGATATTATAACAATGCATTTAGTTTTTCTCAAATATGTATGGGAGTAGAGCAGCAGATTTTCTAAGATTTGATAAATTTTCACTATATGGCCTTATTGGCCCAGCCCTAGAGCATGAACCCCTGATACATGGGCCATGAATTTCACAATTTAGGTAGTAGAAGACTTCATGGGCATCAGAATCATGCATTTAGTTGTTCTCAAATATACATGGGAGTAGAGTAGCAGATTTTCTAAGATTTAATAAATTTTCACTATATGGCCATAATGGCCCTGCCCTAGAGTCTGAACCCCTGACACCCAGGGGTCATGAATTTAACAATTTTGGTAGAGGGCTTAATGGAAATTATTACTATGCATTTAGTTTTTTCCCCCACATGTGTGGGAGTAGAGGAGAAGATTTTTGAAAATTTGACCTTTTTTTTGCATATTTTGCTCTGCCCATGAGGCCCTGGAGGAGGTAAGGTCATAAATTTCACAATTTAGATTCTGCTTATCCTAGAGATGCTTCACACCAAAAATAGTAACAATTGGCCTTGTAGTTTTCAAGAAATTAAAAATCAAACTATGGACGACAAAGAACAAAGACCAATTGAAATAGGTCACCTAAGTGACTAAGGTGACCTAAAAACCAAAGAAAGTTAGAAATTCAGTTTTGTGTCAAAATTTATAAAATACCTAGTTGCGAGTATTGATTTTACCAAAAAATTTTCACAGATATATAAAAAGGCTAGATATTTTTAGAGGTTAATTGAATTTGTAAATGATTTAAGGTCAGATGACACATTCCTCGAAAAATGATAATTATTTTTCAAATTTTCAACGGCCTGATAATATACCAAATCAAATTATTATTATTTATTAATCATTTTTTAAATAATTAAAATTTTAAAAATAAATATATTTATGCCAAAAATTTTTATATCAAAAATTCAAGTGTATTTTCAATAAGATTATATAGGAAATTGCATACTCAAGTATCTTGCACAAATGCCTGGTAAGGTACCCTAATGTTTTGCAAGAAAGCTTGTCAAAGTAGTACTAAATCAATATAAAATTCCTGGAAAAAGTTATATAAAATTGAGGAACGTGTCGTCTGACATTAATACAGAAATCCTACCTGGGCGTGAGTACTCTGAGTGGCCACTACATTCTCCACAGTTTTAGCAGCTATGTGATTCACCACAGCATCCTCCTGTTACACATTTATACTCAAGTTGTATAATTTATCACATGCACTTTTACATTATACAAAAAAAAAAAATGTTCTTATGATAAGTCAATTGCATTTTATTACATGTACTTACTTGTACATATATCTTACTTAAAGTTTGTGTTTAGACAAACTTCTCTAGAAATCAAATAATGGTAATAATGTACCAGTAAAACTAACATGTAAGTATTATCTGAACTGTGTGGTAAATCTTACCCCTTCCCTGCAGCACCTGGTGATGACAGTGTAGGTCATCGAGGTCACACTCCAGTTATCACACGTCTTTCCATGCTTCACTTCCTATTACAA
>WFKH01006014.1:48615259-48629553 GCA_016163765.1 Magallana hongkongensis
TATATATATATATAATGAGGTATATGAGAAACCTCCATCATGTAATCTATTCTTTCGAAAAAAAATAATCGGTTTTATGGTGCACAATCTTGTAGCCTAATGCATGGTTATTAAAGCGTTTCTTGATATTCACATTCACTAAGCACGTATTTTTGCGCTTCTATTTCTTAAAAAATCATATTGAAACTACAAATTAAGATTGAAATGCACACGATCCAATTCTAAACAGTTTAAAAACGATATGATCATGCATGAATTTACGCATTCCTTTAACTTTTAAAGACTTTCAAATGCACTATTAAGCTAATTTAAGCAATAAAATGCTCTCTTTGGTGCATGTTTTTGTGGTATGAAGGTAGCGGGCATTGCAGAAAAATACATATAAATGTATATTTTTTCTGCAATGTTCGCCACCTTCATAAACCATATGAAACATCAAAGAAAGCTTTTTAAAATGTCAATACAATGCACTCGCTTCTCACCGCTGCGACCCGAGTTCGATCCCCGTGATCGACAGTGGTTGTTTGTGATAGGGTATGGCGGTCGCCCGCTTGGACACGTGGGTTCTCTCCGGGTACTCCGGCTTCTTCCCACACCGTGACCCCCTCGCGCTAACATCCGTGCCAACGAGAGATATTAATATAAGTTGTAGAACTTGTTTATCAATCGTTGTAAAATAAATAAAGTTCAGGTTTTCAGGTTTTTTTAAAATGTCGATTGTCGATTAGCACGTTACATGCAAGAAATATATCCGAAATTTAAGTACCACTTCTTCGTCAGTCCGTTCAGTCCGTGCTCTCAAAGTTTTGATCGATCACAAAATAATCATAGCAAAATCAACATCAAAAGTAAATATTAAATAAAAAACAATATTTACATTTGCAAATATGGTTCCTTATATGAACCCATTGAATAGCGAAAACGTTTAATTCTGTATGAACTTTTTCATGACGTCACAATGATCATAGCACGCACTTATCGCTTGTCGGTTGGATTATTGTAAACATTAAAAACACGGTTATTTTATTCATTCTGAACGGTTTGTCTTTTTCAAACGTAAATATAAGTAATAAACAGCAATGCTAAAAAGTTGACGGGGATATGAACTTGGTTGGTACGTGATCAAATCTTCTGAGAAGCCCTTCGGGCTTCACAGGATTTGATCACGTGACCAACCAAGTTCATACCCCCGTGAACACTTTAGCATTGCTGTTTATTTCTTAAATAAATGATGCAACCATTACTATTAAAGTATAATATTTTGAATTGAAGTTAAAATTTAATTTGTTAATCAATGCATTTTAAGATAAAGTAATGTGTAAATGTACGCGGACAGGTCGTTTTTTATTTAACTGGTTAGAACTGGATTGTGTAGATCACAATCTTGTCGGTTTCTTTATGAATGTCAATCGATTTTCCCCTAGGAAAAAGTTTTTCCGTACAAATTTATAGAAATTCTATTTAATAGAATAAAATTATTTTCTCAGTACAGGAATTCATGTAGGATTTAAAAAAGAAAAAATACCAAAATGATTTAATCGTGCATTCCACGATTTATTATTTCCCTTGTTAGTCTGACGAATAAAATAACAACATGTGTCACTCATTGCTGCTTTTATAATTCATAATTGTTGAATAAAACTTTGCTTTATTAAAAAACAAAAATCCAATAAAACAGAATCTTATATCCATTTTATTATTCACACTGAATTCAGATGCAATATTTGTATTCTTCTATACATGTTTCAAAAATCCTCAATTATTTAAAGAACATTAATATACACTTGATAATCCTGAATGTTTTACATTCTTCTATTGCCTGCGATATAAAGTTGTTTGTGCATTTTTCCCATACGACTGAAATTTCTGATAGATTGGGTATATTTCAATTAAAATCAACTACTGTTATCAGTTTAACTGATGGCTTTAACATGCAAATAAAGTCTTTCTAAAAAATATATATAACTATGTAAAATGTAGATAAGTTTTTAACTCAATTTTAGGAAAGAAAATTCATGCTGAAGGTGTTTTGTGATAAATGAAATGAATATATACCACTAAGTGTGTTTTGTATCTATACAATCATTCTCATTCCCATTGGGAAGGACAAAATTCATTTTTGGAATGAAATTTGAAAACCCTTTCACAGCCTGGCCTCAACATTAGTGTAAATGTAAATCTATTGCCACAAAATTTACCAACATATACATGTCTAGTGTAGCTATCACTAACAGGTATTTTCTCTAAAAAAAAAATCCAACATTTTCACACAGAAATAAAACTCATGAATATTCATTTAAATATCTGAAGAAAAATAAAACACACAGGGAATATCTAACTTAAAAAAAAAAGATATATGAGCTTTCACAAGTGAGGCGATCAAAGCCAAATCAAACCCAGCAATTATTAGTTTTAATAAATGCTTGAAAAACAACTATACAAGTAAACATCAATATAATGCCCCATTAAACAAAACAGACATGTCTAAAAGAAAACTGCAGCATTAAAATTATGCCAGTTTTAGTAACAATGCATTAGGAATGAATATTAAAAATATGCCATAACAGTGGAAATAGAGAACTACTGAGGCTGTCCAGCAGAAGTTTCTTCCTGTCCTAGACATCGGTAGTTTGCTAATAAATTTCGATTGCAGTGTTTGAAAAATCAATATGAATACATATCAATTAAGTGATTCTGTTACTAAAGTATTAATAGGTAATTGTTGTTTATTTACACTGTAAATCCTATAAGATAGTTGTTTTATAAAATAAAGAACTGACTGAGATAAGATTGGATGGTCAATCTATAATTACTTCATTTTTTGAAAAAAAATTTTTTTTGATTAACAGAACATGTTTACTAGTACATATAAACTGTACATGTATCTTTATCTTGAAGACAAACTACCATGTAAATACTTCGAAAGGGGTCAACATCTGCCCATAAGGAGGTCAAAATATCTGAGTTAACCTTTACAACATTCATATAATTTCTGTGTTTTTAGAATTTTAAGTATTACTAAGCATACTCTTACAAGTACATTTTCAAAATCTGGCTTAAAAATGAAATAGCACCTCAATTTATCATTGTTACATGTATAACTGATTTTTCTCAACAAGCTCACCGAGTTACCTGATTACATTTAAGGTGGTTTGGGACATCTGTCGATATTAATGTGGATCAAAGTACACTATAATTGAAATATTTTCATCGGTTTAGAATTTTCAAATTTTACAATATTTAACCAAAGAATAGCTTTTAAAAGAGGTAAAAATTGTAAAACCCCCAGCGGGATTCGAACTCATGACCTACAGATTCGTAGTAAACCCTCTAACCCACTGCGCCACACTGTTAGGTGACAATATTGGGAAAGACACTACTTATATAATTAAACTTGGTTTTATTGTTTATTTCGATAAACAATACGTCACAACATGGAAGTGTCCCATACCACCTTAAATGATTTGTGTTATAAATAAATGATGAGGTGTAATTTTTTCAATTAAGCAGATAAAAATATTAAAATAAATATATACCAATAAGTTATAGTACATTCAAGTGACACAAAATTGGCTTTAATCTTAAACTGAGTGAGCTCTCAAGACAAAAAAAATTTTGAAAATAATCTGAACTAGCTGCTTTAAATTTCTAAACTTCATAAGATGATTAAAAAAAAAATTAAACTGATTTAAAAATTCAAATGTTATAAGCATTAAAATTAATATCAGAACTGTTTTGACATATAGATGTACAATATCATAATTTAGTTTTGCAAGCATGTAATGATAAAAAAGGGAAAAAAATTCACAATGTATGTACATGTTAATAAAACAACCTTCAAGTTTCAACTCTCGTAATGTCATAAAAATATTTCAAGTTTAAAAATATCACATCAACCAATCAAAATGTATGCAAGCTCAATGGTTCATAAATTGTGCAACATAGAATTTTAGCAAGGAAATAAAATTATACAACATTAATTAAGAATGGACCAAAGTAAGTTTACATACAATGGGGAATAATAATTGAACTTATTATTTGCATAGCATAATACCACTTAATGATATAAAGCCGATGTAAAAAACAACCATTCCCTGAATAAAGCACATTAAGTTGGAGATAAATGACCATGAACTTACTGCATGAGTCTCCAACTTTGACCTTTAAGGCAAACCAACGAAAATGAAGATACGCAGAAAATGAAAGAAAGAAGTCTACATTGAATCAAATACAAAAAGAGAATTTTACATGCATGGAGACAATGACCAAAGATGCAAAAAAATCAATTTAAAAATGTTGGCGTTATTTCCTAATTTCTTTAGCAAAGACATTTTATGAATTTTGCAAACTTTTACCTCCTTTTTAATATCTACCATTTAAAGTACATTGTATTAAATGTAGTAACATATTGTATTCAAAAATTTATCCTGAATGCCATTAAGGCTTGCCGATCCTCAGCCCCAAAAATTTCAAGGTGTTGTTAAAGATGGCGTCAACACTTTGAATAAAAAATCAAATCAATAAAACTTTACTATGGTATCATCTGGCATTTTATGAACTTTTATCATTTTCCAATCTCTGTTGTAAAGGAAAATACAAATGTATACTGTATTTGAGGATCGGGCATCATTAACTGGTATTAAGGATTAATCAAATAATTTCATTCGTTGCATAGAATTCATATGAACAACCATACACACACAAATACATGCTGAATAACCTCTCTGAAGCACACTGTAACAATTTTGTGTAACAAAGTTATGCTTTTGTTTTGAGCCTCTATATAGGAAACAAACGATGGGAATAACCCATAGGTAAACATGTCTAGTCACAAGTGTTAACACTATAATATATCATATGGCACATCAACTGGCAATTATATAATAAAAAATATCTAAATATACTTCAGGAATGTTTCGATGAAAATATATACAAAAGTATATACATGTATGGCAATGCACTATCTTAAATTTTGGACAAAAACAAAGTAATGGAAAATCATTTGACATCACCCTTTGCATGTCTGTTTTTGCTGATTTCAATGGAATATTTTACACACATGCAAAATTCAACTTAAGAATGCGATCAGAATATAAAGTACATTTATACATATCACTAGTTTAAAGTTTTTCCAATATTAATGGGTTTTTTCAATTCTGAATTTGGGATAATCTTTTCTTTCTGAATTACAATTGATCAAATATATATATATCGGCCATTCTTAACAATTTGTGTAAGATCCCTGAATACATATGTCTGTACATGTATACCCAATTACTCTTCTCTAGAGTTAACTGTTGGAATATCTCTTATATTGCAATAATTAAACTAATTTCACAGGTGAAATGCATCTTGTGAGTACTGGTACATAAGCACTTTGAACAATGAAAACATTAAAAGACAAAAGCACTTACAAAAAAGAGAAATGTATACATTTAAAAATACATACATTATACCACTCAATATCATTAACTCTGGTAACAAAAAAAATCAAACTGATCAAATCAAACAATCACTAAACTTAACAGATTCAAGATTTTTTAAATAAATACATAAACAAACACTGCATGAACAATATGGAAAAACTCAAGGAATGTTATCATAGAACATATAATGCCAAAATGTGTACACAGACATAATAAATGGAATTCTCTCTACTGGAAGACAATTAAGTTATACAGTATGGGACTATAAACCGTGTGATTATCAAAGCCCATGCAGCAGCCAAAATATCTTGCTATAGCTAAAAATATTTTAAGGCACATCATAGCACATATTCTTGCTCCCCTGTAATGTCATGCGCCTTCTGCAAATGGATTCGCAAGGAAGATTCCGTGTTGAACCCCTTGAGGCACACTCGACACCTGAAGTGCATTTTTAAATGAACTCCGAGCCCATTGAAAGTTGCGAAGCCACGGCCACAGAATTTGCACTTATGGTTCAGCTGATTGAGAGCTTGGGTCTTGATTCCCGTCACTTTGTGAATTCCGAGGCCCGGATTGGTTCCTGTTCCATCTGAGTTAACACCTGGAACCTCCATGTTCCAGTCAATATCTTTCCCGTGAACACTTCTCACATGCTTCTGGAGATCATAGCAAACTGAGTATTTCTTATCACAGTGGGCACATTCGTATGGACGAAATCGGGAATGGACCCGTTTAACATGCTGCTCTAAACTGTCATTGCCCCAGAAACGTTTCACACATAAACTGCATTTGAATGGTCTGTATTCCCCATGATGCATTTTGATATGTCGTTTGAGATTTCCCATGTAGGCAAAACTCTTATCACAGTGTGAGCAGGGGTAAGATCCCTGCTCGGGCCCTGCCTGGGTGTTGGGCTGAGGGCTGCTGGGCTGGGGGCTGCTGACCCCACTATTTGATGGTGGGCTGCTTGTATGTTTTGAGGTAGGACTGTCAGGGGCACCATTCTCTGATGGAGAGGAGGTCGGAGAGTCTAAAACATATGAATCAAATTACACATCAGTCTTTCTATCTGCAAGTTATTTTCATCTAAAGATACCTATTATCTTTTTATCAAACAAATCTTGGGTGATAGGTATACAGTAAATCATCATAAGTGTGAACTTTTAGCATAATTAAGCGGAAAAGCAAACCTTATAGCAAGCATAAAAGTATTCCTGAACCAAATATGACCAAGTTTTTAATCTGATTATGTGAGAAAGTCCTGTGTGAATAATTACAATAATTGCATTAATTACTAGTATCATTATCTGAACTCACATGATTCTGGTTTGCGAGTTTCTTCTTCCACTAGTTGGCCGGCCGTAGATGTAGAATTAGACAGAGCTGCTCTGGCCTGCTTGCATTGGGGTTCCATGTCTTTCTGTACCAGCATCTCTTTATAATAACCCTGCAAAACCTCCCTATCAGACACATTTCCTAGCATTCTATCTGAATTTCCCAGCATTCTCTCAGACACAACCACATCCATCCCCATTTGCTCTGGCAAATGAACAGGTAGAGATAGTCTCCTTTTTGATCCCAATTCGGAGAATCTAAGAAACTCTTGAGCCCTCTCCTTCAACTGCTGAGGCGTAAGAGAAAAACAACTAATTCCCTCTTGATCTTCTTTTGAATTTTTCATTGAATTTTGGTCACTAAAGGTTTGATGACCCTGGTCTTCAGTATGAGTTTGCTTTTTCTGAGCTGGTTCAGGAGATATTGAATCATCTGGTGGATTCCGTTTTGGACTCATGTGAAGATCCAGGGGATAACACGGTGATTCTGGCCTGGTTAAAGGGAAGGGTAACTCCTTGGGTCTCATTACCTCAGAAAAAGATGGCAAAAGTTCCCTACCCAACTTTCGTACCGTTTCAGGCTTAAACAAGCCATTTAAGGTTAGTGAAGAGTCAGTGAAGAAATCATTCATCTTGCTGCATCATTGAGTGCACTGAAATTGAAAAATCAAAACTTTTATCATCAATCAAATGACAACCATTTACCACTGGATGTTTCATTTTCTTTTTATAATGACAGCTTACTCCAGGTATAATTATTGAAATTGATTATTTTAAAATAAAACTAAAAATTTATTTGATTATCAAAATATATTATATTAAAATACTTGCTGATTAAGTTGTTGTTAAATAGTCCTCTGAAATGACAATGTATTTACAAGCTCTACGTGACAGTCATAATAACAGTTGTGCAGGTAGATGTATTCATCAGATAAGATTTCATCTGATAGTTTTTTCTTGCATGTTTTAATACATCTACAAGGCATACTCTAAAACCTGGCCTGGCCTGGCATGGCCCCATTAGCCTGGCCTGGCCTCAAAATTGGCCTGGCCTCTATATTGGTCTCAAATTTGGCTTGGCCTCAAAAATTGGCCTCCTCAAAATTTTTGACTTCAATTTCATTTTCATATTTTCTTTACCTATAAGATTTTTATTCATTTTTTTTAATTGAAGTGTTCAATACACATGAAACATCACACCAGATGACTTTTAGTGTCTTACAGTGATATTTCTAGTCACACATATATTACTACAGGTATGAGTGATTGATTCTAATACAATTACATTTTGATCCAGTCTGTCTTTTTATTCTAAAGTACTTATGAATGTGATACTGCCCTGCCATTTTATCACCATGGCATGTTTTTTTTTTTATGTACTTAATTTTAACTGCTTTCAGGGTCGGACAATACCAATGTAACTATTCTTATATCAAATACTTGTTTGAGAAAAAAAATTATGTTCTAACGAACTGGAAAGGTCACAAAAATGTTTTTCTTTGTTCAAATTCTGATAACAAAGTTTCCCCATAGGAGAAAAATTGCTTCCTAAATATACAACCAACACATGCATTAAATTCTACTATAATCAAGAGGTGATGATTAACGGCCATTATCGGAGAATGCAATGTTGCAGTCATTCACAAATGTCACATTAATTAAATTAGACAGTATGAAATGTTAAAGGACAGTGCAGGCAATGAATTTGGGCATACTCTAAAACCTGGCCTGGCCTGGCCTCATTGGCCTGGCCTGGCCTCAAAATTGGCCTGGCCTCACTTTTGGCCTCAAATTTGGCCTGGCCCCAAATTTTGGCCTGGCCTCAAATTTTGGCCTGGCCCCAAATTTGGCCTCTTCAAAAATTTTTGGCCTCAAATTAAAAAATTTCTCTATTTCTCATTTTCTAAGTTTTTCATTGAATGTTTATTGATTTCTCTTAAAAATTGAAAATTCAATGCTTTTCTCATGTTTAAGGGATAATCATATGGAAAAATATTAATTACAAGTGACCTGACTGATAAAGTTTCAATTGATTTAATCCATGTCTATATACACACACAATAAATACCGGGTACATATAACATGCATGTACAGCACTGCTCTTACTATTGCCAAGGAATGGATTATGCCCAATACTAAAGCGATCAGCTATAAAATTCAAAGCCACCATCTCCCCCTCCCCCAATTCAAAAAGTACACGAACTGTTACTATATAGAATAATAAAGTAACACATCATTTTAAGAGACTGACCCTAAGTGAAGGATTAATAAATATCTCAAACATTTGTAAACTGATTCATAACATCAAATTGCTATCCCTGTGTAACGCAATTTAAAATTGCCAGTTTGTTTACATTACCTGTCAACACCGATCAAGCCCAAATTTTCCTGTGCAGCAGAAATTCGATATCAGTCTCTTCTGTCGCTAATCTGCTGCTTTCGGGTCAGATTCATTGCCTGCCCTGCCGTTTAACATTTCACACAGTCTAATTTAATTAATGGCATTTGTGAATGACTGCAACATTGCATCCTCCAAAAATTTGATTCAGCAATGGTCATTAATCATCACCTCTTGATTAGAGTAAAGTTTCATGCATGTGTTGTTTGTATAAATTGTATATTTAGGAAACAATTTTTCACCTATGGGGAATTTTCATTATCAGAATTTGAACAAAGCCAAACATTTTGTGACCTTTGATGTTGGTTAGAATACACAAATATTGTCCCATTCCTTTATTTTTTTCTCAAACAAGTCGTTGAACATTGATATTATCCGATCCTGAGAGCAGTTTGATTTAAGTACACTGAAAAAACACGCCATGGTTATACAATGGCAGGGCAAAATCACATTCTTAAGTTCTTTAGAATTTTAAACAGACTGAATCAAAATCTATTAGAAACGATCACTCATACCTATAGTCATAAATATATATTGTTAGTACTATATTTTCAATTGTAACTATTATTTTCAATAGACTATCACTAAAAGACACTAAAACCACCAAGTGGGATATTTAACGTGTATTGAAAATTAATCGATAAAAAATCAATAAAATAATCAAATATGTAAAGAAAATATAAAAATAAATTTGAGGCCAAAAATTTTTGTAGAGGCCAAATTTGAGGCCAGGCCAATTTTTGAGGCCAGGCCAAAATTTGGGGCCAAGCCAATTTTGAGGCCAAAAGTGAGGCCAGGCCAACTTTGAGGCCAGGCCAATGGGGCCAGGCCAGGTTTTAGAGTATGCCATGAATTTGACCCCAATAAACCAGATTAGCTGACAGAAGAGGCTGATATTGAATTTCTGTTGGGGAGGGAAATTTGGGCTTCATGGTTTTGACAGGCAATGTAAGCAAACTGGCATTTTTTAAGTGCATTACACAGGAACAGAAATTTGATGCTATGAACCAGTTTACATATTATTAATCCTTCAATCAGGTCAGTCTCTTCGAATGTTTTTCTTTATTATTCTAATTTCTAATAACAGTTTGTCCATTTTTTGCGGTGGGGGGTAGGGGTGGCTGCTCTGAATTTTAACACTGATTGCTTTAGTATAGGGTATAATCCATTCCTTGGCAATAGTAACAGCAGTGTAATTGATATACATGCATGCATGTCATTATACATTTATTGCATGATGGTGAAGGAAATATGAAGATTTATTCCCCCAAGAAAATCATATTTCCTGAGGGCTTCGCCAAAGGGAAATATGACTTTTCTGGGGGATTAAATCTTCATAGTTCCCGAACATTCATGCAATAAAAGTTTTATTATACCGAACAACATATGATTATACAAAATACGTCGATTTCTAATTTTCTAATAATTTTTCGACTTGTCGAAAGCAATAACCTCGTGATTATTTGGGTTTTTTTTTTTTGTTATTGTCTCTCTTTTCTTTAAAATTAATAAATTCGATCAAATATAGTAAAATTGGTTTTTGTGATATAAAGAAGAATTTAAATGATTAAATATTTTTGATTTAATCATATTTGTTAACATGGTATGCTCATATTGGCTTTTTTATACCTTTGAAATGAAAAATCCCGAGATTTCCGAAGAGGTGAGACGTGATATTTATTCCCCAGGAGACACGACGTTTTGTTCGCCCTGTCATGTGACTTTCTACACCAATCATATGACACGTTATATAGAATCATATTGAGGTATAATAAATGTATTTGTTGTGTGTATAAACATAGATAAAAACAATTGAAACTCAATCAGTCAGGTCACTTGTTAAATATATAAATATTTTTTTTTTCTGTTTGATTTTTTCTTAAACTTTAAAAAGGCATTTAGTTTTCAATTTCTTAGAAAAATCAATAAAAATTCTATGAAAAATCTTAGAAAATGTGAAATTTTTTTTCGAAATTTAAGGCCAAAATTTTTTGAAGAGGCCAAATTTGGGGCAAGGCCAAAAGTGAAGCCAAAAGTGAGGCCATGCCAATTTTTAGGCCAGACCAGGTTTTAGAGTATGCCATATCCACAATTACTTATGTAGATCCTCCATCAGAACACTAAAGCCACCGCTTTGATAGAAATAATTAACATATTCAATACATCAATATATATGTGACAGTACATGCTGTACATGTTATTTTAAGTCCTATGCAGCCAGAATATGTACATTCCACTAAATCCTGCGATTTATAAAAATTGTAGTGACATTCTCATATTCAATTTATAACAAGTTTAGGAGTGACTAAAACAGGACTCAGTCTCATATCCTTTAGTTTAAAAACCAATGCTTCCAATTTCACATGTTTCAAGTAATATGTAAAAAGTTTAGCTCTGTGACTCAATCTCTCATCCTTTAGTTTAAAATCCAATGCTTCAAAGTTCATGGCAGAGCTATTTACAGCCTAAACCCACAAGCAAGTAATAATGTGGCAGTACATTAGTCTATGCTATACATTATCGCACATTCATAATAACATGTACATGTACTTTTAATATGTTGATACATTTTTTATACAGCAATCTCTATTAAGATAGTATGGGACATCTGTCGATATTAATGTGGAATATGTAATATGTATATGTAATATGTAATATTAAAGTACATCATAATTCAAATATTTTGCACCGGTTTAGAATTTTCAAATTTTACAATATTTAGCCAAAAAAATACGTTTTAAAAATTCTTGGAAAGGTAAAAGTTTTAAAAACCCCAGCAGAATTCGAACTCATGACTTACAGATTGGAAGCGAACCCTCTAACCCACTGCGCTACGCTGGTAGTGATCTATTTCGGGAAAGAAACTGTTTATAAAATTACACTTGATTTTATTGTTTATTTCGATAAATAGTACGTCACAATATGGAAGTGTCCCATACCACCTTAATCTGTTTTTTACAATGAAAATTTCACACAGAATATAAAGTCAGTTTCTAAAATTCTTCACTGTGAAGTACCCACTATCTTTAGCAAACAGTCTGCTTGTTGAATATGATAAATAAATATATGTGAGATTTGTGGGATGCTTCCACACAAGTTTCAGCTTTCCTGGCCAAAAGGTTTCTTAGAAGAAGATATTTAAACATTTACTCTATATATTCCTATGTAAAAATTTGACCCACCCACTGTGGCCCTGCCCTACCCTCGGGAGTCATAATTTTCACAACTCTGAATCTACACTACCCTAGGATGCTTCCACATAAGTTTCAACTTTTCTGGCCAAATGGTTCTCGAGAAGAAGATTTTTAAAGATTTACTCTATATATTCCTATGTTAAAAATCGACCCTCCATTGTGGCCCCACCCTACCCCCCTGAGGGTCATGATTTTCACAACTTGAATCTACACTACCTGAGGATGCTTCCACATAAGTTTCAGCTTTCCTGGCCAAATGGTTCTTGCGAAGAAGATTTTTAAAGATTTACTCTATATATTCCTATGTAAAAAGTCGACCCCTATTGTGGCCCTATCCTACCCCCAAGTGTCATGATTTTCAAACCTTTGAATCTACACTACCTGAGGATGCTTCCACATAAGTTTTGGCTTTTCTGGCCAAATGGTTCTTGAGAAGAAGATTTTTGAAAATTTCTTGAAAATTTTCATTAATTCCTAATTATCTCCCCTTGTAAGAGGGCTTGGTCCTTAATTTTCACAACTTTTAATCCCCTTAGGCTAAGGATGCTTTGTGCTAAGTTTGGTTGAAATTGGCCCAGTGGTTCTTGAGAAGATGTTGAAAATGTGAAAAGTTTACAGACTGACAGACGGACGGACAGACAGACAGACGACAGACAAAATGTGATCAGAATAGCTCACTTGAGCTTTCAGCTCAGGTGAGCTAAAAAGGGAGTGTAATACATGTACCCTGAATATTGTATAATAAATATTTTTATTATTATCAATCATTATGGGTTTTTTTTTTATATATAAAAAATTAATTCATGTGTAAAATTTAATTGTTGCTCCTATATTAAATATTATTTAATACTGTTATCAGATTATGATGTGACATATTACCATAAATGAAAATTCTTATAATTTTGCATGCAAATTTAATGCTCTAATTACACTGTCTGTATACATCACTACAACATTGCTCTGCATATACTTTACAATTAAGGACATCAACTATACTGTTCAATATCATATCAAAGAAAATGATAAAACATTGTAACACAATGGCATAATGTTATGCCATAAAATGAGTGATTGTATACGATAAGGCCACATAAAATTAATTTTTAGATCCTCATCCCCGCCCGCCCCTCTGAAAATTGTCCTCCCCGACGCATTTTATTTTATTTTATTTTTTTAAAATTTGTGTGGAAAAAAAATTTCCGCAGAAAAAAACGGGCTCAGTATACAAAAAATTCAAAACATTTTAATGGCTGCCTAAACATGTGGATTACTGTTTGATTCCAGTCATGTTTGTTATCATAAGGACACAAATGTCTTCATGCATTAACAATTAAGTTGAAATAAAATACATTAAAAGATTAAAAGTGGGTTTGTGTACTCATATTAGCATATTAACAAATTTAAAGAATAGAGCACTTGTTATTTCTGGAACATGAAGTTGATCAACGGTGAAAAAGGTGTTTTTAAAAGAAAATAAAAAATAATAAATAAAATCTGCCCACCCGCAAATCAGATTTTGCAAATCAGGAGGAGAATCTAAATATTAATTTTATGTGGCCTAAACAAGAGGCCCATGGGCCACATCGCTCACCTGAGCAACACTAGACATAATAAAATCAGCTTTATTAAGTCATCCAAAATATCGGGACAATGAATGAGTAAAATAGATCCTGTATTAAAAGATTTTTAAAATTTTCCACAGATGTTCTTATGCTGAGCCCCTTTTGTAACTAGATGATTTCATAGTTATATTACATATTCAGCATTGCCATTCTCAAAAAGATCTTAAACTGTTCATATAAATATAAACCTACATCAAACTTTGAACCCCTTGTGTGGCCCAAGAATTATCCAAGGTCACAGTCTAAACAACTGAGAATCAACAAATGTCAATATGCTTGCATATTAGTAATACTATATACTATATATTTTTGAGAATGAT
>WFKH01006014.1:48633137-48656139 GCA_016163765.1 Magallana hongkongensis
TGAATTTAAAAAACACTGAGTACACCTGCACTGGTACAGAACCTGACACATTCAATTTTCATTGCAAAATGGCATGTACAAGCATGGTCAGTGTGTATTAAACAAAGACATTTATTCATGTCTGAACTATAAACTTTAATTAGTTCTAGTATTGAAAGTAAATTTTCATTCAGCTAAATATAGCTATGGAATACCACACAGAAAAATACAATGAGCCTTATATGGCCTTCACCTTGCATTACCTGGAAAAAGCTTTTTCCACGAATTTGTACATTTATTCAGAAGACTTTGTAATAAAGCTTAGTTAATACAGATGTTGTGGTTGTTGAGAGAGAGTGTGTTTATTCGTTTCTAAAACCTATACAATTTTGCCCCTCTGCAACTTTCAGGAGAGGGTGAGCGAGGGAAAATATGTGATTACAATTAATTTACTGGGCTACCATGTGTGCTTCAGTTAATATGCCTGTGTTTGTATGTGAACTAGAGATCTGAATCTGTCAACTGTAAGTATGTGATAAATGTCAGGCTCAACAGACTTTTTTTTACATTAATGATTTTCCTGAAATTATAAATGATCCTATTTTGTTACAGGGTCATTTAATTGCTGGTACATTTGTACATAAAATGAGTAAAGTAAACTGTTATGAATACATTTACATGTTGTCAGTAAGTGTAAAGAAAACCTAGACTATTCCACTTATGCAATAATTATTATATTACAATGCCATGATGTCATGATGAATTTTACACAATTCTGTTGTAATATGATGTTAGCATCTTCAAATCAAACCTCCCTTTGAAATATTGATTTGAACACAAAATGGGGTTAAACATGTGTAAAGAAAACCTAGACTATTCCACTTATGCAATAATTATTATATTACAATGCCATGACGTCATGATGAATTTTACACAATTCTGTTGTAATATGATGTTAGCATCTTCAAATCAAACCTCCCTTTGAAATATTGATTTGAACACAAAATGGGGTTAAACATGTGATTTGAAGAATCTCTTGCAATTCATGATGCAATTTTTATTCAACTCATGGGTTTACTCAGTATCCCATTGCCAATTAAGGGTCTGGGAATAGAAAACAAAGTTAAAAATAAATATGCTGATCATAATTAAAAGCTGAATAGCAACTGAGAGCAACTGACATGTATAAACATTTATATGTATTAAATACAATGGGACAATCAATAGTACAAATCAAATTAATGGGTATTAATCCTAACATATTCAATTTTCTGAAATCCAAAAAAGTAGCTGTTGAGTGTTGACACATGCAATTTAAACAATTTTTAAAAATATGTTGAATCATATCCCCCTTCCCATTTTTAAGATTTCTTTCCTGAAGTTTTAATTGGAAAGCTGTAGCAGTCATTGTGTTAAAGCCAGTATTCAGCCAATTCATTACTATAAAACTTGACACACTTAAACATCACCTGAGACTTAATATACATAAATATTCCTTTATCTAAATCACCTGTAACACTTGTCTGACTACTGATCTCTCTTTATAAATTTCCTCTTGACTACATTAATAGGTCAAATACGTCATCAGGAAATTTTTTAACCAGGCACTTCATATAACTCTTTTTAAATAAAACCCCATCACGCACATCACTTTTGATGCATATATTATAGCTTTTATGGAGAATTTTTTTGTACAAACTTCCCTGATAAACTGATGAGTTGTTGATAAATTTGCTTATGAACTGAAAAAAAAAACATATTAATATTATTTATGCACTTTTTTAGTAAAAATATTATTCATTGAACAAATCATAGTTAGAGTTAGTTGAATTTCAAGATTCACAGCATTATTCAGTTTATTGTCAAAGGCTAGAACCATAGCTGGGATCTTATGTATACATATCTTATTTTTATTTTATCAAAGGTGTTAAATTAATTACTACTGTCAGTACATATAAAGGTGTATCAAAGAAATACTGTAAAGCATTAAACATATAACTATTTTTGGTATATGAGGTGATACCTGCATACCAATTAAGGTAATAGATAATTAGATGCAATAATTAACCACAGAAAGTGCATTACGATTATCATAAGCAACTCTCATGTTTGATTATTAATATCCTCATATAGACAAATACACAATATATACTTGATAGTTTTTTTCTTATGTATATATTTTAACTATTTATTCCAATGATACTATCTTTCTATTTACATGTATATGGTAATTTTGTGTAATATACATCTTAAAAATGTGTTCATTGATCTAAATTTTGCTGGAGTAAATTACACAGGATGACACATATGTACTGAACCCAAAAGCTGGAGTTTAGGCCAAAGTAATTTGTACCTTTGTTTACCCGAAATTGCAACTGACTGCATGAATCTAATTTCTTTTCCTTTCATCAGAAAAATTGTTTTAGTTCTAGAGTATCTTGGTTTAAACTGTTTGTTGGGAATATAATAACAGAACAAAAGGTGTTTGATATCTTTTAAATTCATATGCAAGAATTTTTTTCCATCTACCCTACATACCAAACTTAAAACTCTAAGGTCAGAGAAATGAGGACAATTTTAATCGTGACCTACTAATAAAGGGGCATGGTCACGATTTTGGTCAAATTTTATTTTCCCCATGTTTAATGTTTACAATGCTTTAGTAAGGCATTTCTAATAGTCAACCAAAATTTGAGTGCCAGTCGTCGAGTTGTAAGCAAGATACAGAGCTTACAATTCTTTATTATGTAAACAAAGTCCTGGTCATGTTTTTTGTTTACATTTTGAATGTTGAAAAGAAAATTCCAGGTTTAGACCTAAAATGAATGTGACAAACTCTTATAGGAACTGTTTATTAATGTTCAAAATGAATTAGCAGATAGAAGAATCAGATTGAAAAAGAACTTTTACCTTTATATTGTACCAATGTAAACAATAACACGGCACAAGCCTTGTTTACATAACAACATATAGTGAGCTCTGTATCTTGCTAAAAACTCTACAACTGACACTCAAATTTTGGTTGATCATTAGGAATTACTAAAGCATTGCAAACAATAAAAATAGAAAAATAAAATTTGACCGAAATTGTGACCATGCCCCTTTAATTGTGGCTGATCATGCAATCATGGAAAAACTTTTAGTTTCATTTACAGACAGGCATTCTGAATTAAAACAGTGAAATATATGGATTAACAAAGCTCATACCAACTGTGTTTTTAATTTAAAAATATCACGGTACTTTCTCTATACAAAGCCCATACCAGCGGTGTGTATTACTTTCTTTCTGTCTCAGAGAAGATATTAAATACAATATATAAAGTTAATGCCTTTCTGAATTACACCCAGATGGTCAATACAATGTAAACTGTATATATAAAGTAAATGCCTTTTTGAATTAACACCCAGGTAATCTAGCTATCGTAACATAATATTGACAATGTATTTTTTTTAATACAGTACCTTGTATCTTAAAATCTTGGTTGAGTTTGTGTTTCCTGGAATGCCCTTCTTTAATTAGCTTTTTTAATTATTTCATAGCCTGAAGATATATACCAGGTGAATACAATATGCATCTCCTATTGCATTATCTGCTAGGCCTTCAATGCAATTTGACTGAAGTAAGGCAAAAAATAGCCAGAAATGGACCTATTCAGAAATAATCTCCAAAATTAAAAATGGTAACCTATCTTTAATATATACATTATACAGAACAACTTTTGAATCATGATTGGTATTTTGCATAAAAAGTATGAATCACTTATACTTAGTCTAGTAAAGAAAGACCAAATAGTTAATAGTTAAAATTATAGTTAAATTAACCTATTAACTTACTGGTATTATGCATCCTAGAGGTTATATGCTATCCGTGTTCATTTGAAATGTAGCGTTAAGTAATATCTAGGAGTATTGAACTGCTTTTATAAACTTTAACCTGTTCATTCTCCATTAAGTTTGGATTAGACTGAGGGTTCACAGAGTAATATGCTCACAGTATCATATAGAAGGGGACCTGCCTCAACCATTGAGCCGTTATACTCACCTGGATATTACAAGTCATATTCAGTTTCTGAAGCATGACAGGTATAGTGCATCGCAATATTAACCTTCAAACTTTTACTTGCTTTATAAAGTTTAAACCCGGCTGATTCGTTTATTCACAAAAAATTGATAGAAAATGCAGCATCTGAATCCTGGCTGGTACTGTATAATGAAGCGATATAATCGCATCATGCATGCATTTTTGGTCCATATAAGGCACAGAGTTACTTTGAAATATAACTGCTCCAAAGACTTAAATCAGGGACGCAATTACCAAGGGACTAGTCATGATCATATAAACACCCCCCCCCCCCCTTTTCCCCCCAAAACATCAACCCCACATTATATATTGTATATCAATCCACTCAGGTGTATAAGGAATTCTAGTAGTTTATTTTGTACTGGTATATGCACATCAAATACTTTTGATGTGCATGTTTTCACACATGCCATATTTCCTTCTAAGTCCTTCCAATGACAAACTACCATATTTGAATATAAAACATCAAATTCATTTGTCTGGTAGCAAGTAGACCATAACATTCTTCTTCAAATGTCTTTTAACTTTGGAAGTCCCTAAAACTTCTTACAAAGTTTCATTTATTACTGAATGATACTTTATATGGTTTACTTACATGGAATCAGTGAAAGTCAATATTTCGTTCCTAGAAAACAGTCAATCAAATGGGCATTTCTGAAGAGACTTCTTCTCATAATTCATCTTGTTTGTGTGCACTTAATTTCAAGCATTTAAATTTCTGAAAACTTTGCCAGGATTTAAAGCTTCTCAATTTTCAAGGAAGTCTTTCACTGGATATTAAGCCTGCCTAGAAAAAAAAGGTTTCATTCTACAGGGCTACACACATGACCCCCTTTCAAAACATTATAATGCAACCTGCAGGTACTGTAAACTCCCATCTCAGATTTCAGATTTCAATTGAATACTTTTTGTGCATTACAAAAGCTCCAGAAATAAGCTTGATCTAATATGGAAATCTGATTAAATCTTCAGTTAGACAATTTTGCAATTGCCAAATGAAAAACAAAACAAAAAAACACCAGAAAGTTGTAGATTTTCTCCAAGGAAAAAATCCTTTCATAATTACATACACAGGTACCAAGATATTAATTCTATTTCAAATCATAAATTTGTGGACATGCATACACTTCGTAATGAAACTCATGGTTCAATTAAAGATGTTATGTTGAAGCTTATATTGTTAAATCTTTATCATATATAAGAATCAATGTCAGGCATACAATATGTGCAGTAAACCCATCCTTTCTTGAGGATTGAAGTACATTAATTTTGTTAAACCAATAAAAAATGGAGAAAGTACAGTAAATTTGTTCATAATATTTTGTTACAAACAAACACAGTGAATTTTCAAGTTTTATAGAGTGTTACTAACAATTATACTGAGCGCAGCGGGAGGCGGGCAAAGCCCGCCTCACGAAGCGAGGCTTAATGGTAACACGTATATATAAGAAAATCAGTGGGAAATGAGAGTTGAATCAGCGGTACTAAGGGCCAAAAAAATTTCTTCCAGCCCTGGGCGCCGCCATATTGGCCGCCATTTTTTTAAAAAAGTTAGTTCGATCATTGATTGGCTGGCACTTATCGATGTTTATTGCCCCTAAACTCGGTAAATAACTTTATAGTGTTTCAATTGAAGGTAATTTAAATTTTTTAAAAATTAAAGTGAAAACCAGATAAGTTTCAATATTGCTTCAATCAAGAAACACGACTAGTTCTACGTATGTCTTATAAAATTATCAGATGGAAAATAAAAACATTAACATCAAGGAATTGATCTTTTAGATACTAAATAAAGTATTCAATTTTATTACTGGTAATCTTCATAGGAATTAAATTGATAAACAATGAAAGAAGAAATATTTTTTTTTCAGAATCACGTAGGCTAACTCTCTTCGGCAATTTCTGACGACAAGACTTGTACGTTTTACGTACGAAACATGACGTCATAATGTAGACTGAGCGCGCGACGTTTAGTTTAACTTTGACAAATGATTTGAGTAGGCAACCAGGCAGATCCTACTCTGTGCATTTCAAATAAATTGTTGTACAAAAATCAAACTGCACTGTGTTAAATCTGCCCTCGGTCCAACGGTCACACGTTTACATATTAAATTATGATTACCGGGGGCAATTTTAAGGTGTAATCACTGATCTAGACATGCAGTATCTGGTCAAAAATGAAAAATAATTACCCTTCCCAAAACCACTTATAACCAGTTAACTGTTTTATTAAATCCAATAAAGACAATGGTGATAAAATAGAGAATTGTTTTATGCCCAGATTTCAAAATTATGCCCATATTTGACAATTTGACAATTGGTGCTGCCTGATGTACTTTTTAAAGAAGTTATGTACTTTATTTATAGTCACACTGAAACATTATAGGGATTCGGCCTATGTAAAAACCAGTTCCTTGTTAATCATGTTAATGCGCAGATCCAACATTCAGTCTCAAAGGGGAAATAGTAAAACATCATGGTAACTATAGCATTTCCTCTCAGGTCGGTGACAATGCACCTGTATCATATTTTAGCTATATCTACCCGGACAATGTGAAGGTCACATCGACGTAAATATTTCTCTGTCCTCATACGACTGAAAACTTGTTATCGGGAAGAAATCAGGTCATATAAGACTTTACATAAAAGTTAAACTTCTATCTTTAAACTTCATAAAGACTTTCAAACAGATACCTTTGGTGATCATTCTTCTTAGTACACTTTTGTAGAAACTTTTCTAAGTTTTGTCACAAGTTCCACCCCGAAAGGCTTTTGGTCCATAGACTATATGTGATCACCTCACACAAAAGAGTTCCACTGTTTACCTTTTCTAGGCATATTTTCTAGGTCAATGTTTACATAGAAACAACGCGCTTCGTTCATGTCGATATAAGGTATTTTATTTAAAATTGATAATAATATGATTTTTATGAATACATCAACTGAAACAAAACTGAATTGGGGATATATACAGGCCTACAAATAGGCTATTCTATTGGATTTCAATCTTACATCACACTTAGAAATTTATAAATTTTGAGAAAAAAAATATTTTTTTTTTATTTTAAATCATCACGTCAAAGAATTATCAAAAAATACTTGACTATCATAATATGAAAACAAATATATCTATTTAAATATTTATAACAAAATTACAACCATTGGCAAATGCCCAATTAATGTATTTGAAAAGAGCACTTAATTGTTATGATGATATCATATATTCAAAATAAAAGAATTACATAGTATTTAATACATTCAAGATTGTAAGTTAAATCTGGATGACATATTTATTGATAAATGAATGGGTTATATTTGGTGGGGTTTTTTTTAGATTAACTATTAAATCAAAGCGTTAATTATTAGGTTATCTGAAAAATTATCTCTAGATATGAAAGCATGAAGTAATCAAACTTTCAAAAGTTGCAAATTAATTCGTCTAGAATTTTTTTTTCAGTATTACAAATATTTGCTTAAGAATTATTTTATTATTCATGATATACACAGAGTATATACGATGAACATGAATGTATTGAACAACACTCAGGCAAAATAGCCTAAATTTAAAGTAGTCAAATATAACAAAATTGTTCATGTAATGGTATCTAAAAAGCTAGGTGTCTATACCATTTCTTTGGCAAGATTGAGTGAATATTATTTCAAACTGCTAAAAACACATTTGTCTACTTTTAAACTGAAAATATGTATCAATGCATGAACTTCGTTCCAAATTAGGCCATATCAAAAATAACTTGATGAAAATATTGCTTTGATGAATTGAATATTTTTGTACTTTATTCTTGTAGACACTGGTCTATTATTCTTTGCTACTGTAGAGTCGACATTTGTTGTTTAAAAGGTTACATTGATTATCCAGTCCCATTGTCTTCTTGATTTAAATAAACTTTTAGACTGGTAATTTTCATGAAAATTGACATAGCTATATAAGTTCCATTTCATTTTAAAGTTAAACGAAGATACTAAATTTTTAAAACTTCGACAGTTGAAGTATCTGCGTATCGACAACAACAACTATACATTTAACACCTGGCCCGTCGGTCCTACATGTATATGCCACTTTTTAACACATTACAAATGAAAAAAAAAAGAGAGGAAAAAAAACCCAACCCCACAGCGTTAAGAGGTAAACAATGATATACATGTAAATATACATATGATATATATTAAGTATAAAGATTCCTTTGGAACCTGTCATTTTACATCTTTTATTTTCATTTAACAATTAATATTGTGTACAATTGTATTTAATTTCTGAACAATAATGACTATCTGCGCATAAAAGATGAATAAATATACAAGTACTTTGCAACCTGCCGAGGATAATTTGAAATAAATCCAGTATTTTCAAAATAGATTTCTTATGTAATCATTATAAATACAAAGGACAATGTAATGAAAATTTAATGAATCTCATTTTCTACATTATTTTCAGAGCAAAATGTACAAATTCGTTCAGACTCAACAGGTTCATCGTGATATCTATAACTGTCCCTTTTCTTAATGGTAAAATCCCTCATCTATGATCGCAAATACATGTATTTAGGCATAGCCAAAACTGCATAATTTTCTCTACCAAAAACTGTTTTAAAAAAGTATATAGGTATATACGTAATTTGAGAATTAATTCATAAATGATATTTTGACTTTCTACATCTTTTCAACATCATAGGTAAATCTAAGACGGTATACATGCCGTTGGAGATAATAATGTGGATAATATTGTGCACGTGATAATAATGTGGATGAAAGTTAATTATATTATTTTAAAATGTACAAAGTTTTTAAAGATTTAAAAAAAAAAATGCATTTTTAAAATTTTTTAGAGGGGTGAAAACATTGTAAAAGCCTCAGCAAACCCATAACTTGCAGATATAATCTTTATCAAGGAACGAAAAATTACTTACTGGGCTAAACTTTTAGTGGCACATGATTGTAAACTTACGAATGTAATGTATAGCTATTTTTATAAATGCTTTTGTCAGGGTTCGTTTACGCAACCATGGTTGAAATATGTGAGAGATATACTTAACTCATGTGGTCTTTCTTATGCCTGGATTAATCAAAGTTTTTCTAGTATCAACTGGCTAAAATCTATTGTTAAAGAAACTCTCATAAATCAGTTTTTACAAGATTGGTTCAGAAATGTAGAAAATTCACCCAAATGTTTGAATTACAGAATTTTTAAGAAAAGCCTTAGACAAAAAATATATCTTATGAAACTTCCAAACGATTTAAGAGTCATATTTACAAAATTTAGTCATAAATTACCAATTGAAACTGGAAGATGAAATAACATAGAAAGATCCCTTAGAATTTGTTCATTATGTAATAAAAACACATTGGGTGACGAATACCACTATGTTATGGAATGTCAGGCATTTTCTTTAGTCCGAAACAAATTAATTGATGAAAAATACTCTCAACAAATGTTAACACTTTTGAATTTGGAAATCTTATGAATACCTAAATATTAATTTATTGAAAAAGTTGTCCACATATTTGTTTAAAAAAATATTAGCTCGATTTATTTAAATTTCTCTACTCTTCCAAACTTGACCTTGCATTTGTACATTTGTAAATACTTATTGTTTTTTGTACCTCATGTACCATTGATATGGTTTGAGAGAAAAAAAACATTCAAGCAGATCCTCAGTAGTTAAATGATTCATACATGAGTAGACTGGACTGATTAGGGGTGAAACAACATAGCCGTTTCATTCATGATTTTAGTGCATTTATTCAACAAAACTTAGCTATCACGAAATTATAAACAAAATGTATTAAATTGATTAAAACAATAAATACAGTTTATTTTAAATTCACCATTAACAATCAGAAAATGTTCAGCAATTCAATTCTATTCACTCAAGACCAATTCACTGATATGTGAGGTTCATGTTCAACATAAGTATATACCGATGAACAAAAAAACAGGCAAGACCACTGTTATTACAACCTAGAACATTTAGAGAAAGAGAGAGACACTTCTCCAAGGTCCACAGATTCAGTTAGACTGTTTGCAACGGAACTAGCTTATAAAACAAATTCAACGTGGTATCTCCTTTTTTGAAAAAAAATCTATCGCACATTTAGTTTTGAAGCCCTCTTCTTCAGACTCAAGGACATCTCTAGAAACTCAGAACGACCTACATTTAGTTTCATGCACCAAAAGCATATTGAGTCAGACATCATCAATTGTTATAATTAAACTTAACCATATATAGCTAAAGTACTACAGAGCTACATCATTAGTCTCAGATACAACTGGTCATTGTAATTTAACGAGACGTATGATTCCAATTTTACAACTCCTTGAATAATTATTAATGAACTGAGCCTACGTATATTGACTTCATTCTACGAATCAGGAATATATGCATGTTTTTGAAAACGTGGGCAATGATATAAATTTATACATTGTATATATCAGAAACTGACAATTGATTTTATCTTTTATAGCTTTGTTAAGAATGGATGAGCCAAAGGGACAGCCGTATGCGATGCAGAGTGACATAATTAAACACCATCTGCAGTTGTATCGTACGTTTTAACTTTATACATAAACCTTGAAAGATTCAAGTTTAATAGACGCAGCATATTTGATGTAATTTTCACTAAATAAATCGTTTTAAAAAGTATTTTGTGTTGACTGATTTTAAACTTTATTTGTCCGGTCTTCTTTTTAAAAAATGGGGTCGGTGTGTGACGCAAGTACATGTACATGTAATAGGCCCACAGAACAACCCATTTCTTCATGGCCTCAAATATGTGCATCTAATATTCATTTTTATTAAAATTTTCAACATCTTAGATCATTGGTATGAGGTTTGATGACCAGGTCATTATTGACAAAGGATTTCAGACTGTATATTGTTTCAAAACAACCTCTTATAACAATTCTTGATATAACATATCAAACCACGTGCGCTTGTTTCTATAATAAAAGTTCACCCTCTGGCATGTGATTATTATACTATGAGAAAAACTTGATCGCAAACACAAGTGCCTGTATATCAAACATTCGTATTTTAAAGTCGAAATAATCTTATTTCTGAATTTTTATATATTAAAAAAAAAATTCTATATCTATATTTTTTGGTGTAAAAATACAGCGTAACTGATATTGCCTGACGTCAAATATAATATTTGATATATCTAAGATGTATAGAAAGTGACATGTACATAAACAAGCGTGCGTAATCATCATTACGATACTTTATGTGATTGGTTAAGCAGCATATCTGGGTGGGGTTGCGACTCCTCCGGACCGTGGCTCAGATGATGAATTTTAGAACCCTCCATACAGTATGCAGTCCATACACACCACTATCCCCTTCCTTGATTTTTTTCACAAATACCTTCAATCTTAAAACTTAAAATCCACAGTGCACCTTTTATCTGACCTACATGTATGTAGACAACGTTTTAATTTATCTACAATATGTTTTTCAATTTCATTTCAACCGACCAAAACAAATGAATTGTAATCAACTGTTTCCTAGATCTTTTCCGAGCGAGTAGACTGGACAGACTCAATAGATAAAACAACAAAGATGGATATATCAGCTGCATTTATTCAGCAGAAAAAGGTTTTCACAAAACTATACACAAAATAAGTCATATAAATTAAAACAATCAATAAAATCCATTTGAGATTCACTAACGATATAACAGGAAAATATAAAAATACACTCAAGCACACTGCCATTACAGAGTAGAATAAAACCGAGAAAAATGCTCCTTTCACATCTGAGTCAATAGATTCAGTAAGGTTGTCCCCAAGGGAACCAGTTTTATAGAAACGTTCCAACATGGCCTCTTTTTCAATATATCTGTCGTACATCCAGTTTTTGAAACCCTCATCGTCGCGAGGCACGCTTTTTATATCGAACACTCGATAATGGACGTGAATTGGCGGGGACCTTCCCTTGGAGAAAATTAGGTACACAGCATTGGGTGCCTCACCCCGCGGGTACGCTATGGTTGTGTCCACGATCCACTTCAGATTCCGACACTTCTGTAAGTCGGAGGAACCTGGTAAATTGTACCATACAGTAGACAAGTGTTAGACAACATCAAACTGTACCATCTCATGACCGAAAGTTATTACAGTATGCTGTATTTGGTTGGCAAAGTGATTTATTTGTTTACAGACTTCAAAATGAAATTAAAGATCCTTAGAACAAACTTCTATAAACGTCAATGAGAAATTCAATTACAATTCAATATTTGTTATTTATCTTGGTACCAACGATTCTTTTTTACACAACCCTTTTAGACAATAACAGATTTCATTAAACTTTTCAGTATTTACTTTCTTTAAAACTTCTCGTTGAATATACGATCAATAATCACAAAAAAAAAAAATACTAGCTCAGCCATAGGTTCAAAAAGCATAAGAGTAAATAGTTTTGATAAAAATCAAAGCAAACCTTAGTAGTACATTCATAAGAAGGCACTTGTTTGGTTATAACATCCACACAAAATTTCAAACATCACAAAATATCTAAATGAAATCACTGTTTTCTTCACAGTAGTTTCTTGTAAATGATAAAGTTTAATACAGACAACTATACATATGAATAATACCGGTATTCTAGTGAAAAAAATCAACCAATCTCCTATATAACTTACTGGTTAAATCGATTAATGAAATAAAAAACACTTTGTTTCTCAATTGTTAATCTCTCAAAGATTTTCTCATACTTATTTTTTAAATGAGTGTTAATAAAAACTTGCTAATGATTGTGAATTCTAAATCAACATGGTAACTACCTTCTTTTGGGGTCAACTCGTCAATAATTGTTTTGGTTGCTACCAATCGAGGCAGACAAACATTATTTAGTACGGGTAAACCATGTTCATTTGCGTACCTTGGAAGAGAATGAAAGAGACATTCAATACGCATAAATCACAATAATACGTGTCCAAAAACATTGTAAAATTATTTTAAACAAGTGAAAAGCTGTCAATGTGACAGCAAACCGGGTTTTCTTTAATGTGAACTGTATCCATAATCCATGTCAACCCTGAATTGATAAACACTACCTACCGTATCCAGAAAATTGGAGTACCCTATATGCAATATTCTGCGAGGAAATGACCAAGTTCAACAGCTGGTATTTTTTTCATAAATGATCAGAAATCAAAATCCTAGCAATATGCACACCTCTGATATAGGTTCAATTGATCTGCAAAACAACAACTTCCTGTCTTGCAAACTGTAGGAGGAGTTATCCGTACAATAGGGGTACCCTATATGCAATATTTTGCCAAAAAATGACTAAGTTCAACAGCTGGTATTTTTTTCATAAATAATCAGAAATCAAAATCCTAGCAATATGCACACCTCTGATATACGTACAATTTATATGCAAAACAACAACTTTCTATCTTGAAAACTGTAGGAGGAGTTACCCATACAATAAGGGTACCCTTTTGGCAGCCGCCCGCCCGCCATTTTCACCATTTCAATAACCGGATTTTTCCGTTGGAAAACACGGTTAAAAATCGCTTTTTGTGATATAACATCAATAAGCCTAATATCGACGATCGTCTTCAAGGTTTAATTTATTGTAATATTATATCATGCAAAATAACACACATAACAAATATACTTCATCATACAGTAACACATCTTTCTGAAAAAAAAAGTTACTTCTAACCATTTACTGTATGAACAGGGAAATACTAGTATTCGCCCCGTTTTATTTTCGACCCTTTCGCCCTCGTTGTCAGCGGGTGATTTTAAGACTGGGCGAATTTAAAAAAAAATAAAATAACTGTGTTAATTAGAAGGACTATCTACATGTATTTCTACATGTGTCTTGGCGAATTCAAGACGGGGCAAAACCGTTTGCAAGTGTAGACGGGCGAAAAAGCATGGAACAAAAAAAAACCCTGTATACAGTAAGCTTTAGGATCAATTTAAATCGTAGTATGAAACAAATTCAGAACATAGATACGATGGCAGATTTTTGCTATGAATGTACAAAGTGACATACTTCTCCTCTACTCTACAGAATTGTGAAGATGGTGCTATAAAATGTAACGGTATTTACTAAACGTAAACACTAAGGACTCGTAACGAAGATTTATCACATAATCTTTAAGTAGGACATAGGCCCTAAGATCGTTAATAGAAGCATGCCAATCTAAAGCAATTTGAGCAATACATAGGCGGTTGGTAGGACTTTAATGAGTGTTCTAAATATTTTTATTTTATTATTTATTAAATTAATAATACAATAAATACGAGTACTTTAAGACACATAGGGGATTGCAAGAAATTTTTTAACAATAATTAAGTTTGGCTTAAACACTTTGTTTGTATATTTTATGTAACGACATAGGACGAACTACAGAAGAGTGTAGATTTCAAAGAAGATTGCTACTCTGACCCTTGACCAATCTCATCAAGTACTTACTCTCGGCACCACAAAGCTTTATGCGTAAAATTGTGACATTTCAATGCTATTGCAAGAAGGGGTACTTGGCCAGAATTGGCTCTAGGTATATACTTAATCCTCGCACGCTTGATGTTATGACTCCCAGTAACGCTTGATGTTATGACCCCCAGTACCTCTGGCTTGATGGACGCATGTTGCACAGAAATCCACCCTCCGGAAACAACACAACCCATTTCTTCATGCCATCCGAGTACGCGCTTCTTATATGCTCTTTCATATTCCGCATCTGTTCGTTTCGTTTTGCATCAGTCTAAAAGGACATAAATGGTATCTGAACAAATTGTTGGTTGTTACAATGAATTTTCATACTCAGGTGATTTAAGGTTTGAAGGATTCTATTGGTAATTCGGACAGTGTATTATTTTCAATTGCTTCATGAATGAAAAACAAAAACAGACTTAAGTATTCTGATGCAAAACTAATACAGTGTAGTTAAAATATTGTTGTTTGTTTTTTTACGTTATTTCTTCAAAATTTGAAAGTACAACCCTGGGTTTTTCCAGAAAGAAATCACCATGAAAACATGACATCCAACCAAAGTGCGTGAGTCTGAACACGTGGTCCATTATCCAGATCATGTGACCGCCTGTGGGTCCTTTTGAATACATTGACTGCATCACAACTCCAATGTCGGCGGTAGATTGATGATTACAGAGAAGGAGGACCTCGTCATTAGAGATGTCTTTCAAAGAGTCCCCGGACTCTTTTACTGGAAACACAACTAATTCGTTACTCGTGATTACAGTCAAATATCGTTATCAATTGCCCTCTCTGTTTAGGATATTCAATTTGTTGGTAATTACAAACTAAAACTATGGGGAAAATGTATTTTAAAATTAAAACGAAATACAAGCTTTACATTTACAAATTTATATCGATGGCGGGGTATATATACAAGTGTACATACAAGTAACTCCCTCCGTATAAAACCATGACGACACGACTCCCAGGGAAGCTTTAAACAGATAGGCGTCAATTTTCCAGTACAAGGCAGGGGCAGTAAACCTTAACGGCAGCAGGAGGATATGGAGTGTTATGAACACTGAGACGACACAGTACTGTGTAAACACGAAGTAGAGCCCCTTAATCACGTAATAAGGTCCAGGGAACAGCATCATTTGTATCACGTTATCCTAAAGAGAAAATCATAAATCAATTAATTGAAATTAATCAGAATGAGACTTTGATTGAAAGGTAATTAATAATACAAAGATCATCAACCAAACTCTTTCAGTGCAACAAACAAACTGAATTTCTACGATTATTATGGATTTCCTACGATGTATTTTGCATCTCAAAAAAGTTATCATTTTTAAATTGAATAGGGCCTATAAAACACACCACATAGGACAAACATTCAAATCTGTAAAATTCGAGTGTTTCACAACTACGGTATGATCACATGTGACAAAAATGCATTGCAAAGCCAAGATTGTCCATGAAAAACATCCTTACTGCAAATAAAAGATGAATTCCAGTGGTCAATTGCCAGTGTAAAAGTCTTGAAGAGTAAAGCACTGCAGACTATAATTCTAATATCCAACTTGAATCAAGTAACAAATGTGGTACTGTTATTGAGAAACATCGGACTTTACATGTAACCCTGCGATCAGATAATGACGTATCTGTTCCGGTTATCCCGGATATTACGTTATATATAAACTAGATAAGTTCATTGGTTTCTAAAAGGGGGTAACTACATGTATACGTAACACATGCAAATACCAGAAACGACCACTTGATTTAATAAAATGTTATCGCAAATCTTACATGTAAGTACAGGCTACGACCGATGTAGCATTGCGTTGAGTGATGACACTTTCTAATCGGTGTGTATTTCAATTGCGATTCGCAATAAAGATTCTGATTTGCGCATTTATATAAACCCGCTCATTTATCAAATGCATGTTGAGAAAAAACAAAAACAGTTATGAAAAGCTAAGATTCCACACTATATTTCACCAAAATATGGTGATTTTTTATGATAGGGCATTTTTTGATGCTTCTTGGCTCTAGCTCTTTCAAATTTTGTGTATGTTTGAAAACACTGCACACTTGTAGTTCAAAGTGTGTCATATTAATCGGTCAAAGTTCAATAAAATGCAATATATGTAATATTTATTGTCAGTATCTGTTGTGAATTCTTTGGAATAAGCTACAACAAAATATAAATATTGCCTCACCTTAAATTGATGCGTTAAAAATGATTTGAATTTATCGATGAAGTATGTATTATACTGAAAAAATGGATTGGGGATTGAACCTGTTTAAACAGAGTGTTTTTGACAATTGTTTTCACACAAAAAAAAGAAGAAGAAGAGATTATTGTGAGAATTCTTAGTCAAATATTGCAGTGATTTAGTTTTTGCAGTTCAGATATAGAGTTGAACGACACATCTGGCAGTTGGTGCATAAATTATCAATACCACGTTAGCAGGTAAGAGTGGGCGGGTACTAAAACGGCCAATGAAAATGCTTGTTTTATAATTGCAACTCGAGATCCCAATAGTGTCGTCATTCAACGCATCAGTCCATCGCTCGCAGCGTGTACACCCAAGTGAGATTTGCGATAAATAACTTTCAATCATTACATGTGTACTTCTTTTTCTTATCAAAATATCTGTACCAACTTTTCTATTTACAACATCAAACCCGTATTTATAAGTTATAAATCATTAATATAGATACTTTGAACGTTGTCCTCCCAGTTTTATTTTTTCGATTTTCCTTATCAAACCACTTAAACAACTAATAGAAATTAAGGTTTTGAAAACTGTAAAATTTTGCTCATGTTTATGCTCCGTAACTTTTTAATTTGAAAACTTTTGTAATCACATATAGAACAAAAGTTGTGCAAAATATAAAGGGCTTTCGTTTAATACCATACAAAAGGGACTGGCCCCTTTTAGGGATCTAGAGCCCTTGAAAGTATTTGCCTTATAATTTGAAAACGGTTAAAATTTCGATATGGTTGTCGCAGAAAAAGTTGTTTTCTTTGTGATCTTGATAATCTCATGGAAGTGTTATTTTGTTTGGGTATTCCGAAATATGTGAGTAAAGAGCTAAACATGAAGACAGGTACCCACTTTCATTTGGCAAATAAACGATAATTCAATTATGCGTGAAATTAAAATAAAGTCGCAAAATCATTGTTCTTTACTACGTGGGATGCTAAAAAATTTTTAAAAAAGGTTTAATGTGTTCCGTACTTTTTTTACCACTCATTTTGAGATATTTATTTTTCTATTGTTAAGTTAATATTTAGAAAAGCATGCCTTTAAAAGCAATATGTTAAAAAAATAGTTCTATCTCTAACTTTCATCTTTTTTAATAATTAAGCACATGATATAAATAAAAACTATTAAGCATATGATAACTACAATGGCTTTCTAAATCCACCCTTCCCGTAAGCTTTGGTGATATGTTTACGTAACTCACCCCTCGCATGTGGCCCAGAAGAGCAATCGAGCGTGGATCGACTAGCTATTTGCGGTTATCTAATACACAAGCTTCGCGTGCTTGTACCTTCTGTCTGAATCTGACTCAAAAAATTACTACTCTCTATAATCTTAATATCTTCGATTTTGCATGAATTTTAAGGTCAGACGACACGTTCCTCAATTTTATATAACTTTTTCCAGGAATTTGTTAATGGTTTACTTCTACTTTGACAAGCTTTCTTGCAAAAAATTAGGATACCTTACCAGGCATTTCTGCGATATACAAGAGTTTGCAATTTCCTATATAACCTTCCTGAAAATACATTTGAATTGCTGATATAAAAACAAATAAATATACAGCACAGCGAAAATCACTATATTGGAATTCAATCTCGGCCGGGGCCGGGCTTTGACCTCACGACCTCAGAACCTACGCTCCTGGCAGTGAGCGGCCACGGCTCTAACCACTCGGCCATCTAGGCATATATCCATATACAAGTAAATTCTAATAATTTTAAAAATAATTATAAAAATAATAATTTTATTGGAACTCTTCATTACGAGGAGATACAAAAAAGATGCTCGAGGAACGTGTCGTCTGACCTTAAGCTTAGTTTACATTTCAACTATGATGCTTACATGTGCTATGTTCATGATGCAAGGCGTTTGCTGTGGATTGTTTTTTGCATTGTGAATGCTGTGGTCATTACAAATTAAAATTAAAAATAACAATTTTTTGGCGCATGTGGGATAGTAGTATTTTCTGTTTTGACCGCTTTTCGTCACAGTTGAAGACAATTTTTACAACTGAAAAAAGTTTTGGAAAATAAAAGGGACGTGTCATTTTGCTAATACACATTTCTGTACACTCCCGATGGCGTTAAATATTTGTTCTTGGCACATTCATCGGTGACAATTATATGCTATCAGTTAAGTTATTTAATTACACCTTTCATTAAAATATCTTATTTAGCCTCGGGAAAGGGGATAATAATTGGCGCTTCATTTACAATCTACTCATAAAGAATTCTTACCTTTAAAACATTTCGTACACTTAAAAGTCTTATGCAATAGTTATTCACATGCGTATACACAAGGATAACTTTTCTTCAAAATTATGCTTTTCTTGTGATTTTTAATGTACCTGTCTGAATCATGCATAATTTTATGTTCGATTTCAGGCAGTCTACCAACTGCAAAAATCGAAGGCGCGTATGATATTACTGCTTTATTAGGGTCTTCTGTTTCCAACGGAAGACCCTCTTGTTATTCTTCGGTTTCTTTTGACATATTATTATACTTTTTCTTTTTTTCTGACTCCTATTTGGCTTCATAACTCAAAAAGTTTTCAATCGATTTCAATGAAATTTTCAGCGATTGTTGCAAGTTAGTGTCCCCAAACGATATTAGAGTTTCAATTATAACGTCACTTCCGTTTTGACGTAACGTCATTTTTAAAATTTTAAAAAAGTCATTTTGTTCGGGGCTTTTCTCAAAAATGCTTTAAGATAGAGGCTTAAAATTTTCAATTGTAATGATTTTGTTATTTTACCTCTGTAATAAGGCTGGAAATGTAAATCCGTCACTTCCGGTCGAAACCGGAAGTGAATCAAATTTTTCGAAAAATTAAAATTTTTTGATCAAATAAAAAACGTGTATGTGTTTTGTACAGCTTTCCAAGCTGAATCTAACACTGAAAGCCGTTTTAAAATCGGACGATGCATAACAGAGCTATTTGGGTTTAAAAATTGATTTTTCCGGAAATTTTGATTCCGCGTTCTTGGTTTGAAAAATAGCTTTAAGTTCAAAGTGAAATTAACTCGTACCAAAAATAATTCGATAATTGTTAAGTCGTACTTAAACACATTCGGATTTTTTTGGTTAAGTCGTTCTTGAAATTGTAAAGGTATTTGTTAATTCGTACTTAAAATCATTCGGATTTTGTTAAGTCGTACCAAGAATTATTCGATTTTTTTTTTCTGTTTTAGTGTCTCTTGTTATTGGTTTGAGAACTCTTCTTCTTACAGGAACTTCAAGCTTTACTTTTGACATTAACGGAAGACCCACTCGTTGCTTTGCAACGAGCTTTGCTCTAGTTTTTATTACTTTTTTTTTTTTACCGAAAACGCCCGTTACTGCAATCTGTGCACTTGTGTAGAGATCTGTATTTTGATCAGATCAAACGCCCGTCACTGCAATTTGTGCACTTATGTAGAGATCTGTATTTTGATAAGATTACCGTTAAGGCTACATGTATTACTTTACATAAAATGTTTGTTATTTGCAACGAGAGAGAGAGAGAGAGAGAGAGAGAGAGAGAGAGACTGGAAAAGTAGATATATTAAAAATAAGCGTCAGATTGAGGGAAAAAAACCATACAAGTTGAGTTAATTCCTACAGTAGCGATCTTATAAGTTATAGCACATCGTACTAGTAATATTTGTCTTCTTAAAATATATGTATATACTTTCAACTCGTAATAAGAAAAACATTAATACATTAAAATCTTTATAATTTTCGTGTTTTAGTATATGCATGGATTGCATTACATTGCCATGTTTGGGGCCCTTGTACAATATTTAAAAAATAGCAATACATTTCTAGAAGTTTTCAGTTAAAAATAATTCCCAGAAAATGATGTATTTTCCCCTTACTAATATATGTAATTTGCTTTCCATATCTTATTTCTAACAAAAATTAAAACATAAAACAAAAAGCGCTTTATTCTTCTTCTCGATTTTATCCTTGAGACCGAACACACACCTGTTACGGTGTCTTACACCATCGCGGTAAACTCGTGGCCCCGCGATCACCGCGATGACAATACCGCGACGGTGTATCGTGGAAAGGATTAAAACACCATCACGGGGTCGCGGGAAAATACGGGACCCGCGTTGGCCGTAGTGTACCTATAATAAAGCACAAACAATCGAGTCCATAATTTAGTAGTATAGATATACTTTTTTGGCCAAAATGCTTTAAAATTATCCTGTTTATGCTGTTTGATCAGTGCACTTCTTCCGCAACATTGATGATGTTGACATTGTTTGAAACATAGCATGACAGGTACATAGGCCATCAGCTTACAATTTTTAGACAGTTTCGCAATCAAGTGACAATCAAAACCAATGTCCAAAACAGCTTGGTTTGTTAACATGTGTAATTCCGGATAATTTTTAACGACTTGTAAACTGATACATGTAGGTGATGACTTAAAATGCGTGAAACCTCCCGTATCATGATAAAATTTCGTATATTTCTTCTTATTTCTGTCATAATCAAAAAGTAAAACATCTCTTTTGAGTCACCGTGTAAAAAAAAAATGTCAATCACAAATCTTTTTTTTCGCCTCGCAGCCGCAACGGAAGACCTACTCGTTGCTTTGCAACGAGCTTTGCTCTAGTTTTGTATATAATTTTTCCCATGGAAATATGGCTTAATTGACCGGGAAAACTACTGTAATGCCTATTATTAAACACAAACATGTACTAAGTACTAAGAAAAAAAGCGTACATTTTTAAATTAAAATTGAACCTAGCAGCTTTAAAGGTTTTTTTTTTCAATTTAATACCCGGTCGGTGTCGTTGTTATTTAACGAAACTCATTTAAAAGTTGCATTCTTCAAAACTTTTTTTAAAAACCTCTGCTTTTTAATCAAACAAATTTACACATGTTTGTCGCATTAAGTATAATATCGAACAAATATAGACAAAAACGTTAACATATATTCGCCAATGACAAGTCTATTTAATTACTGATGGTGGAAAACTGCATAGTTTTGAAAACCTGTGTCAGATAGGTAAAATTTTTATCTACATCTATTACAAGTTCTTAAGAATATCAGTGCACCCCTCATTTCCATCGAATTTTGTTGGTCTGCTCTTACACTAGTTACAGGACAAGGTGGTGCACATACAGATATCTACCAATAAATAAATACGAACGTTGTTCGAGATTCCTTCATTTTTTTTTCAACGCATAACATGCGTTTTTATATACATATTTGTCATTAGTCGTGTTGGTGTTATTAATTTGCATTTTAATAATCTAAATGATACGAAGCATAAAAACATAAAAATATTGGTAAATGTACATGTTTCACCACAGTTGTTTGTTTTTTTAGTTAACCATCGATACACTGTATACACATGAAAGTTAAATTTATGCACTTTTTTCATCGCAAAGTTTCTAAAAGTTTTAAAAATCGACGATTAGTTGATACTGATCTGCTTCACAGATTTTTTAAAACATGTCCTACATTGTAGAATATGCAATACCCCCGATTGATTAAGTCCGCTTCAAAATTGAAAGCATTTTTAAAAAAAATTTAATCACTTTTTGTTTTTTCAGTTGTACATGCATAACGTACATTCAAATCTTCCTTTGGCAACAGTTTGGGTACCTGAACATTTATGAATTAGATGTAAATGCGGTCATCCTTTCCCCTTCCCGTAGATTGGTATATATTTTGAATGAATGCTGAAGATGCAACACACATTTATACGTAGCTGCAGGTCTGTAGCCCCCGGTCTGAAAATTGGATGGACGACATTGTGCGCTATAAATTGCAACTTTTTAACACGTAAGAAACTGCAGCACTTATGTGATGTCCATCCGAATTTTTTCAGACCGGGAGTTACAGACCTTCAGCTAACACGTTATGGTACTTTGTATTTCACTACATTCGCGATTTGACAATTTTTCTACCATGATTGATGTGACCGTTGAATTCATGTTTTATGAAAAGTAAATGGCGTGTGCTTTGAAATTTAGAATAATTATTATTGTTTTTTACCAACAAATAAGGGATTTGTCGGTAAGTTTACTATAAACTTTTCTGGTAAGAACAAAAATAGAGGAAAAATCATTTCGGAAAAAAAATCATTTCCCAAAACAAAATTATGATATTATCCTGAATAGACCATAATAAAACAAGAGGCCCATGGGCCACATCGCTCTCCTGATCAACAATCAGCTTTTAAATCTAACTTATACATTCATTGCACAAAATT
>WFKH01006014.1:48661139-48679810 GCA_016163765.1 Magallana hongkongensis
ACCAAATTTCATTTCAATATGTGCAACCTCCGCAAAGAAAATAAACGGAAACTGCAAAAAAAGTGGAATTTTACTAAGTCCAAGGGGCATAACTCTGTCGAAAATTGCTTGATTGTACCCAAAATCGAGCTTGACCTATATATTATTATAATAAATATGTATATCAATTTTTTATCTCAATACATGCAACCTCTGCGAAGAAAATGAACGGAAACTATTGGTGGACTGACCGACCGACTGATATACAGACAGACAGACAGACAGACAGACAGACAGCAGCAAAGCAATATGCCCTCCCTTCTTCGAAGGGGGCATAATAAGTAGAGCTCACTTTACATGATATCATAGAAAATATGAGTGGTGGCAAACAAGGAATATATAGACATAGGAGGTCAATGAAGTAAGAGAGTAGCCAAATGTTGCAAATGTCTAGGAGAGGGCGGTCTAAGTTATGGATCTTGTGCCCAATCCAAATTGTTTTTTTGTACAATAAAAATATGTTCAAATCAAATGAATGCCATGAGAGTCTGTCCTTTTGGACAACATGGTGTTCTGTCTCCGATAGGAAGATTTTATGGTCACATTTGTTACACAGGTCAGTTTGGTAGGTTGATATTGTGGAGGAATTTTGTAAATCTTCATGAAAAACATGAAACTGGCTTGACAGTGTTTTCATTATGGTCTTGCAACAAAGTGGTCATTTTTATAGGGCTAACAGTGCAGTGCAAAGAATGAAAACAAATCGATCAAATACATGTACTACCTATGGAGTCATGTATCATAATGAGTGCAGGAATGGATAATGAAATTTCAGAGAACAAGTTTCAAGGTCTATGATGATGGCTCTGCAGAGGCTTGGCCCCGATGTGGAATTTGACTATCCAAGATGAGTGCATAATGAATAATTTATCATTTACCTCCCATCATATATTGCAAAATATCAAAACAATTGCTATGTGAAAGATGAAAATAAATTAAGCCATTAATCTGTCTGAAACTGGAAAGAAACCTTCAACTGAAAGGGAAAAGATCTAGAATGCCCATCAGAATCACAATGTGCAAAAAATGAAAACATTAGAGCAGTTATGCAAAATGTATTGTTCTTTGTAATAAGTAAGTGTTGCACCAATGTGAAAAGTCATGATTCTCATCAGAGAGTCAATTGAAAATCAAATGCATTAAAATTTTCCATTGATTTTCAGATTTTGCTTTCAACTTTTGACATATGTGGTCACATGGTACGAATCTAGTCCAAATTGAATTAGATGAGATAACCGGATGGTAAATCGGATGAAAAATTGCATCTTGTGATCACACCTTTAGATTAAAAACCCTATTACTATAATTTACTAAATTCAGGGGTGTGATCAAGATTGTGACTGATAATTGCTGTTCAATGTGGGGCTCTAATCTTGAACGAGACTCTAATCTAGCAGTAGCAGCTATAAAATAGAATATTGAGCCTACGTCATATTTAGTGCTTTATAAAAGTATTTTGTATCATTTTCTATTATCACTACCATAGTTACCATGCACTCTGCACAAATATGATTTTTCATTTCAAGTTGAAAATTCCTCATCTGCATGGTAGAACATGTAGAATGAAATGAATTTTTCCACTAAGAATTATACAAATTATGTACTCTTTGGTGGTATATATTTCCAACTTTGAGTCCTAGAACAGCTTAACAGCTTAACAAGTGGTCTGTTACAGTTTTATATAGGATAGGTTTTTAAAGCTGCAGGTCAGTTTTAATATACATGTATAAGCCCTGGCCCTGCAATCAAATGCAGCCGTGGAGATATCGATAGGTAAATGGTAAATAGAAATAAAGAATTTTAATGAATTGAGAGATTCATATTGTGGATGAGGCTGATCATATCATCAATACAGAATATATATTTGTCTCCAAAAGAAGTTAAACTCAAAATCAATTGTACGTATTACCCTCAAATAATTCTTAATTGTAAAAAAAAACTCAGCTCATGTACCCATAATAGAGTAACCCTCTCTCTCTCTCTCTCTCTCTCTCGAACGAATGACATCCTGACAGTGCTCAATCATGCTTATCATCGATTTGTTTACATCGCACATTTTGGGCAGGCAAGGCTATACTGCAGTATAGTCTATGTATTGGGTCACATTATTTGGTGAACTTTCCGATGATACATCATACAGACTTGTCAATTCGTAATACATAGTGTTACCTTTATCAAAATCAAACTTACCAGATGTAGACATGTGCTCTTTGCTCACATCCTTGATCATATCAGGTTTAGCAAATGATTTTTTGTACGACTTACCTATATTCAATCCCATTCGGACCTCTCTCAACTCTATGTTCGAGGCAAACGGTTCGTCCGAGGAATCCCGATTTAAAAAACTTCCATGTAAACGTTGCAAAAAATTCGCGGGAATCAGAGAGGTTTAGAAAATGTCTTTTGTATCCCAGGTTTTGTCCTGTGCAGGTAATATCTCAAAACTTTGGATGGACGAATTTAGATCCAAGTTTATGTTTAGTAGTATTATGTTAAATCGTAGACGACGTTTTTACGTAATTTCGAATTTCCTCTTTTTAAATTATTTAAAGTCATTGAGATACTTAACGACAGTAGCACTAACGTGCGAGTACCCATTATTGCCGAGTACCCATTATTGCCGATTGTTATAAAAACAACAATATTTCCGTTATATATTCGTTGTTTTTAGTTACAAACCAAAATAAATAAATAACACAATTTTTAAGACACTAAAAGAGTTGGGAACGAAGAAAATTTACTTCAAACATCTCGGAACTCACCTTAACAAAAGTAAGCCTATGAAAACGTATCTCATTTGTATCCGTGCGATGACACATACCAATGAATGTTTGACTTGTAATCCACTTTGATGACAAGGCATTTTTTGTTTAGGTCCAAATTCGAAGAATATTAGATAGAATGTTCTATCGTTAAAATGACAGATGTCCTACGGACCAGGTTTAATGATAGAATTCGTCCCATATACTCGCTTCGTAGCAAATAAAAAAATTATATCGCACTATATCTTGCCTAAATTTTCATATGATTGGTCTCAAATACCTACAATGTTGCTCTTTTATAATCCCATTTTACTTCATAAACTATTTTTGTAACAAAATCACTGCCACTTGTAACATCACGTTTGAAAATTCGCTGTTTACGGTCGCCATGTTTACGATAAAATCCGAGACATTCCGAGTACGATTTCCGACAAATTGGCAGGCAATTCAAACGTGTATATTAACAAAATGCCTTAGTACGACTATTTAAATGGATATTTTGTGGACTTAACTGCATATGCATGTTCAAAAAGGTTTGTAATGTATAAAAATGTGTTTTTCCCCTGCAGATTATTTTTAACAGACTTAAAATTGACGCGAAGCAGATCCGCTTCGCGGCTGCTACATTGCAAGTATATGGGACGAATTCTTACTGTGACCTGAGCATAGCCTGGTCACGGTAAGATTATTCTTTCTAGAAGAATATATACCCCCGTGTTTTGATATTTGATAGAAATAAGCAAGATACCATTTCTTCTACACAATATTTAAGAAAGAAACCCGAGCGTCTGCTTGCTTGTACGACGCCATTTTGTCTGCAACCTGGGGCGGATCAAAGATTTATCCCCGCGCACCTGCGGTGTAACGTAGAGGCGTTGCTATTAACTTTCACACATATTATTTTATTTACTGGACACACTAAAACTTATTTTAAAAAGCTTTTAATAAATAAATAATGCGTTTATTTTTTTTTTAATCATTTGTCTCGAGACATGTGAAGCACACATTCCTCTGTTTGTGTGCATGTGGCCGCAGGGATATCGAAAACAATATTGTTTATAATATGATTGAATTGCGTTTATGATATAATTTTTCATGTTATTTTCTGACATTTTATCTTGTATTGTTAGATTCTTTTAAAATTTTGACCTTTTTACCGATTAATTACTGAAAAATGACAAAAAGATATGAGCGGCAATAATGGGTACTCGTACTCGACTTCCTGTAAATAGAAGATCATGGACAGGGTTTATTTTTAGTCAGAAGTAAGTCGATATTGATGAGAATAAAATAAAAATAATTACTCAAATTAAATATATAAACAATGCAGAGATTTGCATTGAAATTTTTACGTGACAGCTTACATAAAGAGAGTAATGGAGAAAACATGTGTATTTTTCGGCAATAATGGGTACTCGCACGTTATATTGATTAATTCGTATTAATTCTGTATTTGACAGTTACAATGGTAGTTTTTAATTATAGGACAACTTGAAGCAAAGGAGATTCAAGGTAAAATGGATCTCTTGGGCAAGAAGATGGAGGATTTGAAACTTGAAATCTATGAGGTCACAAGGGGAAAATACGTTGATTTCTTCACTCAGAAACTTCAAGCTACTTCAGCTTTAGTAGAAAACGTAGAAAAGGTTTCTGGGGATTTACATGATGCAAAAGAAAAGATAGAAAATGATGTAAGTAAAATTTTTATTTACGCTATCTTGGCTTAAACAGCTAACATATGTCCCTGGCTTAAAAGGGTAACCTCAGTAGAAGTTTGACTCACTGTGATATTTGCCTTCATCAATTCTCGGGACAGTCCTTCATAATTCATGTTTGGAAATTCTTCCACAACTTCAGGCCCCGCGACCATAAAACGTAGACAAGCTTACTTTTGATCTAAGTCTCACTTTTACAAAAGGAACATACAGTGGAAAAGTGAGACTGAGATCAAAAGTGAGCTCGAATAAGTTTTATGGCCCCGGGCCAGATGTCCGTTGCAAATAAAATCGTAATATTTGTATCTCTTGCTTGCTTCAATTTTGCAACTTGAACATCCATTCCTAATTATTACTAATAAATGTGCATTTTTCTCCATTACATTTAAGGTTAGTCTAACAGTTTATCCAGCTGGCCCCACAGCCATAAAACGTAGACAAGTTACTTTTGATCTAAGTCTCACTTTTGCAAAAGGAACATATAGTGGAAAAGTGAGACTAAGATCAAAAGTGAGCTTGAATAAGTTTTATGGCCCCGGGGCCAGATGTCTGTTGCAGTTAAAATCGTAATATTTGTATCTCTTGCTTGCTTCAATTTTGCAACTCGAACATCCAATCCTAATTGTTACCAATAAATGTGCATTTTTCTCCATTACATTTAAGGTTAGTCTAACAGTTTATCCAGCTGGCCCCGCGGCCATAAAACGTAGACGAGCTTACTTTTGATCTAAGTCTCACTTTTACAAAAGGAACATATAGTGGAAAAGTGAGCTTGAATAATTTTTATAGCCCCCAGGCCAGGTGTGTTTTTTTGTTGTTAAAACCTCAATTTTTTGTATATTTGAAAATGAAAGAGTTTCTTCAGTCATTTAAATTTGTAACTTTACATCAGTGTGCACTTCTGCTCATCAAAACAAGGATACAAGCTGTTTATATTATGAGAAAATCAGTATGTAAATTAAGAAATGCAGATTTAAAAGATGTTAGAAGAATATTTAAACTGCTAAACTGAAGCAAGTGAGACAGACGAATACCCCAATTTTAACCTCATTCAACAAAGTGACAAAAGTTGCCTGGGGAAGAATTTCCATAGATGAATTATTAAAGACAGTTCTTAGATCATGTAGATTTGGTGAAAGCGTCAAGCCAAATCTACGCCAAGATTACAATAGACTAAACTGGATGAAATAAACAAGTCATAAACTTTACCCATCTGTAAACTATATTTCAGAACCAGCCCGCACCACCTTGGCACATTTTAATGTAGAATATTACAGTAATTACCAAACACATAACTGCCTGGTGCATTCAATCCAGTATCATTTTTTTTCAAATTTTATTTATTTTTGGTCAATTTTGTTACGGGTAAATTAGAAATCTTGGATGGGGTGTACATGTTATTAAAACTACAATAATCAACATTCAACATTAAGTAGACACATTTCATTTGTTGTGATTACTTGTCCTCAATTTAAAGCTCTCTCTTTGACAGAAGCAGCTAGGACTAACATTTTCCTTGTAAGGGTATCTCTTACATGTATGTCCAATCTCCTCAACCCATCATGCACAGGGCTCTTGTTAACACAAGAATCTGGGATATTTAGTTATTTACTATTTTTGGATCTGCCTCAGACTGACAAACTGTCTTTGATGTAATCACTGTTTGATAATACATGTATGTATGATATGTGTGACTTCCTTACAGTCAGTGGTTGCTTATATGATAATGTTTTATGGTAGAGTTAAGTCCAGAAAAATATTTCTGATGGCTAGTGTTGTAAAATCAGACCAAACATTGATTAAAAGTCTAGGATTCTTACATTCAAGCCTGTGATCATTCAATCTAGTACTGTATGCTAGAGTAGTTTGTACTGGTACTCTAAATGTGTAATATTAAGAATGTTTAACAGAATATGTTCATGCTCTTTGAACTCCATTGATTTACAATTTAATTCCTCCCATTGGTTAATGTCAACTCCATATTAGCTGCAGGTCTGTAGCTCCCGGTCTTAAAAAATTCGGAGGGACGACCTGGGAGCTACATAGCCTCCCATAGTAAAAATCTGCAATTGACGGCGCACAAAAAATTGCATTAGTTTTGGACTGATTATTAAACCTCATTTTCACACAAATTCTGTTGAAAAATTTAGTACATATGTATAATCATTAAATTCTTCAGTCAATTTACTACTGATGTCTATACTTTACTTGCCTCAAACTTTCTCTTAAACACGCTAACCGACCTCGGATTTTTAGGTATGTAAAATTCATGTCGAGATCTCAAGTCACCATTTTTACATGTAAACAAACAGCACCACCTAATTTAATAGACATAATAATTTTTAAAATTTATCCAATTTGTTAAATTTATTTGATGTATTCATACATTTTATAGATGTAATATTATGTAATTGTGTTAGCTAAATGATAAATTAAATCAGTCTATGTACTTCTGTGTATTTTGTAGGTATAAGTCCAACCCTTTGACTCAATTACTGCCGTCATGTAGCGAATCTGTAATTTTGAAGATAACTGTAGACAAACGGTTTTATGATTACTTTAGCATTAATTTGGCAGAGTTATTAACTAATTACAAGTTACCAACTTACTGTAATAACAGCACTAAAAGTAATAAACATCGGTTGTAATTTTCAATGCACAGTATATATGTGGTTGCATCACCCGTATTTATAACCATTAAGATAAGACGGTTGCGAGTTATTAATCACAACAGGGGTTAATTGAGTCTTTCCTATTTGATAATTATCATTTTATTGCCTTTGGGTTTAATTTACACGATCGAGAACTCAGAATACAGGGCAACTTCAACTTCTCTTTCGGAGGAAATTCCAGCAAAGTTACCGATCACAAAGCGAGTCGCCCCCTAGATTCGCAACTGTATTATAATACTTCAGTCATCTTCTGGATACTCTACGCAATAAATGGTTATCTGTCAGGTGACTGAATTTTAGCGACTATCGATGATGAAATTTACTATCGATTGTCGCCGACCTGCTGCCTTCAGCGACAATTTTTCGATAGTCAGCGACTATTGTAACAACACTACTGATGGCTCTTATTGTTTTGAAAATCCTGTTTTGTGTGTTTTAGGTACAAAACCAGCTATCATTATCAAAAGATGTCCTCACAAATTTGAAAGGGGAGTTGGAAAACCACAAATGTGTTCTAGTGATTTTGGAAAGGCTGTTGCAGATACAAGACAACTTGGAATGTGCTGCCTCAGCCAATAAAAGACACAGTTACTCTGAAGCAGCAGCATCCCTACTGAAAGCTAATGTACTACTAGGTACACCCCTGGAAGGCTATGATGACATCGAGGTACTGATGGCCTTGCAGACAGAATGCTGTGTACAGAAACAGAAGCTGATATTTGAAATGACCGAGAAATGGAAACAAATGATATCATGGAGCTCCAGTGATGCAAACAGCCAGAGCAAATCCAGACAGGTGTTTCAGCTGGAGTTAACATCTGGAGGTAGTGTGCTGTCGGAGATTATAGGAGCAATGGAAACGCTCGGGGATCTGGAATCCACCCTGAAAAATTTTGGGAAAAGATTGATTTCTGACCTTTTTAAACCCTGTGTTGTTAACTCTACAGCCACAGTCAAAAACACTCCTGAGAATATTGTCATAGTAACTGTAAACAATGAAAAGACCCCAGTTCCACCCCCTCCCAAACAAATGTATATGAATGTGATGACCATCATCCAAGTCTTGGAGAAGTATTTCTCAGACTTGTCAGTGCAGGGTGGAACGAATTTCCTGTCGTGTGTTGGCAGGCAAGTTTCACAAGAACTGTTGGAGTTGATCGTCAAAGAATGCCTAACACCAGCCATTCCTCACAATAACAAAGATATGACAGAATTTGAAGCCAACTGCATCGAGCCAACCAAAGCCTTTCAAGGCATTCTTGTAAAGTTGAAGTTTATTCCAGAAGACGACAATGCTTTGGAGGAGTTTGTGAAGAACATCGATGTCCTCTTTGTCAATAAGAAATCCCAGGACATCTTGCTTCGAGCCAGAGAACTGATGAAATCTGAGCTTCACAACACTGTAAAGGTGTCAGATGAATATCCTCTAGGGGAAATGGCAGATGGCCCTTCAGAAAGAAAGTCCAGGAAAGTTGAGCTAGCCAGCTCTGGTCAGGGTAGTTCAGACACATTTAAGCTGCCAGCTTGTCAGATCAGGTAAGGAAAACGTATTTCACCCATCTTCAGATTAAAGAGTTAAACCCAGAGTTCAAAATAAGCCAGTGCAAATTTGAATGGTTATATCATTCAATAAACTTATGTATTTAAAAGAGTCAATCATGTTTTATTAATGAATGGACACTTTTAAGCTGTAAATTTCTTTCAGCTTTTGAATAGTTTCTAAATTCTTCTGTTTACAGTGCATGCACACAGCAGTTGATGACCCTAGCATATGAAACACTGGAAGAAGCTACCAGCAGTTCTCAGGAGTGTGCAGTGCAACTGTTCTTTGCTGCCAGAAACATGTTTGAACTGTTCTGCAGTGTGTACCCTACAGCGCATCAGAAGGCTTTAACACTATTTCCTCAGATGAGTGGTAGGCAAAATGAAACAATTAGTCATCATTTCACATTATGCTTTCGTCTAAATTAAAATCAGGCTAAAACTAGACGTAAAGGTCTATCAGAGAGCCTGTAGATTCCATATGTAATGTTTATGTCAATGATATGAAACTTTATGCTTTTTTGATCAAACCCATTTTTTGTTCATAATCCCCTCATAATGGAGAACAAGTGCTCAAACTTCAGGCTTTTTCTGTTCTTTTTTTCCTCTCCTCTCTTTCAAAGGTACCAGGACTGCAGTTATTAAACTATAATGGTCTGTCTCAAATTACTGTAAAGAAAATGCATGTATGTTGTAGCTGTGTTCAACAATGACTGTATGTATGTGTGTCATCACCTTGCTATGATTGGCCATCAGTTCAACAAGTCCCTCCCTGAGGATGTCCAGGCCACATTTGTAGACCTGATGCCGAAGATCCGTCGACTGGGGACAGATACAATGTTACAGCAACTTAACTCCCAAAAGGACATCATGCTGGATTATCTACAGGCAGCAAAGGGTAGGGGGAAATGCATTCGTACATTTATTTGATTCTGTATTGAAAAGATAATGCATCAATAGTCATCTTGTTGTACACTTGAGTATTTAATAATACATGTAAATCTCTTCTCATTGAAAATGCAATATAAACAGACTACTGATGACTCAAATGGCCAGAATCCCATTACTATTGCTAAATAAATTTTTAAAAATGATTGCAAAGTGATGGGAAAGCATTGTACTTCTAGTACATGTACTTTTCAATTATTAAGGGTATCATACAGGTATCGAAAGATATTTCAATACATATTACTACAATGCATATCATTACTTTGAAAAGAATTTTGATAGCCAATCTCAAAACGATAATAAGGTAGATGAACTTTATTAAAGTATTTGTAAGACATTAAAAATTGAACTTTATTAAAGAATTTATAAGACATTAAAAATTATACAAATTTGTAGAAAAAAATCTTTTAATCAGCTGTTTACAACAAACATCAGAGTAAAATAACTGACTGGATATTCATCTTAAAGTACATGTATTGTTTTTGTCAGGTTTTGTGAGTGTGTCCGAGGGTTCAAACTCTGCCAGTACAGAGAAAGCAGTCAAACAGGTGCTTCATCAGCTGGGCCATCTCCAGAAAGTCTGGCAGGAGATCCTCCCAGTCAACCAATACAGGAAGTCGATAGGTAAGGAGGTGTGGCAAAACAGCCATATGTCAATCAATATAAGAAGTCATTAAGAATGAGGGTGTAACATTAGAACACTATTGTTGAATGATAGAAGACTGGCAATGCTGCATTTGATACCGAATGTCTGGTAGAAAAATCAGTGGAAAAGAGGGCCAAGAAACATTTTTTTTTTTTGTGCTTTAAAACAATATCCTTTCAAGACATCCATTGGCCAAATAGAAAGATTTATTAACTGAATATAAATGATAGCCTGTGGTAGTTAAATCAAGGTAAAAGTATTTTGGTTTTTGAAATAAATCAAACAACTTTAGATATACTAGTAGTCAATTACTTGTATTTGATATTTAAAAGAAGCACATTGTACATGTATGTATATGCTTTTTAAATGTAGGTACCTTGCTGAACATGGTGGTTGTGGAAATCTGTGACAGAGTTGTGAGTTTGGAGGACATCTCTGCCTCTGATGCCTCACAGCTGGCCTCGCTTATGTCACTCATTCAAAAAAGGGCTGGTCCTTTATTGAAATCAACCAATGACGAAGGGGATGTGAATGTCACCATCGAACTTCAGCGCAATGTGCCAAAATGGCTGCGATTTACTGAAATCATCACGGTTCTAAATGCCAGTCTCCTTGAGATCAACGACAGGTGGGCTGATGGCAAGGGTCCATTAGCTAATGAACTCACAGCCTCAGAGGTGAAACAGATGATCAGAGCTTTGTTTCAGAATACTGACAGACGGTCAGCAATTTTGGCAAAAATAAGATAGTGCTGTAATGAGAATGTATTTGTGCAATGTTTCCTCGAGTCTTTTATGAGCTTGTTTATTGTTGCTTGTTAATGTATAAAAGGATTAAAGGGATATAAGATATTTGATAAATTCTTGCTGGCTTGTGGCTGTGTGTATTGGTACTAGTACTCATATATATTTATTATTTTCAACATCATTTATTTTTTAAAAATACTGAATCCGAGCCAAGATCTGGTTTGGATGGATGTTCCAGTAGAGTTTAATATTCTTTAGATTTTTATGATGAACGAATAGCATGTACATTTAGTATTGAAAAACTTTTGACAAGGGTGGGGGGGGGGGGGGTGAGCATAGGATTTTTTTCTTATATTTTTAGTTTGCCTATCCGTATCTTTGCAGTGGAAAAAACAGGGGCGTACAAGTCGTTGTATATCCCCCACTCGGGGGCAATAAAGACGAAAGAATTTCAATTTAAGTTAGAATATTAATTTTTGGCTTGTATGTATTGTTTTTAGTATAAATTTCACGATGGAAGTCAATATTGTGCTTTCATTCTATAAACACGACAGGTATAGGTTTCCAAATTAAGCTGCACAGCGTTTTATGCCAAAATCTTGGATCATTCACTGTTCTAAATTTGCAAAATTTAGGTATGAATGGGTCATGACTCCATTCTAAAAGTACTTTTATTTAAAGAATAAGTTTTCATTTATTTTTATTATTGATTTATTAAAATGGAGTCTAGACCCATAATGGGTCAAATTCGTGGTTTTCCCCAAAAACATTTTACTTTACTAATTATTGCCAAACAGTTAAATTTATTCTCCTGTACTCTAATGTGCCAGTGTAGCTCACTGTGATAGGCGGAGGCTCTTAGTCCATCCTTCTTGATTGAGAGGGTGTTCGAATCTTGTAGACGGCGTTTTATTTTTAATTCATTTGCTTTTAAGTAAAACATTTTTTCCTTTTTATTGGATTATTATGAAAAAAAATATCCAATACCATTTATGTAATGACAACAATTACATAATATTCATGTTCTGTACACAATGTTGGATAAAATATAGCGTTAGCACAGATATGAGATCATGATGTAATGTTTAGAAAGTAAACAAATAAAACAAAGAAGATAAGTACCAAATACATGTATTGATGTGTATTATTTATTTGTCAGAGAATGCAGTTCTATATAAGACATGTACATGTACTGATGCACACTTTCAAATGTAAAGATTTTTTAAATGTTCATATGCCATTTCTCCTGGGTACGGGGGTATTTGTGAGGCCTTGTACGCTCTTGTCCTTTATGGGGTAGAAGTAATTGGAGGTGCCTACTTCATTCAAAAATTGCTTGTTTTCTAAACTGTGCTTGACCTTGTCCAATGACTTCCAAAAGTAGAAACATTTTCAATTTCTTGCTTCTGTCCAAGAATTTTTCAAGATCTTTGCCAAAGGTCATTTGTGGAGTCTAGGGTCTTTTTGAAAAAATGTAAAGTTCCTGCACAGATCATAAAAAAAATGTTTGGAAATTGACAAAAAGTTTGTAACTGAAAGACCCAAGGTTACTTGGGCAAGTTCAAGTTCATTTGAAAAAAGAGTTTTTTTTCCAAATCAATGAAGAATCATTGAATATTCCAAAGTTCCATCTTCACTCAAAGTTTGCTCATTACCGGAGGATGTGCTAGATCTTGACCCAAGGTCACTAGAACATGTTCAAGATCACAACGGAAAAAAATTAATTTTTGTCAAGGGCACATTTTGTAATGAAAAAATTATGTACATGTACTTGAAATATGTTTCGAAGAGGAGAAAGCAGTTAAAGACTTTAGCTAACCTTCTCTGAAAGCTCAAGTGAGCTGTTCTGATTGAGACATCCGTCTATTGGTCTATTTAACGTAGCTCGCGGGTTTGCTGACGTCACAATAGGATTCGACGTAAAGAGTTGACCGTCATGGCAAACTCATACATTTTTTTAAATATGACTAATGATCTTTAGAAACATAAAAGGAAATATTTCAAAAAGCTTAAACGCAGTTTATACAAACATTTATAATTATCAAGTGCTAAAAATTTAAATACGTGACATACATTGTCACATTTTGTTCTATAAGGTATGGGTGTGCGTTGGAACTCTTCCATTTATAATCATGTTTAGACAAGTAAATAAATTGAACCGTTACAATTATAACTTCTGTATTTTCAACTAGCGATCTAACTATTGAATTCTTTTGGCTTAAGCTAATTATCGTATATGATTACAAACGTATTATGTCAATAGTTGTATGGTAATTATTTCTACATTGATTGACTCAGAGTTTCATGAAAAGAAAAATATCCATTTTTTTTCTCTTCACAACCTTACTTTAATTGCATTTGTAAATTCGATAACATTCATAATAATGTCTTATTAGTATTTACATGTTCTAATATATCTTAATCAGCTAGTCTTGTCAATCAACGCATTTTCATTTTTTGGTTCTCAGACATAAGAAAATGATGACGTCGGGCTAACGTCATAATGAAAATATAACGTTTTGTGAAATCTTTTAAATCTTTAAAATTGTTTTGCATGAAATTGGCCGAGAACACATATTGATTTTTTTTTTTATGAATTGATTCAAAATTATCTCTTCTGTTATTGTGTTGAGTAAAATTAAGTTCGTCTAAATCGTTTAAAAGCTTGGAGCATAGTTTTGAAATGCGTTTCCCGACTAAGATATGCATTTTACTATACATTTCATTGAAATGGCGTTGCTTGATTTTATCAGCGACACTGTGTTTGAAACACGATAACATTATTACCACGCAGACGAATCTCAAATAAATTTTAGAAATAAAACTCTGAAACCTATGGATCACGTGGACAAATTTTCAGTGTAGGTTTTCTCACAAGCAGTAAACCCGCGAGCTACCTTAATATGTGTACATTCTATTCCAACAAAACCGTGTTTTATCAAGATTGATTCAACCAAACCTGCCACTTAATGGGCTCTAAAGTTCTTCAAATAAAGGGTCTCTTGTAAGGAATGATAATTTAGGGCGGGAAGAAGATACAAAACCGAACTTACAAAATGATACATTACTCAGCTAAGCGATGTGACCAATGGGCTGGTTTAGTTTATTTATTCCTTAAGCCAAATGGCTCATCAGATACAAAGAATACATAATATATATATATAAAATGTAAGACATAACATGTAGCAATATACGTATTAAATGCATCAAAGTATTAACTACTTATCTATTACAGACAAAGGATGACTGCACTTAAGGACATGCGATATTTGCGAGTAAATAAACTTTAAAAAGAAGAATTTTTCTTTCAATTGCAGAAATGGTAAACATCTAAACTGCAACTTTACGTAATTGCGTTAAATAAAAGTCTGTTGTTACCAAGTACGAAATAGTTTTCATAGGCGGGGGTCATCACTATTTCTTGAATCTCCATACGATAATGAGGACGCCCACTTTTATACTGACTTCATACATAGTCAGCGCATGTTTGTCTATTGTTCTCCGTTTAACAGTAGTTGTATATTTGCATTATCAAAGTTATGTCAAAGGGAAATTAATAGACAAACATGCGCTCATGGTTTAAATGAGAAAAAAACTGCTTCTTCTTACTTTCGCTTTCCCTGTTGTAACCAAAGGTTGATGCATGTTGAATATTATAATTTACCACGTGATTTCTCACCTCAGGTAACTTTGTGAATACAAAATTCTATCACGTGACGTGTAAGGTAGCATGTTTTGTGCTAACTAGGACAATGTTTTCGAACACGTTTTAAAGTTGTCAAGCATTGATTTAAAGTCTTCTGTATTCACATGGGCGTGGTTTAATTGTTGAAACCATAATTATGGTGGCATACTTCTGCCCCTTGTGCGCAAGTTATTTTTCCATCAAATATGTCGACATGCAAGATAAATATGTCAACATGCAACGTAATTATGTCAACATGCAAGAAAATTGCATTCAGATAAGAATTATAAAAAAAAATCCCCAAAACATCAAATATCGCCCACATGTGACTTCCAACATGCTAGATGCTACTTATTTATGTCGACATGCAACTTATTTATGTTGACATGCGAGAAAAATATGTTGATATGCAACTTATTTATGTCAACATGCAACTTTTTTATACTGATATGCAACTTATTTATGTTAACATGCAACTTATTTATGTCGACATACGAGATAGATATGTTGACATGCAACTTACCTATGTCAACAAGACATACTGATCTCGCATCTCAATATCACAAAGTTGCATGTTAACATAAAAAGTTGCATGTCAACATAAATAAGTTGCATGTCAACATATTTTTCTCGCATGTCAACATAACTAAGTTGCATGTTGACATAAGTAAGTTGCACGTCAACATATTTATCTCGCATGTCAACAGAATTAAGTAGCATCTTGCATGTTGGAAGTCACATGTGGGCGATATTTGATTTGTTTTGAGATTTTGAATAATTTTGGTCTGATTGCAATTTTCTTGCAATCAACATAGTTATGTTGCATGTTGACATAATTATCTTGCATGTCAACATATTTATCTCGCATGTCGACATATTTGATGGAAAAATAACTTGCACACATGGGGCAGAAGTATGCCACTATACATAATAGTATACTTGTACCATACAGAATAGATAGGGTTATATGGTGAAAGAGTGATCACATAAATTTTTATACATGGCATTGTTATTCATGCTTGTCTAATTTTAGTACCATTCTGATAATGGCAGCTCCACCTCTCATGCATATTAATATCAATCTTATGTTTGATCAAGGGCAGATAAGCGAAAATTCTCCTTTTTTCGAAAGTTGTAAGGAGAAAAATATAGAATGAGCTTATTGTATCACAGTATAAAATCTTAATTCATGTTGGAAATTGACTAGACTCTTTAAAAGATTTAACAAAAGTGATACTAGGTTAAGAAATAAACGCAACAGAAGCGACCGAAAAGGGCCCAAAACCCGGCGCTAAGTGCAGTCATCCTTTCTGAGTGTTTCTGCTTTCTGAAGATATTTTCCTAAATTACTTAATTCCGTAGTATTTTCATTTGACAATAATTGTAATAATTTATACATACTTGGTTTATACCAATAGTATTTTTTGATGTACAGTTTTCTATATTCATGATACATGGGCATTTCCTTTGCTGTGAACCTTACCTCAGCGCATGGATGATGTAACTAGGCCCTCATAAAACCATTATATGTAAATAAATAAATAAAAAAGGCAATGAAACTTGTTGTTTTTGAAAGATAAATAATGTTTATTAACGTGTACTTAAAACAAAAGAGCATTTAAAAATTGTGAAGTGTATTTGATATATTTTAGTAAATATAAAAAAAATAATTACAAATTTTAAGTAAAGATGTTTATTTAAACATGTTTTTGCATTATATTATTTAATCATAGTGCGGTTAATTAACTTCTCGGGTAATGCTGAGCGTTGTTGTTCTGGTTTACAATGTCTGTACATTTTGCTATTGTACAACATTTTGATGAACAAGAAATGCCCGTATTCTGTCCTGGTAATAAAAATAGATTTCTGATTTTGAACATAAGAACAATATATATGCACTGATTGATTATGGTTCTTTATTATAGACACACAAGCTCATACGGACAATAATAACACCAAAAAAAATTGAACGTACATACATGTGTATGTATATCCCCACCAATATTTTGATGACAATATCGAGTTTATAAAAATTGCGCATAGTTTACAAACAAAAATATATTGCAGTATATAACAATTGTTTCTTATTTTTCAGTTGTTTTAATATAAAAATATTAAATAACTTTTTTTTTAATTTGACGCATTGCGAATGAATAATTATATTTTTTTTAAAAACGAATGAGAAATTTTAAATAAAATCAAATCTTGAAATCTCTGTTTAGTAGCAGTTTGGATTTTCTGGACTGGGTTTCTTCGTAATTCTTGGTATGAGTACAGGGCTGCCTGGAGGTTTCCTGTGATCTGTTGACAGATCCCAAGGATCTCCTAGGAGATGTCTTTATTATACACGGGGACATGTACAACTTCCAAATTTTTACGATGGACTAAGACCTCATGATCATTTAGAGCTGCTTTTGTTTTCTTTGTGTCAACATGAAACTCTAGCATGTGCAGTAATATGAAGGGTTGGATATGCAATGTATGCTCTCCATTTTGTTTACTAGACTGTTGTTCTGAGATCAACTCATTAATGTGACAAATGTCATTTTCGAGAGAAATATCCTTTGCTACAGCATGTCTCATATTTGCACAAATAGAAAAGCCATCTACAGCTTTGGTATACTTTTCTGGTTTCATTCGCCCCCAATATATTACATGTACGTGTGGTTGTGCTAACTTGACCTTTGCTATCTCTATAACAGATAAATCTTCCCTTTATCTGCATGTCTTGTAGGAGTAAATAGCATATACAACATGTCAGAAACACACCCAAACTTTGCCGCTAATTTCAGCATGTGGAGGGATGGAGGGACGTCTTATGAGCAGTGTATGCCAGTTTGTTGGAACTTACGTTAGTATACGTGTTGAGCAAAATGAAAAGCGCATTTGAGGATATGGAGGCTGTCATTTCCTGTATTCAAACAAACTGAAACTCTGTCAGGGGCAAACATATCAACTGCTCCACTGTTTGTATGGCCTTTGCAAAGGTCTGCAGGTCCGAATTGGTTTTATCATTACTTTCTATTTCAGCAAATAAATAATAATATTTACATTTTTCAGTGTCTTTGTCTATAATAACACTGCAAATCGATTTTGTAAGGTATTGTCCAATACATTTCATCAATGACCATTTAATATGGAATCGTTCAATCGCTGAAAATTATATAAATATAATTAATAAGGAATCATTCTTCGAATTTTATGCCCTTCGGGCTTTATTGGATTTGATAACCCCCGACCGTATTTGATCACCTCATAATACTCAAAAGATCCTTAAATCAAACGCACTCTTCAGTGACATCAAAAACAATTATTTTTATGTTGGAAATAACACAGATATCAATGATACAGCGTTTGATTGTTGTGTTGTTTTTAGAAATACTCTATTTTCCTCATAGAAACAATATAATTGAATAAATTTATTTGTGCTGATCCATGAATTTTAAGAGACATCTTGTTTTTAGGAATAAAGATATTGAAGAATTCAACTTTTTTAATATTAAAGTGTATAAGTCGTCCAAAACATATTATTAGGGAGATAGAGAAACACATCTGATTCGTATAGTGGTTTATTTTGAACTGTCATATGTTATTAATCTATATCGTCAAGGAACGGTCTATGACGTCACACCTTTATGACGTCATAGTACGGTAAAAGTAATGTACATAAATCATGGTAAAATAAAAGTTAAAGTAGCTCACAATTCACAACATCCTCCGCAGGGCACAATGTTTCTGATGAATGACTGATATTTACATGCGCATTTAATGTTTAAAATTACAATTCAAGCGGATATAATTTTGATAAGGGTCTTGAAGTTACATGACCATTACTAGTTCTTATTTTTGCAGAACGCGACAAGTGATCCTTGCCTTCCACAAGTTCCGTAATTAATCCTAGTCTCCAATTCACTCT
>WFKH01006014.1:48687564-48700689 GCA_016163765.1 Magallana hongkongensis
CGTTGGCCGTAGTGTACCTATAATAAAGCACAAAAAATCGAGTCCATAATTTAGTAGTATAGATATACTTTTTTGGCCAAAATGCTTTAAAATTATCCTGTTTTTGCCGTTTGATCACTGCATTTCTTCCGCAACATTGATGATGTTGACATTGTTCGAAACATAGCATGACAGGTACATAGGATACATGTATGTGATGACTTAAAATGCGTGAAACCTCCCGTATCACGATAAAATTTCGTATATTTCTTCTTATTTCTGTTTTCATAATCAAAAAGTAAAACATCTTTTTTGAGTCTCCGTGTCACTTTGAAAAAAAAAAGAAAGTGTCAATCGCAAATCGTTTTTTTTTTCGCCTCGCAGCTGCAACGGAAGACCTACTCGTTGCTTTGCAACGAGCTTTGCTCTAGTTGAAATATACTTTTGCAAATATATTTCTTTATATGAATCTATGGAATAGCAAAGAAGTTCATTGATTCTGTATAATACTTAAACAATACAATGCTCTTGTTGGTGCTTCATGTGGGAATGAAGGTAACTATAGCATTGCAGAAAAATACATAACCCGCGTTAGCCGGCAATGTAAATTTTTTTCTACAATGATAGCTACAATGTACATTCACAGCCCGGATGAAGCACCAATTAAAGAAAGTCGACTTTTACTGTTTATATTTATACCCCCGATCCGAAAGAGAGGGGGTATACTGTTTTACCCTTATGTGTCTGTCTGTGCGTCTGTGTGTCTGACCGTCTGTCCGTCTGTCCGTAACAAACTGGACATCGCATTTTTCTCAGCAACTATTAATGACAGATGCTTGAATTTTTAACACACTCTTTGTTTAGGTATGTTATATGGTGGCCAATCAGACCTCAACTTCCTGTTAAATGATGACTGTTTATTTTTAGCCTAAATTTTCGAACAAATTTTCGTCAACGACTTCTCAGGAACTATTAATCGCAGATGGCTGAAATTATAACACACTCTTTGTTAAGACATGCCATATGGTGGGATTCATTTTTGAACAAATTCGATATCAACTTCCTGTTAAATGTCTACTTTGCTTATTTTGTATATTCACATCAGAGCGGGGGTATCAATGGTGAGCATTGGCTCACAGATATCTTGTTACACCTGTCTTTGAATCTTTCAATCTTTTATCCATAAAAAATGAGTAAACGCACGTAATATTGATTAAAACGTTACAATTGAAGAAGGAACAGCCAATTTATATATACCAAATAAATAATGCGTGTTCTTTATTTTCAGTAAGATGGTCGATCTGGACATGTCAGTGTATGAGGGCCTGTGTCGTGAGATAGGGACTCCACAACAGGTAGCCTACAGGAGAGCTATACTGGACATAAGGGAGTTGTTGACTCATCAAATTAAAAGAATTGATCAGTATAAAAAGGCGAGGAGTGGTAGCAGTAGTGAAGGTTTCCGATTAGATGGATCAGACTTAGACTATCTGTTCTGGCTACCTAACCACAAAGTGATTGGGACCTATCTCAGTCTAATTTGTACAACATGCATGTACATGTAGACAAATATGCATGGATTCTTTGTGACAATTCTGATAGTCTACCAGGATACACTTTACTTTGGCTTCCTCTGAGATTTGCTGGACCACATATTTGGTCAGCTTGTGAACAGGTGCGTGGGAGAGACTATATATATCGAGTTCGAAATATAGAGAGACCACAAGCTCTTTATCAAGAGCTGGTTCTATAATAAAAGGACCATCTAGCAGTGGAAAATTGTTTTCTATGACATATGACGACGCCTATGGTTTTGCTACCGAATTCTGACCTCCTATTGCTTTCTCGTGGATAGAGAGATGTCAATCTTGGCCTCCACCTCATGTTGTCGAGAACATCGTTCGAAATGGGTGTCATTTTGTAGCAATAGGACATAAACTAGGAAACCATATAGACAATGAATGGAGAATTTCTTTTACTCAGGCAGAAAAGAAACTTGTATACTCAATGAATCACACACAATTTTTAACGTATGGATTGCTTAAATTAGTGTTAAAGGAAATAATAAACTTAAGTGTAAAAGATGAGGAACAACTACTTTGCTCTTATTACATAAAAACAGTCATTTTCTGGGCAATCCAACAAAACACACTACATCACTGGTGTCCACAAAATCTTTTAGCTGGATTTTGGGTCTGCTTTACACTCCTTATAAAATGGGTGTATGAGGGGGTCTGTCCTAATTTCTTTATTCCCCAAAACAACATGTTTCTTACAAAAATCCATGGATCAGCACAAGTAGATTTATATAAGAAGTTACATGGTTTCTATGAGGAAAATATAACATTTCTAAAAATAAGTCCAACAATCAGGGGTGTAATTGATGTCCAATTTCAAGATTTTTATGGATGTCACTGAGATATCAAAGAATGAGTTTGATGCTATATGTTATTTGCTGAAATAGAGAGTAATGATGGTTGTTTTTCAAACCTGCAGATCTTTGCAAAAGCCATACAAACAGTTAGGCAGCTGATATATTCGACTCTAACGGAGTATCAGATTTGGGTACAGAAAATTACAGTCTCAATTCTTCAGAGCGCTGCTTTTATATTGCTGAACATGGACAAAAACACAAACTCAAACAAGCTTTCGTATATTTCGGACAAAAAGTCTCGAAACATGCTAAAATTAGCGGTCAAGTTTGGGTTTATTTCTGACATAATGTACATTGCCATGTATTATTACAAGACATGCAGATACAAGGAAGCTTTATCTGTTATAGAGATAGCAAAGGTCAAGCTGTCACAGCCTCATATAATGTACTGTGGGTGCATGAAACCGGACAATTATACTAAAGCTGTAGATGGTCTGTCTTTTTCTGCAAAAATGAGACATGCCGTAGCAAACGGTATCAAACTCAACAATAAAATTTGCTACTTAAATGAATTAATATCAGAACGACAGTCTAGTAAACAAAACGGAGAACATTCATTAAATACCCCACCCTTCATATTACTGCACATGCTAGAGCTTTTCTGCTGTCAACATGTTGACACAAAGAGAACAAGAGCAGCTCTAAATGGTCTTGAGATCATGGTCCATCGTAAAAAGTTGGAAGTCGTACATGTCCCAGTTTATGATAAAGACATCTCCTGGGAGATCCTGGGGATCTGTCAACAGATCACAGGGAACCTCCAGGCTGTCCTCTACTCATACCAAGAATCACTAACACAACATCCAGTCCATAAAATTCAAACTGCTACTAGACAGAGAATACGTGATTTGATAAATTTAGAATTTCTCAATTTTCGTTTTGTATAAAAACCATTCGCATTGTATCAAAGTCTGTAATACATCTTTTGTTGAAAAATTGTTATATATTACAATATATTTTTGTATGTAAAATATGAGCAATAATTTTTATTCAATTTTGTAACTTTACTTTGAATCTGTCATTCAAATATTAGTGGGCAAAATATATACATTATTTAGGATCAAATTTTTTTAAAGCTATATATATGTTTTAAAAGTTTTTAAAGCTGTTTTTTGCTATGTTGGAAACCCGACCCAAACTTTGTCAGTGTGATGATTTGTATTAAAAAAAACACACTGTGACGAATGCGCAAGATTATTCATTGGTATTAATTGAATACTCTGGTTATTTTATGTAAGGAGAAATGAAAATGTTCTTATGCATATTTATAAACGATTCACGTAAGTGTAATCTGCGCATGACCGCGGGAAAAGTAATCGAGAGGAACAGCGTGGGGGAAGAGGAATAACAGAGCAAGTTTGTTTACAAAATTAAAAATCATTACGAAAGAATAACTATTATCAATAAACCTATAGACCACCATTTTAATTCATACCTGATCAGAGAATAAGTAAAACAGAACGTCAGTATTGACACTTTCGGGGCCCCTCGACTCAAAACATAAGTGTCTATTGTCTACGAATACGTACGTTAGCCTGCTACCAGCATGCCGACCACGCTTTCGCGTCGACTTCTTGTTTACAAACTGAATAGGGCTTGCGACATCACATGATCAGGTGATAATGAATATCTAAAGCTGGGCATTTACTGACCGGGTCGGCCAGTAAATAAATTAATTGAAAATTATATTCAATGCTTTTAAATGCGTTTGAACTAAATTGTATAAATTGCAGAAAAATTTTAAATCATCACACTGACAAAGTTTTGGTCGGGTTTCCAACATACCAAAAACAGAGTTAAAAACGGCATATAGAGCTTTAAAATATTATAGTTTGTATATAATTATTATGACGTGTGTGAGCGTGTGTCTACATACATGTATGTATAATAAAGAAGCATAATCAATCAGGAAGAATTTTATATATTTTTCTCTATTTGTTCCTACATTGTATGTAAAAATTAACCCCCCCCCCCCATTATGGACTTACTATACCCCCGGGGATTATGATTCTTATAAACAAACTTGAATCTACGCTATATGAGTATGCTTCAACACAAGTTTCAGTCTTTCTGGCCAAATGGCTCAGAGAAAGATATTTTTAATTAAAAGACTTTTCTCTCGTTTTTTATTACTAATGTTTTTACTCTATTTATTCTTAATATGTAAAAATTCAACCCCCAATAGTGGCTTCACCCTACCCCTTAAAATCATGATTTGAACAAGCTTAAATTTACCAGACCCTACATGAGAATGTTTCCACACAAGTTTCAGCCTTTCTGGCCAAATGGTTTTGGAAATAAGATTTTTAAAGATTTTCCGATTTTCATTTATTCACTCAACCCCCACCCCTCAATATGGCCCCACCCTATCCCGGGGATTATGATTTGAACAAACTTAAATTTACTCTATTTGATGATGCTTCCACACAAGTCTTGGCCTTTTTAGCCAAATGTTTATTGAGAAGATTTTTAAATGCCTTGAAAGAGAGTTTGGTCTTTCATTTTAACAAACTTGAATCCTCTTAAATCCCAGGGATGCTTAGTGCAAAGTTTGGATAAAATTAGTCCGGTGGTTCTGGAGAAGTCAAAAATATGAAAGGTGTACAGACAGACAGACGGACGCCATACAAAAAAAAAGATCAGAAAAGCTCACTTGAGCTTTCAGCTAAAACTTGTAAGAAATAGTTATGATAATGTCCCCCGAAAATGAACATCATATTTTAACTGTATTAATATTTTTGTACACATGTACCTGTTAATTTTTTTTATACTTTTCATTTTGATCTAAATACCCTAAACTCCGAAATATAACAGCTAAAAGTCAACCTTTTCCCGCCATTTTTGGATAAAACGGCTTATTTTATGACAGTTTTTCTTTAAGAAAACATTGGGCGCAGGCTTGAACAAGCAACAAAATATTTTCATGAAAGATTTATCCATACAAGACAAATTGCTGTCAGAAAGATGTTGCTTGTTGCTATTTCCCATTCTAAAAAAAGATTTTTAAAAAATGCACATTTGACTGATTGTGATTGAATTCTAAATATAGCGTCTCTTCTGACGTGATACAATGAAACAATGAGATAAATTTATTACAAAAAATATCTAATACCAACCCGAATACCAAAATAAGAAAACAAATTGGTATACCTGAAACACTTTTAAACATTTTTTTTATTATTAAAACAATTGAAAAAGAGGATTAATTAATAGTTGTACACACAAAAATATTTTTCTTACCTGTTATCTGAGCAATACTGTTTTTGTAACTTTATTTTATAATTGTGAGCAAAATATAGTTTTAAAATTTATTGGCCCCAAACGCGGATACAGAAAATATTTCCAGAGAAAGGGGGGGGGGGTGTTTCAAGCTATTTTCGGTATTCTTACAAAGTGAATTTTATAAGTTTATATATTCCAGGGGGGTAGAGGTGGGTCCAACCTAGATCAGCGCGTGGGCCCCCTTAGTCAAAGGCTTCACATATATAACCATTATTTTGAGACGTAAGTATGACTTTGAATCAAGTATCAGAAATCATACACCATACCAGATCAAGTGAGAGCTACCTGGATATATAAAAGCTGTAATAACAATTAAAGAACAAAATTTTGGATTTTTACTTTTATTTGCATGTATCTTAACTGCATGCAACCAGTAACATATACAATTATGAACTTTGCTGGTTTTGCCCAACCAATAGCTACTGTATGATTGTGAACTACAAATTATAATACATGTAAACAAGTGACATTGTACCTCTAAAATCCAAAACCATATTGGATCCAGGATCACTTTCTTTTTGCCCTGATTCAAATATGGTACATGTACAATATAATAATATCTTTCATTCATCAACAGTGGTACATCATTCACACAGGTCACAATAAAATCAAATATTGAGATGTAAAACTTCTCTTACATTTGTCCTCTTGTGATAATACAAGTACATGTACATCAAAATCAAAGCATACTCAAATAATGTTTTTTTTTCAATGTTACATGTACAACAAACATGTATGTTGTAAACAATTGTTCATGTGCTTAAAAATCTCACAAAATACATGTAAATGGTAAAACTGAGGAAGAGACAAAGTAATCAACAATTGTCCCACTATTCTGTCATGATATCAGTTCCGGGCAAGGTGAATGATGAGTTATATTGCTTTACGGTGGTACTCTGGGGGAGCCACGATATAGTCACTTAAGGAAAATAATGTGGACATATTTTTCTGCATATACCTGAAAGAACAATGAAAACAAATTTTTCACTGTAAAGCTGCATTTTCATTAAGGATATCAGTAAAGTTATTGACCATTATCTATACTATAGGTGGTAGAGATTTTACAAAACATATACATTGAATGTTATAAATTGATAATACAATACCAAGCTTAGTAACTTTACATTCTATTAGATCCACATACAGAGTGTGAACAGGCCCCGGGGCCATGAAACTTAGACAAGTTTACTTTTGACCTCAGTCTCACTTTTACTAAAGGAGCAAATAAAAGAAAAGTGAGACTGAGATCAAAAGCGAGCTCACTTTTGATCTCAGTCCCACTTTTACTTAAGGAGCAAATAAAAGAAAAGTGAGACTGAGATCAAAAGTAAGCTCCTCTAAGTTTTATGGCCCAAGGGCCAGATATTTATATGCATACACATAATTTCAATTTCTGATAATTTGTCTGACAAATATTTTACTTACTTCAAAAAGTCATGCAGATGATTCTGTAAAAGTTGTATGCTTTTCTCATCCAAAGATGTATAAGCCAACATTCCTCCAAGTTTAACTGCAATGAAAGGATCAATAAGAAAGCCATGGGTATATGCAAGCCAGATATAACATGTACATGCATATACAGGTGATCTAATCTCTTATAAATGTACTTTGACTAAGAGAAGTTTCATTACAGTAATGTCATCGTCGGAAACCCACGGTTGATTACCGTAAAGTATTGTGTATAACACAAACTTTTTTCAGCCAAAATTGGATCAAAAGTGGGTGGTGCATATTATACATAGGAACAAAATTTTACCCCATTTTTTCAGAGTGTGTTTCTAGATACCACGGGAGTATGATTGCCAATATCGCATGTTATGCAAGTTCTTTGAGTGTAGACTAGATTTATTTATTTTGTCAGAATTACCTTATTCTTAATTTATTTTTTATATATTAGAATATTTATCCACCAAGACCACTGTTCCTTGCATCAAACATGTCAAACAAGTTCTCGCTAGTGTATTGGCCATTATGTAACCAGCCACCTGTTGACTCGTCGCGTGGTCAATGTTTGTTTAACAAATTCTGGTGAAGCACACCTGCCTCGTGTTGGACTTCACAGGTTATTTGAGTGCAGGAAGATTAGCAATAATTGTGATTTGATTAAACTTATTTACTTTGTGTCCTGTTATGCAGTTAAACGTTATTGCTTTACATACACACTGTTAAAAATAGATAGATCATTTGTACGACTTAATAATGACGATATACGACATACAAACGTTTCTTCACAATAATCCAAGAATTGAACTAATTATCAATTAAGTCATTACTTTTGTTGTTGTTTTGGGTTTGATCTGCAAACTTTATTACTTTTAAGCACTTGGAAAACATTAGCAATGCATACACATCGGTGATTTTAAAAAAATCTCGATTGAAAATTTCTTCATCTTTTGGGTGCGTATTATACATAGGAACAGCGTTTTTTTTCAGCATTTTACACCCAACTTTGGGGGTGCTATATATACACGAGAGACTTTACGGTACGCATCGTTCCTCTCTCCATCATGCCAGAGAGAGAAATGACATGTAATCAACCGTGGTTTTCCGACAATGCATTAATGTAAAAGGGTATCAAATTAAAGGTTAAACACACAATCACTATTCTTACCAAAAAGTCTAAGCAAATGGACAGCCCCATAGATCTCACTCATTGGTTTACCAGTATCTTGATTTTCCTTCATTATCTGCAAAATAAAAGAAAAAAACATTCATGGAAATACTTATAGGTAGCTTTGGACAAGAATAAGAAAAGTTTATCCAACACCCCCCCCCCCTTTCCCCCCCAAAAAATAAAACATAGGTAATCACAGATTACAAAGGTCACCGAGATGAGGCATCACCTTTATGAAGCTTACCTTTATGAGACAACCTTAATTATATTATATGAAAATCTTAGTTAATGATCTTGGATATTCATGGATACTATAGTGTAGTTTGACACAATATCGTATATCATATGTTAACAAATTGTTTGATAATCATATGTGTATTTCATACGGTATTGTAAGATACATTATAAATCAATACACTAATATAAAATACAATATTGCATCCTATGATACTATAGGATAATGTGTCATATGATATATCATATGATACTGTAACAATATAAGACTGTAATATATAATTATACAATATGATATTGTTACATATGATATGACATTGTATCAAGATATGATATTGTATCATATAATATACAGTGTTGTATCATGTTTTACATTATTGTATTTGATTACTTAATACATTTTAATAACATAAGATAGTATCATATGATACAATATCATATCACATAATACATCACAATATTGTAACATATGATATTATATTGTATGATATAGTATGATATCATTTTATAAATTATAATATTGTATCATGATATTGTATTGTATGATATTGTATCATATATGATACATAATATGACATTGTATCATATGAGACATTATAATTTGATACAACATTGTATCATATGATCTGATACAATATTCAATGATACAAAATCATGTGATAAAATAATAAATTATACAATACAATATCATATTATACAAAATCGTATCATAGATACAATAATATATTTTATAATACAATATTATATATTACCATATCATATGATACAATACTATATTGTATTATACAATATTATATTATACAATATCGTATCTTAATATGCAATATTATATATACAATATCATATGATACAATATCATATCATAATATACAAAAAGTTTGATACAATATCATATCATATTATATAAATTTTTTTTTACAATATAATTTGATACAACATTGTATCATATCATCTGATACAATATCAAATGATACAAAATCATGCCATAAAATAATATATTACATAATACAATATCATATTATACAATATCGTATCATAGATACAATAATATATTTTATAATACAATATTATATATTACAATATCATATGATACAATATCATGCGATACAATACTATATTATATTATACAAGATCATATTATACAATATTATATCTTAATATGCAATATCATGTGATACACTATCATATCATAATATAATAAAAGTTTGATACAATATCATATCATTTCATATAATTTTTTACAATATTTAATATTATATGATATAATAATTATTGTATCATATAATACAATAGTGTATCATATTATACAATACTATATTATAGAAATCATGTTATATCAGTTAAGGTGGTATGGGACAGCTGTCGATGTTAATGTGGATTGAAGTACACTATAATTGAAATACTTTCATCGGTTTATAATTTTCAAATTTTACAATATTTAACCAAAAAATAGCTTTTAAAAATATTTGGAGAGGTAAAAATTGTAAAACCCCAAGCGGTATTCGAACTCATGACCTACAGATTCATAGTAAACCCTCTAACCCACTGCGCTAAGCTGTTAGGTGACAATATTGGGAAAGAAACTACTTATATAATTACACTTGGTTTTATTGTTTATTTCGATAAACAATATGTCACAACATGGAAGTGTCCCATACCACCTTAACAACAAACACATCTATCAAGCAAGTTTGAGTAAGGTAGGAGTTTTTTTAGCATCCTTGATAATGGAGATCAGGCTCTGTATCTGAAGCTACCTCTGCGATTCATTTATATTATAGAATCAACCATGCAAGTTTGAAATAGTACTATTATCTATTAAACATGTGACCTGTTCCAAAAAACTAAACCTCCTCCAGCATCTGAAACCTATGGCTCTGATTCAGCATCTTTGCCTGTGGAGTGCATCAGAATCACAAGATGCATCACAAGATGCATCATATATTCATCATATTCATCATATATTGATTTTATAAAGATTGAACCAATAATAACTAAGATTTGTTTATCAAAGGGAACCTGCTCTAAAAACTTTAACCAGCTCAAAAACCTTAACCTTATCCAGCATCCTAAACCTATGGCTCAGATTTAGTATTCAAGCCTGTCAAGTGCATTCGTATCATAAGACGCACCATCCTTGCAAGTTTGGTAAAGTTGGGACCAGTAATAACTAAGATATAATCATCAGAGGGCACCTGCTCTAAAAACTTTAACAAGCTTCGAAAACCTTAACCTCCTCCAGCATCCGAAACCTATGGCTCAGATTAAGCGTTCAAGCCTGTCAAGTGCATCAATATCATAAGAGGCACCATCCTTGCAAGTTTGGTGAAGTTAGGACCAGTAATAACTAAGATATAATCATCAGAGGGCACCTGCTCCAAAAACTTTAACCAGTTCCAAAAACCTTAACCTCCTCCAGCATCCGAAACCTATGGCTCAGATTCAGCATTCACGCCTGTCAAGTGCATCAGTATCATAAGAGGCACCATCCATGCAAGTTTGGTGAAGTTAGGACCAGTAGTAACTTAGAAATGGCTATCAAAGGGCACCTGCTCCAAAAACTTTAATCTGCTCCAAAAACCTTAACCTCCTCCAGCATTTGAAATTCATGGCCCAGATTCAGCATCCAAGTCTTTCAAGTCCATAAGTAGGTCCAGATGCATCATCCATGCAAGTTTGGTGAAGATAGTACAAGTAATAACTTAAATACAGGACCTGCAACAAAAACCTTAACCAGGTCTGGATGCCGACGCTGGGGGTATAGCATAAGCTCCCTCCGACTTCATCTCGGTGAGCTAAAAAAATGCCAAAGCAGTTCAAATAACATGTACCTCTCCGTACTGTGGTCTCTCAAACTTGTACAACAGCTGAGTACCTAACATGACATTGAAATATTCTCTAATACCCTGTGTGACTTCTACAATTGCATCTCTGAAAAACAAAAAACAAGAATTATTCTGATGATTCTAAAGAAAAAAATCCATAAGACAGTTAGTATTTTGAAAAAGAATAAGAAAATGGACATACTTATTTACATTGCTGGCTTTTGCAGATTTAGTGCGCACATAATCATCCAATATGTTATCCACCGACATCTTACATGGCAGAGAAACTACCTGAAATGATATCAAATAATCTATGAGTATCAAACAAGCATCAAACTTGTGTGTGGAATCTCACTTGTGATTGTATGCCTGTATGTGTGTGTGTGTGTGTGTGTGTGTGTGTGTGTGTGCTTTACATTTCAAGGATTAAATAATCATGTGGGGGCCTATCAACATATCAAACAATATACTATGTTCAAATACTGTAGTGATTATAGTATTATACTTTATAGGAACAATCACTAAAAAATCATTGTTGTTAATTGAGTCACTGGAGGTGTCATATTATGTATACAGTATCTGTTTAGTATTCCAGCATATCTTGAACAAATTTAGTTATTGGGAATTTCAAATCATATCATTGACCTTCCTCCTGTCTATGTATATGTAATTTATAAAAATCATTTCAAAGCAAGTCCTTAAAAGCATGTTAAAATCTTATAAATATTTTACAGGTAAATCTGCCTACTCCTATATAGAGAGTCACCTGTTTCTGTCGTGTGATGAGGTCCCAGTCATCCACCAACCAAGGCTTCAGTTCCTCTGGAATCTTGATTTTTACCTCTATCTTGGCTAAGAATGACTCCTCCTTCATAGAAAAAAAAGTTATCATAAACTCAGAACTATGATAAATTATGCATGTGCAACATAAATGTTCTTATGAGAATATCATTTTTCTTCTCATACCAAAAAAACATACACAAAATAGCATATACTTGTAAATTGCATATACCAGGTACATGCATCCTTATTTATGTTATAAAAAAAGGATTGCTAAATGGTTACAAGCAATAGGGAATACATCTACCACTGAGTAGGATGAGATGCAGAATCGTACATACTCAAACACTGAAGCTACTAGACTAAGTACACAAAGTTAGGCCAAAGGGGAGAAAAAAAGGCCAAGTATAACCCTTTCAATGATGAAATATTTTAATGTACACACTTTTTAAAATAAGCTTTTAAAATACATGTACATTATGTATATAACGCAATAGTTTAAACTGTTATGGTAAAATCTACTGTGAAATCTGATATTGTCTAACAACACCATACACATGTACACATAATTAGGTATTATATAAACTTAATCACAGTTCCTCAATTCTAAAATATTATACGAGAGTGATGTCGAATTATTTTAGTGAGGTAGGGAGAGTTTAGGAAATAAATATTTGATTGCTTGTAGTGGGGTTGGTTGTGAGGGTTGTGGGGATGGGATGGGGGAATTGTGTGGGGTATGGGTATACAAGCTGCAGTGTGGGTCGATCAATAGTACCGATTCTACCGTAGGATCTGGTCTGGGCCGTTTCCTCTTCTGTTCTGTGGAGGGGGTCCCTGTCCCTGTTGAGGTTGTTGATTCATGAGATCCTTGAGATGACTACATCAAATACAAAGTACCAGTGGTTAGATTACAATGTAAATATATCAACAATTCATCACCTTGTGTTCCTGAATTTGTTTCTCTTCTCTCACTT
>WFKH01006014.1:48700699-48748784 GCA_016163765.1 Magallana hongkongensis
ACAATTCATCACCTTGTGTTCCTGAATTTGTTTCTCTTCTCTCACTTGAATGCATACATTAATTGAGAATTATTTACTTTGATTTGAATAGGTTCGTCATGCAAAGTAGAAGCTATTTTATCTACACTAATTACCCAATTGATAAATAATACTGTAATCTACATTTATAACTCAATCAAGCTAACACACTGTTTTTATAAGACAAAAAAAGTCCTTACTGTGTCTGTGACAGATGTAGCTGGTGGTCTTCCCCGTTTCTTTGCTGGTTCACTGGTCACTGGAGTTGAAGGCGTGCTTGGGGTAGATTCTGGACAAGGTGCAGGCGTGGCTGGCCCAGTCTGAATAACGCAAACATCAAACAATAAGGAACAGATATACTGAAACTGGTATTGGCTTAAAAACCTTCAGAGATTCTTTAGAGATAAACATGAAATTGCTCTTCTGCAGATCATATTGAAAGATGATGGGGAAATATGACATAACACCAACTGTTTAAGAAATGTCATTAAATTATATTTACATCTACTGAGTAATTTCTTCTCTATTTCTTAAGAAAACCGATTGTATTTCATAGCTCGATAGAAACTGACAGGGCCGAAATCTACACAATCCAGTTCTAACCAGTTTATTGATTGGTCGAAACCTTCTGCAACCTAAGAGACATCACCGACTGCACGGAATAATCATGCTGATGTCAGACTCGAATTCCCATATAAGACAACTTGGTTATTTCCTTTACCTAACGTACTGATGTACATTAACAATAAGTTAGTTACTTTTACCTACTTTTTATTTATTCAATAATTTGTTAAAAGAAAGATGTAAATCTAAACAATACGATGCTTTCTTTGATGATTCATGAGGGTTATGTATTTTTTCTGCAATGTCGCCACCTTCATATCCTGTATGAATCACCAAAGAAAGCATTTTATTGTTTAAATCTAAAACCTAAACCAGTATTAATACACACTGCAAAAGAGCAGCTCTGTAGTTATCATGAAGGGGCTAATTCAAATCAACTCTTCAAGTTCTGATGACATATTTAACTTTATTTTTCAGATGGTTGATCTAGTTTTAACCATACCTCTGTGGTTGGAGTTGCAGCTGCTGCAGCAGGTGTACTGTTCCCCGGCCGACCTCGTTTCTTCTGAGTCTCGGCCTGGGTGGGGGTGCTGGTGGCCGGTGTACCAGAGGGTGTGGACTCCTTCGTCTCTTGTGAGGGGGTACTTGGAGCTGACTGTCGAAGCAAAAGGAAACAATTAAATACCTTGATAACTATTTCAAAAGCATGGAAAAAATCTGTTAATTTTTTCATCTTAAGAACAGGTTTCCTATATCTTTTTCTCACATCTATAGAATATATCAGTATATGAAAATACTGGTTTTACATGCTTTGAACCACTGATTCTCGACCAGACTTGATAATACAGATAATTGTGATGAAGGAAAATTATCAATATTTAAAAAAAAAAACCCACCAATACAGCTATAGAAGTAAATAATCTATCCTCCTACTGATAAACACGAGTTTTTTGGAGATCAGCTAAACACTTTACTACTGTTAGATAATACCTCGGTGTCAATGTGGTTCGCTTTTAGTTCCAGAGAAATAGAAACTCGTACATACTAACACAGATATATAACGTTTTATTTGCAGCTCTAACTGCTGTTAGATAATACCTCAGTGTCATTGCGTGTTCTCTTGCGTTTGGAGTCGGAGGGGCCTGGGGGGTTGGGCGTACTGGCTGGGGTGGAGTCCTGTGAACTGGCTGCTGACCCTGAGGCACTGGAGGCTTATAAACATAAACAACCCACTGTTAATAACAGTGCACCTTACCAATGTACAAACATTACAGGCTCACTTATCTAATGTTAATGTAGTTTCATCTTATGTACAGGTGTACTGGGAAACAAATTTCACATCTACAATCAATCAATGATTTCTATTTTTACTGTTCGTTTCATTAAATAGACATGTATACTTTTTTCTCTTTAGCAGCCATAGACTCTAGGCAATGTACCTGTTCCTTTCTGTTTGGATCCTTTTTCAGTTGGAGTGGATGCCCTTTCTTTCTCTTTTTCTTTTACTCTGTTTTTGCTTCTTCCTTTGCCACTGTAAGTATGAACATACATGAATCAATTATAACATTTTAAAGCTAATATTTCAGACAGCATACTAAAATAATGATATGTGTTTATAATTAAGGACATGTATTGAATAGATTGTTATTCATAATAAATTGTTTTGACTTACACATGGGCCTTCAGCAATTCTTTCTGTTTCTGAATGCTTGCATCATTGTATTTCAAAACTCGACTCTCTGGAACCCACTCATCCCAACTACAATGAGGATAATAGGCATTTTACATATCTTGTATTGCTTGTTTACATTTTTGACAATGCTTTGTATATTCCAATACAAATAAATTTTGAATTTGATAATATGTGAAAAAGTTTAATTGTTATGCAGGTAAATGTTATTGTGTAATTTAACTCTGGTTGTAACCAGCTATTTGATTGGTTAAACAATTTTGTAAACATCATATAACATCATCTTCACAATGCCAAGGTTTGTGATTAGTGAACTCCACACGTGTTGCCTTTATGTACATTATAATATGACGTGTGTGCAAATTGTTTTACAGTTGAATTCTGAATTATAATGAACTTACTTTTTGTTCCATCCATTGTAGTGTATAAAGTATTGATTCACTTTGTCTTTGACTTCAAATTTAACACACTGAAAATTACATGATGTCTTATAATTGATGCATAAACCACTCAAAAGAACATTTGTATTTTTTTTTTCAGTTTTATGATTTATTGATCATAAATATTACATGTAACACATTTATAAATATGTATAATCATCCTAAATTAAAATACAAACCTCTAAAAATATTTACCTTTGCTTCATATAGTAGAGGTCCATGAAAGCAGAGAACTTTCTCCCCTATGACAAATGATAGATATGGGAAATATAACATGGACATCATTAGAAGTTTTATTTTATTTGCAAAGATAATTTAGTTAATATTCATTTATGTTTAACATGTTTAATTACAATAAGAGTTTTGCATTGCAAAAAATAATCTATTAATGTACCTCAAAAGAACATTAACAGTTCAGTTTTTAAATGGTTTTAATTAATTTCGTTTAAAATAAATTAAGATGCAAAATGAAAAACATTTTCCTATTTCTCCTTACTTACATTTTCACTCGTTTCTGGATCTTGAACTCTGTCTCAATGTTTTAAATCACATCTAACTTACAATTGTGATATTTATACCAGTAAATACTTCAGAGTCAAATGATAGTCAAACACTAAATTAAAAATTTCATGATTATTCCTCTTATTTCTATCTTGCCAGGTTAAGGGGTTCCTTGAAATGATAAGTCAACAAAGATTTTGTATGGCAAATGGCATAAATGTACCAAAATGAAAATGTTGAAAAATTGTGCAAGCTAAAACTGGAAGTTAAAGATGCTTAAAGGATTTCTGATCTTCTCTGTTAGGAAATCTATATTTTGATTATGTCAATTTTTCCAGGTGGAAAGAGATGACATAATAATGCAAAAATCTTGGACTATTTTCCTTTATATATTGATTTCAATTAAACTTCATTGACAGGTATGTGAATTAATTAGTGAATCCCAAGAATTCTCCCTTGAAATGCCCCCTCTAGCTTGTCTTTTAGAGATTTTGCATTACAAACAACATTAAAGCATCCAGTTCAGCTCTTTATTAACTTAAAGGTTCTTCGATCCTCAGCCTCAAATTGTTTTTTTCATCATAAAAATGTTCTTTATCTTTCAAACTTTATAAATGAAATGAAATAAAGAGTAATTTACTGGTCGTATCCATGCATTTTACGTAGTTATTGCAATTTTGGTCACGATGGATATTTTGGAATAAATATACAAGTTGAGATCAAATTAGAAAAAAAAACCTGGTTGTACCGGTGCATCGGTGGCTCGAACCCTTTCACCCTTGTGTAGTAGGCCTCCGTGGACCCACTGAGCCAATCAGTTCGTTGAACAGTTTTCGTAATATTAACAGTACAAGACTAATTAAATTTGTCTATATAAAAGGCAGATTTATGGTACGAGTAAAATAATTCCGGATAATTTAGAGTTATCGAACATTGCTGAGGATCGGAGATCGTTAAGCTGTACAGTGCAATAAGTACAAACAATATACATGTACAGGTAGGTTAACAGGAGAATGTGGCAGAAGTGTACATATGATATCAACATCTAATTTGCCTTAAGTAAATCTTGTCTTATTTTGAAGCTAAAGTGAATAAATTTACCCAAATTACATAGTTCTTTTACATTTTCAACATTAAAAAGCTGCAAAAGTTTAGACATTGAAGGTTTTTTCCAGTAATAAGGCTTAATGTATTTTTTGCGATAGCCTTCATATATGGGATATATCAAAATAAAATGAAATTCGTCTTCAATACAATTTGAACACTGACAACAATTTCTATTGTGTCTTTCAATAATATAAAATCGACCCGTTTCCATTGCTAATTGATGCGAAGACAACCTGAATCTTGAAATACACTTTTGCTATTTGATTGGAATAGATTTCCTTAAATAGAATTGTAAATTATGGGTTGCTATTAAGTATTTGAAAAAAGAGCATTTACTAGAAATATCTAGTTGAGAAAAAATATTCTGTGTAGCTTGGTCAAATATATGTTGTTTGACAACACTAAGATCTGTAGCTGTTATTTTTTGTTTTTCCCACAATTCAAACATACCCAGATTGCATAAAAAATCTTTAACATGAGACAACCAGTTTTTTGCATTATGTTTTTCGACACAGTCATATAGTGTATAATAGCAATGTAGAATAATACAATTATTATGGTACAGTATTTTTTTCCAGAACTTAACTATATTAAACATTCTTTGGTGCAGCAGAGGAAAGCGTCCCAATTCAGAATAAACTGCTACATTACAAGTTGACCTTTTAACCCCCAAGATATGTTTACAGAAATCAAGATGAAGTTTCTCAATATTAGGTGCTTTGAGTGAACCCCATACCTCAGAGGCATAGTTAATGACACTGCCAACAAAACAATCAAACAATGATAGCAAAGTATTATGATTAAAAAACATGTTTCTAATATTTTTCTTCAATACAAATAATGCCTTTCTATCTTGCTCAGCAAGTGTTTTCTCAGCTCTAGAGAATTTATTATTGTAGTAAAAAATAACGCCTAGATATGCAAACTGATCTACAATTTCAAGTGGTTTACCATAAATATACCATTATCCAGATGATAATATTGAAATATTGTTCTGAATGATAAAAGATGTCATGTTTCCCATTGTAATCTCTGTAAGACTAAGAAATCTGTCTTTGGTTCCTTTGAATTTCTCTACTGGGTATAAAAGAGATGACCATGATGACTTGCCATTGAAGAAATCTTTGATTTTTCACGTTTCTTTGGTTTCAATTGTACATGTACTTCTTTGATAGGTATGTGTATTTTCATTAAAAATCATCAAAAAGTGATGGTAACAAAAACTTGGGACATACTTTTGAAAGAAAACCTGGTTTGAACATGTTGAAATGGATGTTGTCCTGCACTGATAGTCGTGGCACATTAAACTTGACTGGCACAAATGCTTGAGTTTCATTAATTAAAAGTCAGAAGTTGATTTCGAAGAGCCAATGATTGAAGGGTCAATAGAGAAAAACAAACTACCATAAATGTCTCTTGAAATACAATTTACATGTGAAATGTGATGCTAACCGGTACACCCGAAAACGATCTTCATAAAAGAAAGAACGTTTCTTATATTCAAGGATATAGCGAATTGCTACCCCTAGTATATTATAACAAAATACACCTTGTGTATTTTATAGTATAGGGGTGGTCACTTAGTAAGAATACAAAAAGTTCGGGACGAGCCCTTGTGATCAGACCAAATACCGTAAACAGTGTAATTAGCAAGCATAAGAGCGATTTGCGTTTGTCAGATATGTACAGTAGAGCTGATCAATTTTTTGTCATCTTATATCTTCAATAAGATTGTAAAAATCATTTACCTTCTTGAAATTTCATTTTTGGTGGCATTTTAAGACAACGCGAGAAAATTTTCGTTTCAAGTTTGGCGTGAAAAACTGTACTTCCGGTTTTCTGAAATTAGATGTGAAAACCGTTATAGGGCAACAAATCCGGATTGGTTCCCCCCCCCCCCCCACACACCTTTTAAACGGAGGGCTACATTATTGCAGCTATGGAAACATGAGTGAAAATGTAATGAGAGATATAAATAATAATTATCCCTCAGAGATAACATATATCATGGTACATTTCTATATTGTTGGGAAACAAAAACAGCTAGGATAGAAATAATGACAGACCAGACTGGGATTTGAACCCAGTGCCAGATAACTCAGTTGGTAGAGCACCCGACTACAGATTCAGAGGGCCTGGGTTCGAATCCCAGTCTGGTCTGTCATTATTTCTCCCATCCTGTTACATCTGGTGCCATGCCAACCCCTGGAACTGACAGATTAACTCCTGCCAGGTAAAGAGCCTGGTGTGATTTTCAAGGGCGAAGATCATTTAAGGGGGAGGGATGTGACAGACAGGTTCGAATGCCGGCCCGAGATAGCTCAGTTGGTAGAGCACCTGACTAGAGATTCAGGGGGCACAGGTTCGAATCCTGGTCTGGTCCGTCATTATATTCTTCCATCTGGTTACACATGCATTTTGTTTATATTCCAATAAACAAAAGTTTAAAATGGTTATTCATGTGTTAGGGAAATATATCTCCTAAAAGTTATGGTAAGTGAATACTGGCATAAATTCAGAATTTTTCAGAAGGGCTGGGGGTCCACCCTAGCTTACCCCTATTCCAATTACCACATCCCCTGCCCTTGAAACAAAAAATAAGTACGGCCCCCATGAAATACAGAGAAATATGAGAGCAAGGGGGAGAGGGCATATAACATTCAATTTTAATCATACTCTTCAGAAAATCCAGCATATTTAATAACTTAAGAAACAATATGCATTTATGCATGTATGGAATGTTGCATTAGAAACCATGTTTTTGTCATGAGTAAATTTCCCTTGTCTTCTTCACAGTACAGAGAAATTTTGGACAGTTTTTGAAGGGATTGAAATTAAAATTTTGCCAATGCTTGTGGTTATGTTCCAGAGAAATAAACCTTTGTTAGGGAAACCGGATCAGCATATAAAGAGAAGTTTGTCAAGAGACAATTAACTCTTCCTATTTATGAAGGTGAACAGAAAACTCGATAAAATCTAGGTGTTAGCTCGGTTCAGTAAAATCAGGTCTGAATTGAAACTAAAAAATAAAAAACAATGAAACATTGAATATCACATTCATCTTTAATATCAGGTAAAAATATTCTTTTAGAAGATACATTTACATGGAGTAAATATAATAATAATATATATAATGTATGTACACATGAATGGAGGACCAACTTAGTATGTTGTCCCCCCTCTTTATTCCATTGTTACAAATCTATACATATAGCACCATATTAATATTGAATAGCATTTCTGTGAAGCTAATTATGTGAGGTAACATTCTCAACAATGGGTTAAAATCCATGCCAATAAACTGATTTGGTAGAGAAACCTTGCAACAGAATTGGATAACATACAAAGGAATGAAAGAGTTACATGCCGAGCAACATGGAATTTGTTCATTATTTTTTTTTTTGATAATATAAAAACACAACCATACGGAATGTCTAGTGCATGTATATTAATCATTAAAGGTTGCAGGTTTCTTTATCATAGCATGAAAAATGAATACATTAGTATACATACCTATATGTGATCTTTGTATTACATAATGGCTATTCTTTATATAAGTATTAATTACAACTTACATATATTTATACACGGATCTTTAAATATTCTGAGACATCTTTTACTTTTTCTGATAAAATTATTCTTTGCATAACAATTGATTCATTTATATGGATGTAAGTAGGCTCCTTTCAATAATATACAACCGATGAACAAAAGTTCAAAGGTTTATGCTGCACAATAATTAAAATTTAAACAATCTTTTATTTCAATACACACACATTTGGTGTATCTAGGGTTCTCTACAACTCAATAAATTCCTTTGATTTACATTAAAATGGTACATGTATTAATTTGGAGGATAAGACTTCTGAAATATTCTACAAATACAAGTACTGTCAAAAATAAATGCATGTATATCTGTTTAAAAAAAAAAACTTAAAAAAAATAATTCCCAACAAATGACCTGAAGTTTGTCAGAAGAAATGGCAATTTGACTGAATTATTAATTAAAATTGATTAAGTCTGGATCTGCGCATGGTACACTGACCCTACAGTAATGCATTTCCAATAATTCTAATAGAATCCATTTCCAGTATAGAGATCTACCTGAATGATGTGCAAAAAGGGAGATAACTCATGGTTTTGCTAGATATCCAAGCTGAAGTATAAACAATAACATTGAATGGGTGGTACTAGTTTGTCCACAATGACACATTGCTTTATGAAACATTCTAAAAAATGCTGATCCCTGGAAGACTACACAGAAACACAGACTTGGCACAGAATAGTGGTCATGCAAATTATGTACAAATTTTCTACAAACAGAATTCAGAAACTCGGAATTTTAAAACTAAATCACATTGAAATCTATCAAATTTATAGGGCATTATAATTGTTTCACACTATTTAGGGAAATTTTTTTTTGGACATAATTTTGGTAATTTGTTGAAAGCTGTGTACCCTACCAGTAGCACTCTTATTTCATTGAATGTCAGCAGTAATTGGAATGATACTATTATAAAGTACAAAAATATTGTAAAGTATTCCACCTTTTCTCTATTCATGGAATGTAACATCATCAGGAATATTGCAAACTGAATTCCGCAGATCAAGAATCTTGTACATATAGATTATCCAGAATATCACAATAACACTTGTATACAGAGCAGATTACATATGAAAACATGAAGTATACATATAACAGGAAATAATTTCAAATTATGTACACAAGAATTCAAGCGCTTCATATAAAAAAAATGGTCTTTGATCATTATCTGAAATACAAATATTTTCTATGAAGATGATTCTCTTAATAGGAAAGAGAAGATGGCAGAGACTAGTGGATATCAAAATAAAAAAAAGGTTCTCTCTGAAGATTCCCAATCACAACCACTTTTAGAACTCCTTCAACAGTTTATCCTTCTCCGTTGTAGGGTCCATACTCAATAGCTGGCTATGTAATGTATATGAACAACCTATTCACTAGTTAATTCCGCTCCAGCGACTAGCTGTCCACCCACTGAATCGGAACCCACTGGGGCTCCACCTCCAGGCGATTGATTTCCGCCAGCAGTTCGCCGTACGCCCTGTCCATGTCTTGGTTGACAAGAATAAAATCAAAGAAATGTCCGTATTTATCCTCCATTTCCCGACCTCTCTCGATGATTTCCTTCAACATATCATCCTGAAAGTAAAAATATTAAAATTATTTACCGTATATCACAATATTAAATCTTTTGGAGCTATTGACATGTACATTGGTCCTGTACAGTTCACTCTTTTGAACAACTGGATTCTTTTTATTTGATCTTATTCATCCACATGCTCAAATATGCACGTTTGATAATGTTGAAATTTAAGTATGTATTTCCTGTAATACATGTTCTACCATGTCATTGTAGATCAATGACCAAATGAGAGAGAGAGAGAGAAAGAGAGAGAGAGAGAGAGAGAGAGAGAGAGAGAGATTTCTTACTGTGATGGTGGTATCTGGATAGAAGTTTTTCTGCATTTGACGCAACTTTTCCATATTTGGAGGATACACAAATACTATGTATGGTTTTAAGTCTGACGACTTGAGAACTTGTAAAGACTGAAAGGAAAGAAGAAGTGCAATTATAAACACAGTACCAGTATATACTGCACATCCATTACATTTTGTTAAACTGATTAATCAGAATACTGGTACATGAAAGGAAAATTCTTGGAAATACATGTTATTGACATTGTATGTTGTTTTTCCTTCCAAAAAGAATAATTTAAAAGTATGTATAACTATAGATTCATTTCAATTTGTAAAGACAAATTTTCATTAATAACTTTTTTATCATGTTTCTAGGCAGTTAGGTAATTGTATGTGAACAAATAAAATAGGAAACAACTTGTTTCATAATTGTTTTAATTTCTGGGTTATGAGATCCAATAAAAATTGTGCCACCATGCACTGTAATGATTTCCCAATATTTCAGTGTATACTGCATTGATCAACATTAAAGGTACATTTAGAAAGCAAGACATGTACATTACACTACAGACCACCACAACAACACAGCAGCCTACCTCTGGGTGCAGGACAAGGATACAGATCTTGCCGGTGTTGATCACTTGTCGGACAGCATCCAGACTCGTCCCATACAAGTTCTTCTCCAGTTCTCCATGCTCAACAAACTTGTTGCTGACAATGTCTGCTTCGAATTCTGCTTTTGTGACAAAATGATAATCCTTTCCATTCACCTCATCACCTCTGGCAGGGCGACTGGTATCTAAATGTTCATCAGAATTACAAATGATGAGTGGTGTATTTTTCACTGTATGAGAAACACTGCATATTTAATTTTGAAAACTTTTATCCATCATGAATGAAAATTCAAAAATCCAGATTTTTATTCATTTCATCCTTGTTCAGAAAATCAGCTATCAAGTATGAAAACTTACGAGGAACTGCAGCTGCAAATCTGTCAAGATCCGACTCCATTAACCTTGACCTCAATTCGTGACGACCTACATTGCGAGGCCCAATCAATACAATTGGTCTCTTTCTGTTTGGCTGTGGATAGTAAATATCAACTTCTTCATACGTTAAGATTTCTTCCGTTTCTGGTAAAGATAAGAAATAGCATATTAAAAGTTTTGAACAAGGTCCTCAGTAATGGGACATGTGTTTCAGTGTGGTAAATTGATAGGTCCAAGATTTACAAGCATGTGTCTCTACTTACCATACATGGATTTGCGTTTTCTTTTCTTGTCTCGCCGGCCACACGAACATGTTTGACTTTTCTTTTTGTTTTCTTTGGCCTCATTTTCCAACATGATTTTATTGCGTTCTCTCCTTTAAAGTAAAAATCAGCTCAATTAATGAGAAATCATTCAACTAGTGAAGTGATTTTATGTTTGTTGTGAATTTCTACATCAAAGACTAATTGTACATTTAATCAATGAACTTTTATCTCTGTCATGTTTATATACAGTCTATCCACTAGGTACAAAGGTTGCTCAATTTGAAAAAAAGTTCATCAATTACATGTATCCTCAGAACTATGGGATGACAAAAGAGCATTTATTTCAAGATCACGACCTTCAAAGGAACAGCTATACATAGAATATAAAACTGCATATATGCAAATCAATATTTTATAGGAAATCCATGAATTCTTTGTGTCACACTGAGGGAGGAGCTATACGTACTGTTCCTGAAAGTTACGGCTGGGGATGAGCCCGGCCAGTGACTGGTGCTCCCTCTCCCCCTCCCTGTACGCCTGCCACCAGTTAACGTCGTCCGTGCTGATCACATGGAGAATGTCGCCCTTCATGAAGGATATACCCAGCTCTCTGCAGGGAATGTATATGTCCTCCTCTGGGTCATAGTTAAACAGGGCTTTTACATGAATCTGGGGACAAAAGAGAATGAAACTCTCTAAGTATAAATCCTGCTGTGTTTTATAAATGAAGCAGAAATAGGAATCAAATTCTAAGCATGGTAACAATTTTAGACTACAGAAGATTTTGGTATGGAACCAAATTTTGTTGTGTATTGTACATGTTGCATATTTTTCATGACGACTGGTACTCACCAGCTCCTCCTGTTGGCGGGGTGATGGTTTGGGGGTGAAGCCGCCAGTGGGAATGATCATGAATGTTATGGTTCCACTCATGCTGGCCTGGAAAAAAAAATTAATTAATACATGTATCAAGGATTACACAGTATTTACTGCAGTTGTTTTCAAAGTTTAATACAAATTGAGGAACATAACAGTCTTGACACTAAAAAGATAGAAATGGTAAATTTTATCAAAATCGACTAACTAAAAATATTGCAGATCATAGTTCCTATCTCTGATTTATTTATTAATAAAATTCAAATTCTTTGATTTAGGTTCTCATTTCACTGAGTTTTGAACACTAACATTTAGAAATGCATCATATTGCATGGGCCTGATCTCAGTGCTCTAAATACAGGTTTTCTAACCCAATCTCTTTGCTATTTACAAAACATGAGCTGGAAAGCTCTGCAACCATCTAAATGTAAATATTAATGGAAAACCAGCGCTGGTCAGTATGCGGAAAACTGCCTGATTGTGTTACAATTCCAAAATTGATTTCTTTTTCCTTACAAAGAATACGATTCTTTTCCAGAATGACACTTTACCAAGCAAATCAGAATTGTGCTTTTCTAGAAGTGACGTAGGTTTTCCTCAAAAGAGGGTCAGCAGAAAAGAAACAACAGCAAGAGTGAGAATTCCAATTATTACTGGGGCTATGCAATGATGAAAATGACAAATCTCTTCTGACAGGAAAGAATTGAGTTGTCAAAATTGAATGAATCAACCAACACAGTCTGAATGAGTGTACTTTACAGTAAGTGTTTCTCTCCCTGACCTATAATCAAAGATATCTACTGCTACTCCCAGCTTACAAATCATTTGTATGTAAAGAACAAATGATTGAAAGTATCCTTAAAATATATCCCTTTTATGTTTTGTCAAAAATCATTCATTAGAGAATCTTTTATTTTTCTTTCCAAAACAAAAAAAAATAATTTGGTGGTGGAGTTAAATATGCATGGCAGAGATTTTTTCTCTCCTGATTCCCAAATTAGTGAAATCTGGAACTTGAAGCTTTCGATTAGCATGATTAGTATTCTTGACAGCACAAGATATTGATTACTTTGTGGTCCAGCATCCTTGCATGGTTATATCACTTTATAGCATAAATGAAACTGATACATACCAGTAAGTCTGAGACATCATTGATGTTTTTGCCTCTCATGTCTATCCCATTGACTTCCAGAATTTCATCTCCCTCATGCAAAAGACCTACAAATGTCATAACAACACATCATTTATCATGTGTGGTGATAGAATAGAAGGATATTGCTACTGCATTATTGGTACCATAGCTGTGAAGCCTACAGACTTGGTGAATTTATGTATGTCATAACACAGACTCGAAGGCTATTCTTTTAGGTTTCTGCTGGTTTTGGTTTTCCTTAGATTTATAAAGAATACCAATATAATGATAATTTCATTAATTACATTCCAGCATAAAATATGTACCTTTTACAAATTTACATCACTCAAAACTCAGAGTATGGCAATAAGAACCATGTCTATAATAAATTTGTCAAAGTATTTGTTTACAGGGATGTAAACACTTACCACTTTTCTCTGCTGTACCACCTTTGACAATTCTCCCAATAATAACAGCATCCCCATCGTTGCGCACAGTGGCCCCCTGAAGTTAAAAGCCTTGCACTTAATCGTTGTCTGAGTAACAACCAAATGATACATCCTATATTACAAGCCTCACTTTTTGGTTATCTTTGTCTATAAGTAACATTTCATTGACACTTTCTAGTGCTAAACATTTAAGCAACACATACAGTGATATACCAGCAGTCATTAAAAACTCATTTCAATGTTGGTGTTCAATTTACATATTAGGAAGGTTTTTTTATTGGGGGGATATCAAAGTCAGGAATTTATAGAAATTTTTGTCACAATGGCAAACACACAACATGAACATACCAGGGGTTCATTGGTTTTCTGAAGCTGGACTATCCGGACACTGTCCTCTCCATAGGTTTGCATAGGATACTGCTCAAAGGCATCGTCCGGGAGATTGGTCACTGGCTTCAGTTGTTGGGCCGCCACTAAATCATGCGCTCGAAAGAGGTTCTGTGATGAACATAAACAAAGATTGTAGAAATCATTTCATTGAATTTTTATCTTTTTTAAATACAGTAATTTTTCATAAATGAAACTGTATTTGTAAAAGTATGGAAAATAATTTATAATAGCAATAACATGGAAAACATGGAAACATGAAATAATAGAGGGTAATATTTGTTTTAATATACTGGTAATTTGATTAAAACAGTTTGCATTGATTTCTCAAACAGATTGGGCAACAGGCAAAGCCTATATAAACCCTCTCATAAACTTTGGTTTAACATATTCACTCACTCTAAACCCTGGGGTAGAGAGCATTTCCAGAAGATCGGAGGAGTATGGAGATTGTGCATTCTGTAACTCCTCCATCACTTCATTGGAGGTTTCGAAGGCGTCAGTGGCCTCAGGTTTAGGGGGTGGGGACTGGGTTGTGACACTGATCATTTTTCTGTGGATGTTTACTGCCTGTTGAAACTGGGGGTTTTGAAAAAGACTGGTCAGGAAAGACAACTCATCTCTCTCCTCGGCAGCATTCAGTTTACCTCGTAACTGTTTTAAACATGAGAAGATGTCCTGTGTTCCTACAAAAAATGTGTCATTCAATGATGAGAATGTTTGGAAAATAGCACCTTGCACCTCCAACTTGATTCTATAATGGGGATAAGAGTGGGTCATAATATTTTTGCAATTCTGACTTGAGTATGTAATTGTCTGTCCATGCCAATTTTTTTTGCTTGGAAAACTTGGAAAACATTCAATCTGATGCAATTAAAAAAAAGAACAATTTACCTAATGATACTCTAGGTTCGTGCAAAAAAAGTCATCATGTAAGATTTTCAATTAACATAAAGTCTTTTCCCACAGGCAATCTTATTTCTTGTCTCAAATATTAAATATTATCGATATAAGAACAACCACTAGCTACACTTTGGACTCAAAACAATTGATATCAAGCAAATGCAATTAGCAAATATATGATTGGAAGTTCATTCTGTACCATAAAGGAAAAAAAGCATACCTAGGTTCTTCTTCATGTATCTGTCCTTCTCCGAAGCCCTTGTGCTTCCAAACCCGTCATCCAAGTTGTCAGTTTCGTCGTCATTTTCCTCGAATGCTGTATTAACAACACCCTCCACATTCTGGTTTCTGCTTTCAAGTGCCTGAAGTTTTTTGGATCCTCTTAGTGACGTGCGTAGAAATTCCTGTTCCCGTGCAATGCGAGTTTCCTCCTCCCTCCGCTTCCGTAAATCTTCCTGATGTTTCCGTAAACGTTCCAACTGGTCAGGAGAAACGGAGGCATTTTGTCCATTTGAAATCACTTCTGTTTGTGTTTTACCATCAGGTAGTTTTTCAATTGATTTGTTGGGTGTGGAGGGGTAGGAGTAGGGAGAGTGTGAAGAGGGGGGTCGGGGTGTGGACTTCACTGTTCCTTGAAAACTGTCTGGACAATCAATGGCCATTTCCCTGTGTGGGCCAGGATCATCCACATCGAAAGAGTTCTCAATATAAGGATAATTAAAGCTGTCGTCCTGTTCATGATAGTATTGCAACTCTTCCTGTGAATGATTCAATGAATTTTGACTCCGAGCGTTCTCGATGAGCGGAGTTTCCGTTGTACTGTTCCGTTTGGCCTTGCTGTCTTTGCGGCCTTTGTCACCTTTACTTTTCTTGGTCATTTCTTTTTCACCAAAACCGTTCATTTCCCCCTGCTGTACATGGCCATTCCCTACGGCTTTGCCTTTGGTATTCACAGGCATGGAGGTATGATAAATGGGATTACTCTCAACCAAGCTTTCTTCTGATGCAGTGTTTTGAGTGCTTAAGGCTAATTTAGTCATATCAAGGGGGACAATTGTGTGGGTATGGGACAATTTTTCCAGCCTCTCTTTGGCGGCATCTTCAACAGCTATCATGTAGGCATCTTGTACGTTTTCAAATGATGGACCTGTAATATATTTAGAAACATTTAATGTTTATCCCTAAATAATCTTGTAAACATTCTTGATTTTGCCCTTAATTCTGAGAATGAACTAGGCCCTAGCATATCATTTACATATAAATCTTCAACAAGGTCAAGTTGACGCCTAACAATGGAATTGCACACTTCAAGGTTCACGGAACCATTATTTATCCATACATAAACCCATTTCAAACGCAAAAATAAGAAGGAAAAAGTTAACTTTGCATGCCTGGAGTCAATATTTGTACATTGGACATGATCTAGGGGCTATTTCCTTGTACAGAGAGGGAAACAGAGAAACCCACTGAGAATTACAATGCCATCTTCAGCTTTACTTTGAAAAGCCTTTTAAAATGCTTAACAAAAACAATTTATATAGTGACTTTACTTACAACATTCACACGACATGACTTTAGCTTTACTGCCAATTTATTTTGCCTTGTGGGCCAACAAAACATACTTTGTATGAAAAACATTCATGGGTTAAAAAAAAAAAGGATTTTTCCAGGAAAGCATGATTTACAAGTAAAATCTTGTGTAAATTAAATGATTTCATCATATATCAAAGTTAACACAAAATCATTTTTTCTACTGCTGAGACAGAACGGATAATTTTTGTATGTTTTAAAATTACACAACAAGAATTCCCAATGGTATAATAACCAATGCATATTCATTGTGACTAATTGGACTGGAATACTGCTGCCTCTAAGGTAATCTGGTCCAGAAAATGACAAACAAATCATCTGCAGTCTGCCCTGACACATCACACTCTCTCAGTGCAACAGCCTGCAGGCCCACTGTTTACATGTCCCTTTAAACAAATACACAATATTTGTCTGTGTACATTAACAATGATTTCAAATTGTGACTACAGCTTTTAACTGCAAAGTGATAACAATGCACTGGGCTCCGTAATCTTCCCTGTTAAATATCTTCCATCTTTTCCAAAAGAGTTCAATCAATACAAAACTGGATTAATAGTGGGCCTGAAATTTTTCTCCGGTTAACAACCGTTAGTCAATCTCATACAGAGAATGAATTACTCGTGCAGTAAATCTCCCACCTTCTTGTCATGTAACCTTTAATTTCTCCTGTGATTTAATTAAACCCAATTTAAAACTCTTAGCACATAAACACAGAAAAAGAATGAGAAATGGTCCAAATATAGAAGACAGAAGGGTTACAAATCTATGCCGTGCATTAAGGAATTGTGGGACAATTCATACACATAAGCAGTAAACCCTTTCACCAGACAGCTATATATACTTACTAGGTGACAGTTTTCTACATTCCTGTATTTTCCCCACTACAGCCACATACATTTAACCAAGAATCAACAAGTCCACAATAAGACTCCCAGCATTAAGGAATTCTCCAAGAATTTGGAGGAGTCAAGTCCGTTGATTAATTTGTCCGATCAATAAATTGTATTTAGACTCCTCGTGCAACAATACACAAGTCTTTTTTTCCCCTCAAGTCAAAAGGCCAGTCCTCGGTCTGTCCCATAAAATTTTGTGACAAGAAGGGTACATCTCAAAATGAAACAGTAATTTGATACCACCAAAGAACCAAATATACCTCTCTGATTGCCATCTCTCTCAAAAGTCTATTGTCACATAACAAGAAATGCAAACATTCCTCTTATTAAATATCCATTCAATTATAATTTGTATATGTCTTCTATAAAAAAGATCCTCATTGAATAGTTTTTGACACAGTCCCTAGCTTTTTGTCATCTAAAAGCTGTACCTCCACAATGTTTTTAACAAGATGCAGAAACACAATTCTCCTCCCAAAGATAAGTCCTGATAAACCGGAGCTTTAAATTACAGCACCAAAGCCCTGCTATCACCGACAGCCCATACATGTAAGTTTGTGACGGCTCAACACAGTCTAATCTTTATTCCTCTCTATATCCACAAGGCAACAATGTTATGACAGATATTGACAGGTGCATATTCATAAAATAACACCATAATCATGATAACGTGCACTTTTTCATTCATGTGTGTGTAAAGTCTACAGTCAAATTATTTTCATAGTCTAATCATTATTCATGATAAATCACCTTATTAGTCAGCTCATAGAATATTAGAAAAAAAATTTTCTCAATATTTTGTCATATTCCCAAAATTTTAGGCCTGTCTAATCTGTCTTCAAAACACTGGTAACTAAATGCATTACATATAGGAATTTGTGTACACCATTGGTTAATTAAGTACCTGGTATCCATGAACCACTAAAAAATTAATTGATGAGGGAAACTGATAGTTAACATGCAGATGACAGACTTTCCAGTGAAAACATGGAACCATATATACTACAGCTACACATTTTTTCCCTTAATTTAAATGTTTTATATGCATCAATTCATTTTGTATTTAAATAAACATTATAATAACATGTAACCTATATTATTTCCTTATCAATCTTTAAATATGCATGCAAGTTTGCACATATTTTGCAAGCGTATATGGGCAGGCAGATACATCCAGAGTTAATTAAGCTGCATCATAAGATTGTATATGCATATGAATGTAAAAATGAACAAATATGAGTAATACATTCACTAAATATAATGAACAGGCAAATATAATTAAAGCCTTTATTTACTTTGATTGGAAAAGGGGATTTAATGTAAACATAAAATGGATTTTCTTTTTTCTTTTATCTTCACCACAATAATGTGAAACATTGAAACAAACTAAGTATATATACTGATCAATAGATACATTGAAAATTCTAAGGAATTCTGGCCAATTAGGTAAACAACAATAGAGAGAGAACCATTTTGCTTATATATAATTACCACCAAATTTGAAGTATTCAAGTAATCTGAAACTCGAGTACTTTGTAGAATTTGGAAACAATTTATTGTGTTAATCTTTAATGCTAGCTTAAGGACCTATGCTGATCTATGTGAAGAATTCTATAGTGCTGACCATTAAACCTGGAAACAGCACATATCAGCAATGAATAATTCAGACATGATAGAGATTATCAATACATTGATCAATTTTTGAGGCCAAAGATCGTTCATAGTAGAATTTACTTAAAATTTCCAGTGGAACAAAAGTTTCCATCCCCAAGGCTTATTATTAAGCTTACATGCAAATAAATCTGTGGATCACACTGCAGTATACATTTTTTGTTTAAAATAAAGTTTCCCATGCAGTTCATGTTACAATTTTCTGCATGGAAGGGAGGATCTCATGACAATGTATGCAAAAGCACATTACATTTTTAAGTGCGACCATATTCAATATGAAAATTTTAAGGCAGGACGTATTTACTATAATACTGAACAATTGTCTACATGACAAAAGCAATGCATAAATCACCTGACACAACGAGGGGTTAACCTGTCTGTAGTGTACACTACAGAGTGTCCAGGTGTGTATAACACACTGTTCTTACCTCCTGATTGGTGATTCTTCCTCCTTTTGACTCTCAACTTTATACACCGTGTCCTGATACACTAAAAATACACAGAAATAAACAATCAGTAGACTTCAATAAAAAACAATAGTTCATCAAACAATTGACCACAGGTAACAGCCATTTACAGACACTGTGTGAATCACTGGGATAGGCTCTGGTCATTAAAACACCTGTACTCACCTGCCAAAACACAATAGAAAGTGGCCAGTTGGCCTCTTATGACATTGAAAATAACTGATTTTATCCACTTACGCAAGGAATTCATTACAATAATTCGTCATTTTCATATCTATATTTCAACATTCTGTTTTGACTATAGACAGACGACTCATCGGTGTAGTTGCAAGAAGGAAGGAAAAAAATATTACCTGGTCAGGTGCGACAACTTTAACACTCACCTGTGTATAAGTTAAATCCGAAAAAAATAACTAAGAGAAACAAAAGGTCATATTTTCACTTCACATATTATAAAGGTATAAAAGTCAAATCCATAATGTCCTCGAAACTTTCGTTGTGAAACTTGTATTTAACACCTATAAATATGCCAAATATTCAAGATGGCAGCTTAGGTCATAAGTAGGTCACAAACACGAGGCCCCTTGTGTGAAGTAAATATAAATCCATGCATGAATGATTGATTGGTGAATCATCATTGATGCATTTAGTCTGATAATAGGATATAATAAAGAGTCAACTGGAATCAAGTCCTTCCGTTATCACATTATTTAAAAAATATGAGTGTGTGTGTGTGTGTGGGGGGGGGGGTTCAACATCTCTCTTTGTTGTTGTTATATTGTACAGGTACAGTTATGTCCTATAAAAATTAAAATCGGTGTGGGACAATTCTCTTACAGAAAAGAATAATTTGAAAAAGGATAGATATTTTAGCTTTTCAATCAATTAATTGTAAAATTTAAGAAAAACTGCCAATTTTGCAATTTGAACCAATCCAAATCAAAATAAAAACTAATATTATAATATTTAAGGCTTAACATGTTGAAATTCTGTTTAAAGTAATTTCTTTAAGGTGGAATGCTACACCAAAATTTTATTTATAATGGACTGTTAAACTAGATCATTTCTGAAACATGATTTCATTGTTTAAAGAAGGATATCTATATGCCCTTAATTATTTTATTCAAATTTTTTCGTATTCTTTTATGATAATGCATTTGGAAAATCTGTTTTGGTTGCAAGTAACACTCTGTAGAGTTCAAACTTTTTTAATAAAAATAATCATTTATGAAAATAAAAAACATCTTTTGTTCATATTTTTTAAACCCATGGATAAAATCTTTCAAAAAGATGTGTTTTATAGAGAAGATATATAAGAAATAGAAATTGAATCAAATTGACAAAATTTTAGAATTATTGCTAATTTTTAAAATTTGACCGATCCTGATTAAAAATAATCTCATCCTGATTTAAATTGCAATAAAATTAAAAACCAACAATATTTCTTCATTTGCAGCCAAGGAATTAATTGAATTTAATTGATCAGTTATTTAAAAAAACATTTTACGGCCAAACATCCTTAAGTTTTTGGGTGAGATTGTTTTATATTTCAATTTTCCATCATTCGAGTTGGGATCAGTTTAATTTTGATCGTTTGTGGTTCATTTTTGAAAATTAGCAATTTTTCTTAAAATTTGCCAATTGCAATTTGATTCAATTTTTATAGTTTTGAAAAATATGAACAAAAGAGGTTTTGTATTTTCATTAATAATTTTAAAAAATAAAGTAAAAAATGAAACATATTGACATTACTAGACATGATTTATTAGATATTGTAAATATCATGCATTTTTTCACACCAAATTTTAAACTCTACAGTGTGTGTTTTTATGAAAAATAAAAAAAAAAAATCGTATAAAATAATTAAAGGCATATGTCCTTCTATGAACAACAAAATCATGTTTCAGAAATGATACTTTAATGATCCATAAAATAAAATTTTGGTGTAGCAATTTCCATTGATCCATTGAAAATGTTGATGCCCCATAACTCACTTTTTGCTTGCAAGCTTTTTAAATTTGCACCCCTCCCTTTCCAAAAAAACCAAAAAACAAACCTCTACAGGGGTGCTTCCACACCCCTCCCCCTCACCTGAATAAATTATGCATAATGTTTTCATTGAGTTGGAGTCCAGATGTGTCATATGACCTTGATACATAGAACATAGCTGACATACTACTTGCATATTATATGAAAAAAAAGGGTTATTAATTAATGGGGGGGGGGGGGGGGGGCAAACTTTTTAGCAGTGTTTTTGCTGTTCTTAGTTCATTTCTAAGAAAATCATCTGTAGTATAAAGTTTAAGACTCTAGAAAAAAGAGTTTAGTAGTCTCATGATGGTGTACCTTGTGGATAAATGTGATGGCTTCAGCATGAGTACAGTTCTCTAGAGAGCGTCCGTTAACCTCTAGTATCTCGTCCCAAACCTCAAGGTCGGCTCGGTCTGCGGGGGACCCTGGTAAATAGACCATAATATACAATACACTAGTATCTGTATGTCCAAAATTGTGGAATGGGGTGGAGAGAGAGATGTTAATTAAGATAATGCTTTCTTTGGTGGTTTGTTCAGCTATGAAGGTATATGGAAAATTGTGCAATAATCACTAGATTATTGCACAATTTTCCATATAACCTGCTAATGCAGGTTATGTATTTTTTTTGCAATGTTCTACCTTCATACCCACATGAACCACCAAAGGAAACATTTTATTATTTAAATATCCCTCCTCCTTTTAAGAATTACTTTTAGATTTTATGATTGTTATGGTATCAATGTATAAGTACATGTATTAAGTAATCAATTTTAATTGATTAGGTACGACCAAATATGACCTTGATACTGTCAGTTTATCGTTTACTCTTAAAATCGGAATCTCCTAATTATTAGGAGAGTTTTTTCACTAAATTCCATTTTTTTAAGGCTCCTGTTTAGTTTTGTGGTCTAGCTTCAACTTATCACATGTATGCAGTAATTAATATTAAACTTATAAGAATCCAAAGAAAATTTTTTCCCAATTGTCAAATTAACAAGAAATTTGCAAAAAATTCAAGACAGGGCTCGAAATAATTTATGGCTCGATGGTCTGGAAACAGGAGTATCTTAGGATTTGCCCTTTGGGCCTATTATATTTTTAAATGTCTTTTCCATAAATATTGTCCAGTGTGACTGAAAAATGTCAACTATAAACTAGTAAAATTGTGGTTAAAAGCTAAAGTGATCAATGGAGACTCAAAAGCAGTATGTGTTCAATTCTGTCTTTAAAATACGTTTATACATGAAAACTGAACAGTTTATCATATTGTATTTTAAAAATGAAATACATGTATAAGATCATCATCAGATACCCCAGAGATTATAATCTCTGTATGTATACAATTGTATACATGTATCTTTGGTACATAGTGTGGTATTCAAATGTGAACAGTTGATGGAACGTCGACCAAAATTGATTTTCTATCAATTATTACAGGACTATATCTGTCTTTCAAGACAGCACAGTTGTTACATAACCTAAAATTAGGTTCATAAACAGAATTTATCTGGCATATTGGTATTCTGATCAATATTAAGGGAAAAGTGTAACTCTTGAAAAAAAAATCCCAATTATACTCACAATTGGCTTCATTTGAATATGCTATGTGTTAATCATTAACTGTCCTTAAAAAAGTCAAACATTTCACTTCTGAGAGACAAAGACCGAACAAGTACTAAATCTCGTAAAAATTCACAGTAAAACTCAATTAGAAGTAAGCATACCAAATAGTTTCGGAGCACCTTGTTCTTCAGCCAAAAGCATGATGTATCCAGATAAATCAACCATTTTCAAGATCTATATGTTCATTCACAAACACAAAGACTGGAGTTCCCAAAAGTTTCATTCAAAGCAAATACGAAACATACTTTCCACGGAAAGCATACAATTGTGAACAAGAGTGTAGGATCAGTTTACTCCGTCATAACTTGGATATCAAATTATTAATAAAGTCTCCAAATACTGGTATACTGGTAGTGGGTAAACATCAACATCATCCTTGACTATAGATCCTATAATTGAATCATATTTGGTCATCATGCAACGCACCTGCTTCTCACCAAAATCTCACACATATAGCATTCTCTAGCCTCATATATTCAACATTAGAATATTTGGGAAACAAATTTAATCCCAATGCCTTCAGTTTTTATTCATTAAGGAAGTCATAAAATCCCAATTGGTTTAAAACCAGGAACGCAATTAAACAATTTGTAGAGAGATTCCTGCCACTGTAATATTTGCCTGGAGATTTCCCTGCACCATTAAATGACAAAGAAGCTCCAACCTATATGTGTGTTTTATCTGAGCGATTTCTCTTTGGAATTGATTTTCATTTGACAGAGTGTGCTTATTCCACCTCCCTGATCCTGGCATCACAGTTAATACAGCGATGAGAGGACATGAAGTCGCAAAACTGACAGAGCCTTGACCTTGCCTTGAACCATTGACCATCTAGTCACACATCAAGGGCAATTATTGAAAATCACCTTAGAGACACTCATGAGGATAAGAGGGACCATGCATTCCCACAAATAGATATCACTTGAAACCAACAAAAGACTACAGCATGGGTCTCTGGAGATCCAACACTATGGACTAGTTTCCAAGTCTAACCAGTTCATAATTAAGTATGGGGGATCAGCATGCAGATAATGCTCACCAAATGAGGTGATTGAGGACTAATGTGTGCCAACTTCAATTGCATGGGCTTCCCAGTAGAATGAAGGAGATGATGAAGCTATATCTTAGGAAATCAATGTCATATACTGACTTAGAGTACCTGCATATGATGATAATTGATAAGTGTCTCAAGACCCAAGTAACCACCAATAAAATGTTGGCTTGTAGACAAACGCTAGAGAGGAACTTTATTTAGCACTATAAATGGGTACTGATCATGATTGCTGAATATTGTTTATCTATTGAAGGGATCTTATTGAATCTTTGCCCAATACATGTGTATTTCCAACTCACAGTCCAGCAATCAAATACTGGTAATTATAACTTAGATGAAGAATTTAGCAAAACCCAAACTCTCAGAAAGATTCTTATAATTATAAATATCCGGTACCTGTATTGGTATGTATATGTATTTGCTAAACAATTATTTATTTTTCACACAGAATTTATAGAGTTGATATTTCCATAATATTTGACTTCCCATAAGAGAGGTTGCAAAAGGAATCCATCTTTAAATAAGTGAGGAGGAGGCTTTTACCCCTGATTCTGCTATATTTTGTACTGAGAGGATTTGCCACAAGTCAATTGTCTTTAGTAAAGAGACCAGCCTCTTCCAGGGATTATTTACCCATCAGGAAAGGAAGCCACTCTGATGTTCATCAGCACACATTCTCCTCAATTCAGGCTCCATTTAGCTCATCGGTGAACATCACATCAGACTAGGCAAGCACTCAGTAAACATTGGAAACTGTCTCATATCATCCATTTCCCTCTCGCAGTCCCAACTTATCAATAAATTGTGCCAATGTTTGCCTTTGACTTGACACTACATCAAAATGTCTTTTTACTTTTGATGGGGATAAATCATCTTTAAGGAGGTAATAGATTTTTTGTGTGGCGGATTGTGTGGGGTGTAAAATACTGAAGAGTACTGATGTACAATATGTCATTTATTGACCCCTCTATAAAGGTTTTGCTTGCTAATATCTTCAAAATTCTGCATTATTTAAATCAGGAAAGTCAGCATATGGGCCACATCGCTCATCTGAGCAACATAATAAAATCAGCTTTATGTAGTCATATACAAAATATCTGGACAATGTAGTAGAATAGATCCTGTATAAATAGATTTTCAAATTTTTCTCTGGATATTCTCATGTTAAATATTAAGCCCCTTTTGTAACAGGATGATATCATATCACATATTGAGCATTGCTGTTCTCAAGAAGATCTTAAACATATAAACCTACATCAAACTTTAAACCCCTTGTAGGGCACAAGAATTGTCCTGGAGCCGCAGTCTAAACAATTAAGAATCAACAATATGTCAACATGCTTGCATATAAGTAATACCATATATCATAACATTTGAGTTTTTGAAAATAATTTAAAATTTTTTCCAATGTAAAATTGGACCCCTTAATGTGGCCCCACCCTACCCCCAAAGAACATGATTTTGATAAACTTGAATCTACACTATCTGAGGTTGCTTTCATTAAAGTAACAGCTTTTCTAGGCAAATGGTTTTTAAGATTTTAAAATTTGTTTCTCTATATATACCTATGTAAAAGTTAAACACCCCCCACCATGTGGCCCCACCCTACCCCTGGGGATCATGATTTGAACAAACTTGAATCTACACTACCTAAAATGCTTCCACAAGTTACAGCTTTTCAGACCAAAGGGTTTTTGAGGAGAAGATTTTAAAATTATTCTCTAAATATTCCTATGTAAAAATTCAACCCCCCATTGTGGCCCCACTCTACCCCTTGTGATCATGATTTGAACAAACTTGAATCTACACTACCTAAAATGCTTCCACACAAGTTATAGCTTTTCTGGCCAAATGGTTTTTGAGGAGAAGATTTTGAAATTTTTTCTCTATATATTCCTTTGTTAAAATTTGACCCCACCATTGTGGCCCAACACTACCCCCAGGGATCATGATTTTTACAAACTTAAATCTACACCACCTGAGGATGCTTCCCCACAAGTTTCAGCTTTTCTGGCCAAATGGTTTTTGAGAAGAAGATTTTTGAAAAATACCAACAAATTTTTAATAATTCCTAAATATCTCCCCTTCAAAGAGGTTGTGGTCCTTCATTTTAACAAATTTGAATCTCCTTCACCTAGTGATGCTATGTGCCAAGTTTGGTTGAAATTCGCCCAGTGGTTCTGGAGAAGAAGTCAAAAATGTAAAAATGCAAAAAGTTATCAGAAAAGCTCACTTGAGCTTTAAGCTCAGGTGAGCTAAAAACTGAGTATATTAATTTGTTGGTATAGTAAAAATGTAAGTTGCTTTAATGATCATGAGGAAATATTTATGGCAATCATAGCAACTTTAAAGCAGATATTTTCAGCAATAAAGGACAGTTTACTGCATTATTCATTTCCGTCCCCTAAATCAGCTATAAGTACGCCGGTATATCAGTAGAATTATGATAATAAGGTATACACTTGTCTTACGTTTTCATATGTCTTAGAATTTGATGGTTATTGCAAAGATCTGAAAGCAAATTAATGGCCATTTTCATATTTATTAAAATATCACTCAACAGGTAAATAATTTAAATTCCTCTTTTCAAAAATAAAGTTATGAAATTCAAAAGTGTATATAAAGAAGACCTTGTATTCAACTAACTGGTAAATGCTTTCTGCATTTCCAAATATGTGTGCAAGAGACGTAGAGCGTAATAAGATGAAGTTCGTTTCTCCTTGGTCCAGACAATTGTAGCTGATGCACATACGGATAAGAAGATGCCAAAATTGGTAAACTTCAGATACCTAACTGCTAGCTAGTAACGTTCAGTGACAAAATCAATTAGGCACTTCCTAGCAGAAGCTTTTTAATCAGATCATAAACTACCCATACAAGATTAAACTACTTTCTTGTCTAGTCTCATAGCTCATATAACATGAATAAGAACCAAGTAATTTCTTGACTCTTAATTTTTTTCAGAGGTAATTATTATATAAATAATAAATATCTGCATGTACCATTTTCAGCACAACATTAAAGCTGTTTTATTCATAAGGAGAGCAAGTTTATTCCAGGTTAATTTTTCCATTAGGTAAATTTGATAAGTTGCTAGACTGTCGAGCACTATATATATCTGTTTCATGTAAAAACAGGATGGGAGGAAGACATAACATGTTCTAGACTGTCTTTTCACTATTTTTAACTTTATATGGTAACTACTATACATCTTTCCAGTGTTGTATTTTAGCAGTAACTTTCTACAAAACTATAACCTCATCTTACCTACATGTAATAAAGATCATATGAATTTTTTAATCTCCACACAATTCATAAGGAAGACTTTGTATTTGTAGTTCATTAGGATATGAGAGTTGCAATCACTGCAGGAAAATACACATATTAAAGCAGGGACATATGTTTTGTGATTTTTCAACAGCTTCACTCATATGAGCCAAAGACAGCATTAATTATTTATATAGTAAATACAGGTTTATATGGCATGTATTCCAAATGAAACTCAATTACAAGTCAATTCAAATTGTTAATCTTACGGTAATTATGAGAATGAATTCAAAGTTGAATTCTACAATTCATTTAAGAAATAAACAGCAATTTAAAAAGTTCACCGGGATATGAAGTTGGTTGGTACGTACCAACCAACTTCATATCCCGGTGAACTTTTTAACATTGCTGTTTATTACTTATATTTACGTTTGAAAAAGACAAATCGTTCAGAACTGTTAAAATAACTGAGATTTTATGTTTACAATAATCCAAGCGACAAGCGATAAGCGCGTACAATGATCATTGTGATGTCACGAAAACGTTCATACAGAAATATTTACATTCCACATATATTTTGCATGTAAAGCTACTGCAGATATAGCACCATAACACAGACAGGGTACTAAAAGGTTAAATCACGAGTTTTAATTGTGACGTCACAAACGTTGAACACTGATAAATACAACGTCACAAGCGAAAATCAAAGATCACCCTGTTGGCTGTTACTGTGGCTCTTCCATTAATTTGAACTTACCCATAGGATAATACAGTAATTTCGAGGTATAATTCACATTTGCATACAAGGCAAGAAGGTAAAAAATGTAAATATAAGCATTAAATCCTTATTTTTTGAAAGATATAGTCTCATAACTGCAACGGTGTGTGCAAACAAATTTTCATAACGCGCGTTATTTAATTTGTATGCACACACCGTTGCAGTTATGAGACTATATCTTTCAAAAAATAAGGATTCAATACTTAATTGAACGTTTTTCGCTTTTCTTTATGTTCATATAATGAAAAATATTTGCAAATGTAAATATTTTTTGTTAAGATTTTAAGATTCTTCGAAATAACAATTTTATCTCAAAATATTATCGGTAATAGCTTTACCTATAACAAAAATAATCCATCTGCATTAATCATTTTCAAAAACAAAGGTGATTAAAATCAATCATACCTGTATTAGTGTTTTAAATATGTGTGTTCATCTGCCAGTGAAAGCATTGTCTACTTTGTTTATTTTTTTCAACCATTCACTACAGCTGGCTCTTTATACATTATTCATGCGACAATAAGGAATTTGTTATCAACACTAACTAGATTTTCTTTAAACTAAAACATGTCTTGGAGCAAGGACAACTACGTGATGAAGAACATTTGGCTGCAGCATTACAAGCAAAACAGCTAACAGAAACTAAAGTAAACCTGGATTTCGTGAATTTAAGAATTTCAGTGTAAAGATGTGAATCTTTAATTTAAAAAATTGTTCAAATTGCATCTTCAAACTAAATTCTACAGAAACAAAATCCTTGTCTTTTCTCCACCAATACTACACATATAAACATGATAAACAGTCTGCCAATCTAAATGTGTTTATGTTGTAGCTTAATTGTAACAAGTGTCCCTAAACAATCATGAAAAAATTTAATTTTCTACAACAGTACCCGTAATTATCTCTCCATATTTTTCTTTTTTACAAAACATGTACCTACCTGGTGCAATGTCATCTATTCTTGGGGGAAACCCTTCATCCAATCCACCCATGACAGAGAATCCGAATCTCCTCTCTCCAGGCCTCATATCCACCACCACTTCAAACACAACTTCATCCGCATCACCCCCAGGCCAGATGGGCAGAGTTCCACTTTGGCTGTATGTATCCGGGTGTCCATTCTCAACCTTTGAATGATCATGGCCCAGAAATTGTATTCCATCCACGCTCCCCAAATGTGAATGAGGGGCACTAAAGTCTGAGCCAATTTGCCTCACATCATCCACACTCTCCCATTTCCTGTTGAAGGCTGTGAAATCTTCCAGGCTCCCCCACTGCAGCATCCCAACACTGTGGGAGTTAAAGAGAGAGGCATTTTCAGCATCCACCGGAAGAAGGCGGGAGCGAGATGTGGAGAAGATATCGAAACTGGCCCCCTCCACCTCCATTGTGGTAGGTTTTACCCTGAAATGTTTAAAATCAATGGAAAAAATGAAACAATGAATTGTTTGTGCAACATATTTCATCCTAGAAATATAACACCCTTTTACACATGAAAGGATAAATCTTTAATGGTTTTTAAAAATACAAGTACTGAAGATACCTATGCACTTCATTTTATGGGCATGCAGTTCTGACCTTCAGATTCATCAGTACCGGAAAATGTAAATGGTGCAGTTTTAAAATTTTGCTCTCTTGGTGCTGATATTCACAAGAAATGTAGATTATATTTGAAATGTAATTATATACATATATTAGCCAATTTACCATACCTGTGGATAAAAATTTGACAGAGATTTCCTTAAATTTTACAAGTTTTAAAAAAGAATATTATCAAATCCTTGCAAGAGTTAAATTTTATATCTGAGGGGTTTAAGACTTTGAACCTTAATGCTAAGATAGTACAGATCTTATTACAGCATTTTTTAACAATGTAGAAACAAGAGAGACAACTCTGTAAATAATGCTGCTAACAATGTCAAATAATAGCCTGCAGTGTTATAATAAATCTATCTTGGCCCCTACAATTGACATTGTACACATAAGAATATTAAATATAGGAGTGTGACATGCCTATTGTTAAACTTACCCGTTAGCAGCTGTAATTGGTTTACAATTGTTCCAAACCTATAATCTCATTAGAGAGTTAAATTTGGAAATCTTTTCGAGCAGTATAGTCATCTGCTATTTATATTTCCATACTGTTATGAAAATAAATTATTAAATTAATGTTACGAAATCTATCCATTTAAATTGATTTCTAGAGAGAATGGGAGAAATACTTGAAATTTTACTTTGTATAAACAAAATTAAAATCACACATATTTAACTGATGTTTAAAAAGCTGAGAAAGTATATGGCCGGTTAAAGTTCTATTAATGGAGTTCCCAATAACTATAATGCAAATCTTTGAGAAATAATACATCAACCATTACCCTACTAAAGTACAGGAAAAATGAATGCTGACACAGATTAAAGCCAGGTGTAAAGAGCCACCAGGTAAGTGGTGTACAGGACTGTCCTATTTGTGTTTTAGACCCCCAATGTCTAACACCTACACAATAGTCCATGTTCTGTACCGGCACTGACAGTATGACTGACACATAGTCGACTTTTGTAGCTGTTTTGTGGTCAGCATACATGGAAACTCAAAAGTGGAAATTTACCTGTTTTCACATTCTTTGCATTCACATCATCTGTTCACATCATCAGTTTCCTGAAAAACAAAACTAATTACAGAAAATGAAAATAATCTAAAATTAAAAAAATTTTTTTTTAGTAAAAACTTCATTATTTAGCCCAACAAAAATGTCTTTAAAGGTTTTTAACCCCCCCTCCCCACTCCTCAATTCAAATTTTTGCCAAGTAAATAATGCAATGGCAAATTTTTTCCCATACATGTATCTCAATTAGCTAAGTCTGATTTAAAGTTTCTGAAACTCAACTTGATTTTAAATTGAATCTGAAATAAAATCCCTCACATATACATGTTTATTTACATAACCAAATCATCACACAAGAAGGACCAGATATCAATGCATTGCTACCTTGCACAATTGATACATCAACCATGATAAAAAAAAAAATCCTTACCTCCATCCAAAATGAAGTCATGCACAATCAGTTTAAAATTTTTGCAAGGTCATCCCAACATTCAAGATGTTTTTATAATCAAATAATCCACAGTACAAATGCAGAAAAGTCACAACAAATATTGCGGGGATTGACCCTAGATCTAAATGGCCAGCTTTAAAATCATAAAGCTATTTAAATCGCCGGAAGGTGATAACACCGCTAATCCACTAATACCTTTGATCCCCAGTCATAGCAAGCAGGACATTTACATAAACGGTATCACTGTCAGATGGTCTAGCGCAGTCCAGAGGGAACAAAAAATCCTGCAGGTTTATGCATATTTTATGTTGAATTCTTTATGTGCAATTAGACGAGTGTTACTAGCTTTGTACTCTAACAAATCCAGAATCTCGGACAATAGTCCTGGACAAACCGAAATAGTCACTAGTGTTAAATCCTTCATTAACAGTATGGGCTTCCCTGCATGTCACCACAGCAATGTAGTTTATCTGGTTTTCTTTGCAGAATATTTCCTGTTGAATGTTCTTTTCAACAACCAAACTTACATTTCCTCTTCAAAGGAAACAAGCACAGAAAATTTACACTTGACACTTGTAAAATTGAATGGAATACACAACAGGAGTGTTTTGGAAACAAAAATCTAGGAAGGGTTCATTTGTGCATAGACTTCAAAAATAAATTGATTGGCTTTAAAAACCCTCCCAGGTTTTGGGGTATAAGTTCAAGAGAACAATAAGGTTTGCCTCGTAAAAGAAATTTGGAATGCAATCACTGGGGCTTTTTATGGACATTTTATTGTGTGCTAAAAAATAGCGAACACGATGTCAATAGACCTCCGTGACACATCTTTCCAGATCATCTGGGATTTAATTCTAGTAATGGTGAACTACATACTGATCAAATATCAGTATGTACTGATAACTTATTTAGGTTCTTTTCTCTAAACCAGCCAGATAACAATGTTAGAAATGATCTAATCATGACAGCATTTTTTTGGTGACAAATTTTTAAAGTACTAGGATTTTTCAATCAAAAACTATAATTGAATATATTGTAAATTACATATTAAAACCAGGTTATGAACATTTTATTATTAACTTTTACAAATATTTATATTTTAATATTGTTACAGAATCTGCTAGGTACCTAAGGCTATTGACTTAATCTAGCATTCATATTATCAACGCAACCATCACAAACCAGGGAGTGACAGAAATTAAGGTACTGATACACATACATACAACAGACCTATATGTATTATAACTGCTATATTAGAAAAGAAATTAACCCCCCCCTTTTTTTTCTTGAAGCAGACATTTTTCTTCATTTACAAAAATGTAGTAGGGATAGAAAATTGAATTTCTAATGGAACTGCCCTCTTTTTGAGAGTATGTGAAAAATGATAGAAAAAATACAAGTTCCACTATAACAGAAATTTTATGTAACATGCACACCCCCCCCCCCCCCTTTCCCCAAAAGATACGGAGTGTTGTGACATACAGGAATTTGTTGGCGAAGGTCTGCTCCCCCCCCCCATTTTCCTAAACGGTACGTACCTGGTAAGTAATTTTCTTGCTTGTGAGCAAACTTCTCTTGCTCATGTTTACATAATTTATCTTGCATGTTGCAAAAAGATGCGGTTTTTCGAAGAGAAAAGAAATCAAAGCTGATGGGCTGGTGCCCTAAAAACACCTCAGATACGAATTTAACTGAACATTGCATGGCAGTAACTGACAAGCAGGCTAACATGAATTAATTGTGGAACATATTTTAGTGAGTTTGCTATCAGAATCAAATGACTACACATACCATTTTGTCAGGAAAAATAATCATTAAAGTTGCCGCGGACTTGTCCGTCACAGGTCATATGTAAACAAGCTTTTCATTGGATAACAAAAAAGATAAAGAGTAAAACCTATGGGCCGAGTTTGCTTTCCGGAGACGCAAAGTGATCAACCTGTTGTATAGATATTTATACTAAATTAAAGTGAATTTTTGAAACACCATTGAGCTCATTTTCGTAGACAAAGAAAATAAATTTCTTCGCGAATAAATGCAAAGCTTTCGCAAATAAATTCGTAAAACTTTCGCGAGTTTACAAACGCCGAGTAACTGTCGTTGATATTTATGAACGCGAAACTTTCGCAAATTATATTGTAACTTTTTTTAAGGAGGAGGAGGAGGACTCAATACTTTGATTTTAATTTTTAAATTGTGGCTAAGATATACGAATTTTACTCAGATCAAAGTAAGATTCATTTATATGAATGAAAAGGGATTCTTTAGCACAGAGATTTTGTTAATGAAGATAATGATACCACTAGATTATTCCGTCTGTTCTATGATATGTATGATTAATGCGGATGTATTTAAGATTTCAAGTATATGCAACTGACTAATTTGGTTACTCTTTTTAATAGAATTTAAAAAAAACCCACACAATTAAATTGGAGATGTAAAGCATCCATTTTGATTGAGAATATTCCGTCTCATCTTCAAAAGTTATGAGACTTTGTTATTGTTTTTACCTGCTTTTCTTCAAGGAGGCTTAATAGTCAACAAATTACCCACCAGATCTACCTTGAAATTTTTATTTTATAAACTTTTATTTAAATTTTTTTTTCAATTATTATAAGTTTAAAACTCTAATAGTTTTCTTTCTTTATCTTTATACAGAGTTCTTATTCTTTAAGGAGATTGATAGAGTAAATAAAAAAATGGCCACGGCTATTCAGCCCCTCTTGAAGAGTTATTCTTCTTCCATCGCTAATGCATATGCCCGAATGTCGTCTTTGACGATTCAACGACTGTGTTTCAATATTATGACTACAGCAGTAGTCAAATGTAAGAATGTATTCGGATAGTATGTACATGTATATAAATCTTACATTTTTATGGAATGAGGGGTCCTTAAAATATTTATAATGCACGAAGAGATATCGATATGACACATAGAAAAATATACAGGTATACAAGATTTTCTCATATATATTATTGATCACATTTTCATTGTTCATATGGGTATGAAGGTAAACAACATTGCAGGTATCTTTTCTACAATTATTGACAGTTATTGGTTGATATCTTTACAGCTCGCATGAACCACAAAAAAGGAAAATAATAATAAATAAAAAAAATAATAATAAAAGAAAAATAAAAACTACAAAATGACATGAGATACTTCATTGAATTATGTCAATAAATGCATGAACGTTGTTCATTAAACACTTTATCCAATTATGATGCTTTGAAGGCAGTTTTAAAAAGTTCAAGGAATGCCTATAAATTGGTTAGAAGATTTGTCAGTAGCTGAATAAACAACAATAATTTTGTTCTAAATAAAACTGGCGAAAACAAAAGACTATTTATGGAGACGTGTCAAGGCTCAATATGGACTGTCTAGATCTTCCGTCTACGTAATATTTTCTTGATCGATATTACGTTATTGTACGGATTTTCACCCAGTTTATATGAGTGATTTAATGTAAAAATAAGCACACAAAATATCTGTCCTTGATGGTTAATACTAGGGATTTAAAAAGTCGTTGTGATCATTGACAAAACTAACATAATTGCTTACGTGGGTTTTGCTTTTTGTCTGCATCGTCCGCAACCGTCTATAATTGTAATATTTGGATATTAATTAATCAAACAAATATCCTTTTATCAATTTTAACAATATACCTCTATTATAACACTGTGATAAGCAAGGAATAATAAATTGTGTATTTTGAACATGTTTATATTTAGTTTTTTTTTCCTAGTACAAATATAGTTTATAGCATATTAATATGTCTGAAAATAAATCATACAACGACATTTACCACTGACCCTGACAGAAAACAAAAAAAAAAACCTTTAGGGAAAAAAACTATTCTGTAATTTTTTTTGCTGCAAAACTATTTATTAAACAGATACATAACAACCAAGTAAAATAAAATATAATGTATCACAAACTTGCTTTAAAGTCTTTTATTTTAAACTTACATCTTCTGGATGTCTAGTCTTTATGTTTCTTTTTTTTTTCCTTTTTTCCATTCATTTTAAAAGTGTACAAAAAACAAAAATAAACACAATTCCATAACACACGCTACTGGAGGGTTTCTGTCTCTCTGGTGGAGCTGCTATAGGGGAACCCGAGGACTCTGTTTGTGTGGTATGTGATGATATCCCCTGTATCTGCAAAGGGATTATGTAAATATATATCTTAGATTATCTTAGATTATATGTACGTTTTAAAGAATCTTGTATGTCATTATGTAATACAAAAATTCAAGGACGGAAACATCCATCATATTATATTTGTTTAAACAAGATAGCCTCTTCAGTTTACATACACGTACTTACATATTTTCTATATTATATGCGTGTATTTCAAATATACTTAGCATGTCACACATACATTACCTATCTTGTTTAAAATTTTCCTTTTCTTGGTACTATAATTGTTATTATTATAAATACATTTTACATTGTATGTGTCATCCTGCGAGGTGATATATAGAATCACTATTACTTTCTTGTATTTAGATGGAGCTTAGTCAGGACCCCATCCCTGGCAACTGCCATTAAGATTAGAATAGGGCAAAAAATATGTTATATAGTGATATGTCTGGGACAATAAAATAAGGTAAAAAAAAAAAACAAAACAACAAAACATCACTTTTGAAAGTCGTGTACCAAAAAAAAAAATCCTTTTTGGAAATCTCATTTGGCACAACTCGGCCGATTCCGGTATCCTACATCAAACGGCCAAGGTGTGCCGAATGTGGAAATCTATGACATGGATGCAATCCAAAAACTTTCCAAACACTCTAGAACATGTTGCGCCTCTTCAGACTACTTATATTAAGGAATTTGTGTTTTATTTGGAGATTCCGGTCGTAAATGAAATAAATTTCTTTTGAATATCCTTTAAGATAAAAATATAAAGAAATTGAGTTTGAGTACTGTGAGAGAAACAGTTTATTTTTCATTGTAAGTTACATGCACTGAGCCGTCTTCTTTTGAACAGTTTGCAGTTTAATTATATGTATCCTTCTGTTTTGGCAAACATGCGATTCTTTTTTTTTTTTAAATCACGCGCTGTTCACAATCTGGATGTCACCATGATTATCCTATAAAATGGAAAAATAATTTTTTTTTTCAAGAAGACACTTTTTTAAATTTTTTTTTTTACAACAATCCTTCTGTAAAAATTCAATTTTGTCTCGTAGGAATATCCCAGAATTCATTAACAGATATCAACATCTGTTCATCTTGCAAACTTGTTCGACTTTCAGTATCATCTATTTTGAAGCAACAAAATGGGCATATCTATTTTTCTCGAACATTTTGAAATTAGATTTTTTGTACATTTTACTCTCTGTTGATAGGAACTGACAAATTATCTTTTTCTGGTTTATAGATTTTGTAGCTTGTTATATATCAGAATCGTACATCATAGATCATCTGGCATAAGAACGTCTGAAATATTTTAAATCATCAGCACACAGCACGAACTATTTGCTTTGTTAATCTGTTCTCTTTTTTATTCAATACAAATTCCTATAACATCTGCATAGCTCGTTTTTATCATACCCATTTCATTCAACTAATCTATTTTTTATTGCAGTCCTCCACAACGAAAACATACAACTATTTAAGGTCATTAGCTGATGTAATTCATTTTAAAATTACATAACACTAAATATGAAGACCATGCTTTTGATTAAACAGAGTCCCTTTTTACAGCATTTTGATTCTGCATTGAATTAAAGTTACGGTGACGGCAACCTTGAAAGATAATAAATTAGTGATCGAAAGTCGATACATTTCTTGCATTCATTAAACTATCTCTAAAATCAACGGACAACGTGTTCTATTAATGAGATTAAATCGACTATATGATGCGACGTTGTGAAACTGTTATTCATAGATTCCATTCAGGTACTGGCAATTCGGCCCGCATGTTCGAAAGATCCTTCTTCACCAGCTAAAGCTTTCATTCCGACAAATATACAGCGGTATAAACTGATAGTTGATCACAAATTCGTCAAATTTAATCACTGAAATTAATAACCCCCTCGATAATTGAAAACGATAAAGTTTCACTTTCAATCGCGCCGTGTTGATCTTAATTCACTTATTACATTAAGTAAACAGCACAACTTTTACGGACATCGAGATAATTCGGTCGTTATCGGGTGGGACGTCGATATACGGGTCTCTTCAGCCATGTTTCCATTAATTGCTTACTTTATAGGCAATAACTCTTCACAACCGGACTTGTTTAATTACGCAGAACATGAAATTGTAGAATGCGGAACCGATAACGGTAGGAATACCTGGACTGGTTCAACAAATATTATTTGCTGTCCCGCTTGGCCGCGGAAGAGTGAAGACACCATCCTGTATCTGGAAATCTGTTTGGAAAACAATCTTATAGCTTTGTTCATAGGGATTACGAGTTTAATGACGAAAATTAACGGCTTTGGCATTATTAAACCGCTGCGCTTGCGCAGTCTGTATAAGAAGTTGATGTTTGTGCTAGAGGTTATGGTTTCGAATCCTGGGAGAGAGTAGTTGAAACGTTGGCAGGGCTTTATACGTAAATGCTGAAGCCAATGCATTTGAAACGCTGCACATCTAATTTTAATATGACTTTACAAAAGAGTCTTACTAAAACCAAATTATTAATCGTCAATGAATCAATACCAGGGACACTGTTAGGTTGTTTAAAAAACTATAATAATTTAATACGGAATTTTGACATCTCTTTACTGCATCGCGGTCCATTGATTTTGACTTGAAGAGGTAGGAAAGAAGATGACCTTAGACAGTGCCAAAGGTTCAAGAAGAACAACAAGGTGGAAACCCAGCTGCTTGCGAGTCAGGATTTTTAATATGGCAACTGCGCCATCAAAATAGGGGAATGTTTCAGCATTTGTGCACCCTGTTGTGGCATAAATACAGATAAACGGGTACTTGAATTCAAATAGAGACCAAGTTTATCGCTAGCAAAGATAAAAACTTCTCATTAATCACGAGCTATCGGGGAAATATGACATTTGGTAAACATTTAGTATCTGTATTGCAGAGTTAACATCTTTACACAGGGATCTTAAAGAAAAGACATCGCAAGAAACCTTCTCCTTGATTGCCCCTACTATTCATCCAATGATGTTTTTGATCCCGTTTTAGTTCAAGATATGCATTGACACAAATGTTGAATTTGTTTTAAGAATGTTGAAAGAACAAATACATGTAACATACTTCTGCCATTGGGTTTATTGATGCGAGTCACTCTTTATTGGCAATTCATGCTATTCAGATACATACATGTAGACTAGAATTGCCTTCGATTGTAATTTCTAGAAACAAGATAATAAGCAACATAAGAAAGGAAAACGTTAAAGACGCATGGCCTGAAAACAGAAACTTCCATTGGTGTCAATAAAATAAGATTATTATCACTTTATTGCAATGGAGTGTTTAAACATCTCTTTATACGGCACAACAGCACGGTAAATATTTAATAACAAGATTAATGTAAATACTCGTGAAGATTCTTGACACATTTTCTTCAATTATTATCCGATATCTTTATTCCATTCACGCCAAATAATAACTTCTCCCTTGTCTGAGTGAAGCTTGTTTACCCACGCATTCTCTGGTCCAATAGTTTTACCATAATTTAAACAGGAAGTCGTTGGGATAAAAATGGCATCATATGCGCATACTTAAGTCTGCAATGGCTTGGAAAAAGTTTTAATATTTCCGAACAGATGAGAAACTAGGAGGTTGATCCACATGTCCTCCCATTCTAACAATGTTGGGGCTGAAGTGTCCTCTTTGCATAAAAAAACCCAAACTGTCAATTAAACTTGAATCGATCATCCGGGTATCACATCATGTGTCAAGGCGATATTAAATCCTTATGTTCGTAAATCATTTTATTACCATGGCAAATTACCGAAAACTGCTTTCGAATTCAATAGTCCAGAAAATTATAAAACGTGCCTCGGGTTAAAAGACATGGGGTTTTATGACTTTTTGTGAAGACAAAGGCATTTTCTCAAGATGTTTTGCCGCGTTAAAGACAAACCCAAAACGAGTCTACTGGAAAAGGACAAAAGATGGCGCTCTTGGATTAATTATCCATATATCACGTGAGATTGAGAATATGCAAAGTAGACTCTATGTTGGAAATGTGATGTCCTTTAATGAGAAAAGCCTGTGTGTGTTAACGTGAGTCATTACAAAAATTCAAGATCTGATGTCGAACCCATTTCACAATATATTAGATTAGATTTTAATCAAAGCATTTATTCCTAACATAATTCCAAGTATTTCACTATCTCCATTCTTTTGTGGCGATGATTTTACTTATAATTTTTTAAACTACATCAGACCAGTCCTTATAAGTATAAAATCTTTAAAAATATCCCACCCCTCTAATAATCATTCACGAGATTTTCAAAATCGTTTTGTTTAAACTTGCAAATCTGCACTTGTAATGTCCTGCATGATATACGACATAATATTGCCTTCTATTCTGGAGAGATCAATGGAGGTCTACAACAAACTTTTTGACCGAGGAAGATAAGAAACCCATTGACACCCTTTTAATACATTTCAGGAGTCCAAGACACACAATTTACGATAATCCCCAGAACCCAATCAAATTTTCCAAATTAAAACGCATTATAGAATTCCTTTTAGTTTGGTCCGGATCTATCATGTGAGTGCAGTAAAACATGGTTGGAATCTTTGATGTTGGTCGAGTAAAAACAATCAAAGGTGCAATGTCATCGGGAATATGATAACCATCAAAGAGGGAACCACATACGGGTATTACCGATATCCTATTCTGTCAATAGCTGATGTTTTATATCAATACAATCTTGACAATATCTGATATCATGTATATGTGTGTATCTTGTGTGTTATTTTATTCTTGTATAATGTTTGTTGTAAAGTATATATGACTGTATGAAGGAACCAATATATGTACACTTATGAAAAATTTGCTTTTAAAATTGGAGAAAATTGTATACCACATTAAGATGTGTATTTTGTACCTTAGGGTACGTGTAATTTTTCAACTCAAGAACAATCTAAAAGACAATTCAAGCGATAAAATCAAAATCGCTTTCACTTTCCTTTATGGGGTAGAATCAAGTCTTCGATTACTTATTTGTGGTCTAATCTAAACGTTTAGAATACTTAAATTGATGGCAAGTTACAGGAAAGACAAACACTACAAATTTATTTATTATTTTTTTTTTTTTTTACAAATGGCAGACCAATCTATTACGAATATACCCAAAAGTACCCAAAATCGGTGATCAGGGTCCTTAGGAATACTAGTAAGTACTCTTTAGATTAAGATTAGTTGTGGATAAAAACAAATACATACATTTATAGTAATGTAGAAAGACTTTGATAGGTATGTTATTGAAGTTCTGATCTAGATCAAATTAACCAGGACAAAACCATTTCACGGAAATCGATATGTAAAAACATTGGCATTGCACTGAATATTTTTTTTCTACATATTCGTAGGAATAATTGAGTATGTTGTGTTCTTTTTTTTTTATCTCTTTTACTAATAACGAGACTCAAAAATTTTTTTGCTATATATAGGGTACATGCACATTTGCAATGTATACCTATATCAAATGAATGGCAATTCAAACCTCCAAAGCGTTAAGCGTAGGGCCAATCCTTTTCCCATATGCGACTGGTCATTGATAACCCAATTTCGACAATGTCGCTTAATTCACCTTATTTGTCGTAAAAAAAAAAAACAACCCACCAAACATTTAATGTCAAATCCTCATAAGAATCTTTAATCTTTTACAGCAAAATATGTACATGGCAATTGACAATTCAAATACATGTACATAAGTTGGACGGTAACTTACAAGACAGCGTACTCGTGTCCCCTTTGATCCAAAATATTAAAATTATGTTTATGGTAGTTTTATTCACTCTTTGGAATTTGTAGGTTTATTTTTTTTCGATATAATGAAAATTTAGTTGCAAGAACTTATGAAATTAAAAAACATCTAAGTGCTAAAGGTTATCCTTGACCTTACTGGTCCACATTGGATGGAACATTTGCGTTTGTTAAGTCTACGCTGTTTTTTTTTATAGAACCCGGATGTGGTTCTAACTCGGACAGAAATCTGGTCCTAGCTCTGTACCGACTGCACTACCGCTAGTAATTCTGATGTTTTTTCAATTCTTAAATCATAGTCATATCTAAATTTTTACGAGGTTGCTGTTAATCATTTTAAACTAAACTTTTTAAATTGCGTATTATAGAGGAAGGATCCAATTTTGTTTTTTTTTTTTTTTTAAAGGAATCTTTATTTTGTTATAATTATTGTTTTGTATTTTGAAAAAAAATAATTTGAGGAGGGAAAGATATATAAATAACATATAAAATTGAAAATTGAAATGCTATGAATAATAATACAGGTAAAATTTAAGTTTATGCATTAACATTCTTTTTCTCGCCACATTACAATTAATGAAAATCACTTGCATTAGATTTGAGCCACAATGATTTTTATTTTACAGTAGAATATATACATATCTGCGAAAGGACAAACAATGCTGTCTGAAATGGAAAAGAAAGCAATTAAACTCAAGTAAGTCTACATTGAAGATATGTTTATCAGTGTGTGTATACCCAATGTCTATTCGATCGTCTCTTGATTTTGAGTATTTATAATCAAGTATGTTGCATGTGAATTTTACCCCAACTTTCATAATATTCTTTGACGTGCATATTCCTCTTGTTGATAAAATAGACTAAAATATTTTAAACAAATGAAAATGGAATGCGAAAACAATTTTAGAAACTAATCCAGAAAATTACAGTTTGGACCTGGTTAGGAAAATTGGTCATATTTTGTTATTTTTGGTATATAGAATACAATACATGCACGTAGTCGTAGCGACATTAAATGTATTTCAGGCAAACCTCTTTAGAAAAGAAGTGTCTCTAATTTGTTTGTATGAAAGACCAGTTCAAACAAATGACAGAACAGGAGTAGCTGAATGCTTCCAAAGCCGTTGTATTAATACGTTCGAATTCTGTGGTCCTTAATTGATTGGCCTTAAGTAAGAGCACGGTTTAAGCTACTTGCGGAAATAGCATATCAAGCAGATCTTCTCCACGTTTTCAAATCAATAGTCCAGTTAATTTGAGAGCCAATATAATCGTGTATTAAATATATGACACCAAAGACGACTTTTATCAAAACAAGACAAGCAATTTTTTCCTCGCCAAATCCCCCATCTCTAAATTGATAGTTAATATTTACTGCTAATAAGCGGCGCATGGCACAGCACACCACACTAAAGTCCTTATCATTTATGAGTTTGTCGATTTGAATACTTTATTGCAATTAATTACACATTGAAGAAATAAGCATTAGAAACGACGTCTCTGAGTCAGATTAACGTTATTTATTGGGAATTCTGTCGGGTTTTATTGCCTTGGAAGCCATCTTCTGTCTTCATTCCACCCTGATATCTTCTGTAAGAACTCCATTAGCCAGGAAGCATCGCGTCCAATGAATATAAACCCCCAAGGTACTCGGCGTCCGAGAAACCAGGTAAGGAAAGCCGACATGAAGACGTCCAGATGAAGTGGGGTTTAAGACGATTGATGCCAAGAGCAAAACAATTCAAGACCATCTAGAAAACAGCAAAGTGGACTCTTGACTTCGAATTATTAAATATACCCCCTGTTGAAATTTAACTGTTGATTACGAAAAAATGCAGAAGATGTGCACTATTATCTTTTTTCCATTTTAACTTATAAATGATTTCATAAATTTAACAAGACACAAGCATAGATGTTATCTTGTATATAAAAAAAAGATTATAGAATTGAAATTTTATTTCCCTGAGAACTATTGAGATTTGAAAGACACGTTAAAAAGGAATTACGTACTAGCACGTAGTAATACTATTCTTGTAATAATCATATGACGGGTTTAAACAAAAATTGCATCTTATAGTCAGAGCGTAGATGAATTATCTGATAAAATTTCATCCGCGAGTAATTTATCAAAGTTTTACTATGTTTTTCGAACAGTACTAGTATACAAAATTTCTTGCATTGCAATTTTCTAAAATCTATCTAAATCAAGTGAGTTTTTTCCCCTAGAAAATTAATTAATCATCTGAAACTATTTTTGCTCAAAGTATTATTTGACGTCTTCAAATTCAAATATCTGAATCATAAAAAAAGTATGATTACATTATCAACCCTCAATCAAATCAAATCGATCAGGCGCAAAATACAAGTGTTAGTTCAACAAGTGATCCTATGTCAGACATTTCGTTAATTTTGCTAACGAAGGAAATATTACCATTTTAACCTGTTGAAATTAACGCCTTGTATAATTAGGGCTTCGTTCGGATCTGTCAGACCCAATCAATTAAAAAGGGTTTTAATTTACCTATTGCAATTTTCAATAGAGATGGTGTGCTATGTGCCACGTGCCAGCGACGCTGGGTGGGTAGTGGTCCTTAATTTGGTGTCTTTTTCAATGGGACACATGGGGATTTCGTTAAGTGATAGAGTTTAATTTGAATTGATATTTGAAACTTCTATGGGAAAGTTCTGCGACACCTTGAGAACGGTAATTCTCATATAACATGCTGGATCAACATGCCAATGTACGAAATTTAAATCAAAATATGCAGGCCTACGCATTTTTCATTTTGTACGAAAATATCCTATCAGTGCATTTTCTGTAATATGTCCTCCCGCAAAAAAAAGAAATAAAAATAAATAAATAAATAAATTAAAAAAAATAAAAATCGAAACCTTAAATAAAGAAATTGTTTGAAAATAGACAAAATCCCAAATCTTGGCGAGTGTTATTTTTGATCTTGGCGAGTGTTATTTTTGGTATCGCCTAATCTCGGCGAGGGTTATTTTTGGTATGGTCAAATCTCGGGGAGGGTTATTATTGGTATCGCACTCTTACTTTCATGCAAACAAAGTACCATGATTTATTATAAATGAACCACTATACCAACGGCCTATTTCCAGGTTGAGAACTCTTTTCATAAACCCATCTCCAATTTGTTACTACGTTTTGTTACAAAAATAATAGATGAATAAATAATAAATAAATAAATACAAATGTAAACAAATAGATAAATAAACCTTGAAGTACATTTAACATATACTTGTAAATGAACACGTTGTTCAGGCCTTTTAGCGAGTTAAATAAAATATATTGATACCAATGCTTACTGGAAACCAATTTTTTGCGCATATTTTTTTTTACATAATTTTTTTTAAAATGGACTTTGTTCTCTTATATTTACATTTTTCACTGTCTTTGTCTGTGATAACACTACGTATCGATTTTGTACTATACAGCCCAATACATTCAAATGACGTATAATTGGGGGGCAAGCAGGGTTTTCTTATTTATATTCAAATATTTAATCGTACAATTGCTGAAAATTATATCAATATAAGTAATAAGGAATCATTCTTTGAAAATTATGAGGTGATAATTTCGGTCGGGGCGTGATCAAATCTATCATAAAGCCCTCCGGGCTTTATTGGATTTGATCACGCCCCGACCAAAATTATCACCTCATAATACTCAATGAATCATTCCTTATTCCTTAAATGATAGATAAAAATATTATGAACTTTACGCTCTGAAATATGTTGGCATACCATAGGGACAAAACCTTACATGGTAGGACGTGACAGTTCCGACAGCGAATCCCGGTTCGCTGTGTACTTGTGGGTAAGTATGTGTCAATATGGCTGTTCTACACAAGGACTAGATACTTGATGGGATACTTATCCTGGAGTACATGCTCAGGGTTTTTATTGAAAATGAAGCGATTCTAACGGAAAGCTGTTACAATTGCCTCGTTGAACAGTCATTTAAATAAAGAGAGTTCATTAATAGATACTTCATATGGGAATATTCAATAAACACTTATCAGTGATTCGTCGACGTCGGAATTCAATGAGCCGAGCTAGAGCAACTGAGGATCTTTGCTACGATAACGTCCCTTACGGTGATTAAAGGCAATATTCTTCCACGCGAGAGATAGGACAGAGTCTTAATTTCTGTGTGCATAGAAGAAAGTTTACTTTTCATCTTGACAATGCAGTTTTTTGTTTGCGTATACTTGGTATCCATGTTTGTGCCTGCGCCCAGGTTTACAAAGAGCAAACATTTTATGTCTTTCTCTATAACGAGCGAAACCCGATATGCAAATTACCATTATTACACTATAGTTTTATGTATGTCTTTAAAATCTTCCCGCAGAATCTTTAATTTATACAGTGATTTGGCTTTATTACGCAAATATCGGGTCCATTACGGTAACGACCCACGTGTTTATTTTTCTGCACACGCGCGTGACAGTTCCGCAAATGGTATTGAACTCTTCCATGTTTCGTCTAATCGTCCGATCCCGTCTCAAATATAAAACAAACAAATCTCATATAAGATAAATGACGAATCGTGTGGCCATGTTGTTCTTTGAATTTTTAATCTCATTTTAGTATACTAAAAATGGAATATACGTTTACCCGCGGATAATGGGTTAGACAACAAACAATTGTGTATAAACATCGTTCTATGTAGATGATTGATTCCCAAAATTAATGCATTATTTGTTTTAGCTCTATGGCAGATCCAACTTTGATTTGGACAATTTGATATCCCGAAAGCTCTCTCGTGCATGCGGGTGGCTTTAATGTGAGGTAGTTTAAAGGAGAGCGGGCCATGGTATCATTTGATGGATCGTAGATTGTCTCACCTCTCCTTTGCTTTGAAGTTTACCTGATTGCTTTTATATTTCAAACTCTCGCTGGTTTAAATTTGTGACAAAATGGAAAATATATCAGGAGAGAACGAAAGAAAAAAAATGTCTCTGATATGCTCAATTATGCAGCAATTGTATTGATATATTGAATACGACATATCAAATGATTGTGTTTTAAAGTTTTACATGCAGCAATTTCGCCGTCAAAATCCAATTTGGTATATAAATTTCTACAGCAACTACTTATTTTTTGTCTGTTAACAATTGGTATGAACGTATAAATTTTCATTTGAAATTTTTGAAAATAATTTAGAAATAATGTCACATAAATGATAAATGATAAAATAATTACGACTATTCAATACTTATATTAAATAAAGCACTAAATAATCGTTGTTCTGATAATGGAAAATATACCTAATATGTATTATATTTATTTGGAATTAATTTACATTCTAATTTATTCTTTAAATATATCATTCATTCATTCTCTGCCTTGAAGAGGGTAATAACAATGATATAATATTTAAATGAATTCTAAAGTTATTAAATATAGTTTAACCTATATTTCCTCAGCACAACTGACTTATTCCTTTAAAGGTCTGAGTAGTTTAACTATGTGTAATACCATTCGATTTGTAGTTTATTTTTTCTTTTTGACAATTTTGAGATGATAAAACTAATTCGGCAAACACCTAGCCCTTTCGTCATGTTAAATCAAAGACAAACAAAAACTAATCGCAGATACTTTGTCTTTCCTTCAATTAAGGATCTGAATGGTAAACGAATAATTTGATTGCGTGACATTGAATATGATTTTAATAAACAGAGATCTTGAAATTTTGACGATAGATCCCAAATCGTTCAGACAAAGGTCTCGGAAACGCTTTGACCTATTAAAGCCCCTGTTGATACAATCAGGCGAATTGTTTGATGTTTTGGATATAGTTTTTAAGAATAAAACAGTGACTTAATCTAATCTTGCTGAAGACACAGGGCTTTGACTTCAAAAAGGTCATTCCTTCCATAAAAGGAATTTACTGTTTACCATCCAAATTGTAGAAACTAGACATTAACCCGTGCACGTCCGGGTTGGGTAAAATAAACATATCTTGAAAAAAATAATATAAAATTTGCAATTTCCATAATGCTTCAGGAACACTGGTATATACATATACTATAAACACGTCATAGCTCTCTATGATTTACTGATCCAATATTATCACCAAATTAATATGTATCTCCCTAAAATTGTATGAAACTATCTATGCAATAAGTGTTCGATTTCTTTTTAACATATATGAGTAATAGTATAGATCTAGAAGATAACGCTTAAAGTTGGTTGGGATGGCTTTATTAAGGAGGGATTAGGGAAGGTTGTGTATTATTTTCATTTTTGACTGCTTTTTAACATTAAAAAAATGTTTAATTTATTCATAAAAAAGTTTGCAACATTTATCAGAAGAATAAAATATTATTTTCAAAGACTTGAGAGCAAGAACACAGTGGGTTTGGAGAAAGTGAAATGAACGAAATATTTTGCTCCTTGTTATATGAACACTCGACTCCGACTCTACACCGCCATAATCCGTCACTGATTCGCGTACATGTAATTTACTTATTTAAAAACTCTTCCCATTTCAACATTTCATATGAAATTCCTCTGTCTTCAAAAATCAAAATGGGTATATAATTATTATATATTTTTAAATTTTGGCCTTTTGATAGAAGGTGACGATACATAAAATTACACTATAGAGAAAAATTATTCCATAATTCATTAGTTTTGTCAAATTGTTACAGTTCTTTTCCAATTTATGGGTAAAAAGCACAAAATCAAGCCATAAAATCTTATTCATTATATAGCAGAATGAAATTTAATGACCTTTTAGATAGAAAAAGAAACTTGCAAAAAATTATTAGCATTTTTTGACGGGAAATTATATCAGATTGGTTATATTCGTAGAGCGTGGAAGAGAATTAAAAAATAATAATAGAGAAACGTCAACAATGAAACTTTTTTGTAAAAAAAAATGATGGAGAAAATACTCCAGATATTAACACATATACAT
>WFKH01006014.1:48758884-48779892 GCA_016163765.1 Magallana hongkongensis
ATATTCAAAAGCATAAATCACTGCATGTTCTAGATGTCTATAGCTATAAGCATTATAGATATTATCAATAATAAATATTAATAAATTAGACTGTGATTAATCTTTTATCTTTCTAAAATTGAAAGCCAATATTACAATGTTATATCATACTCTTTAAGGTAGGGATCCCAGTTTAAAATAAGTTACTGTTCATTCTGCAATAAGCTCCTCACAAGCTTTCCTTGTGAACCAAACAGTGTTAAAGGCATGCGATCTTTGTGAATCTGTCAAAGTAATCTCCCAAAAAGACAGATCTGGTTGTCTTTGTCCAGGATTAGGAGTTGTCTTTGTGCAGAAAGTGAAAAAGTTGCAGCTTTTAAAAATATATATGTATTTTCAAATAACTGTTGATATATTCCGCGTATATTTCATCTGCCGTGTCACCATGTCGTCGTAAACCTACGCTGTGTAGTCCATGAAACAATCTTCTATTCTCCCGCTGGGCGGTTGTCCGGAATAATTGGAAATAAAACGGAATTATTACGACGCAGCACGTGCAAAATAGGCTCTTTTTTATTCATGAGTCAGAATTGCGAGAAAGAGAAAGGGATAAAGGGTCTTATCGGAGACAAATACTTCGCCATGAACGGAACATATATCTCTCCGAATGTAAGTCCTTCCTTTTGTTAATAAGGACTCGATAACCGAGTCGCTAATCTATTTCTGCAGTATGGTGGAGAGAAATTGCACTGTACTCCAAGATATGCACGTTTCTTCTGCAGACTTAACGACTTCTTTGACGAAAGAGCTAATATTGCCGAAATGGAGGATAAACTAAGCTTGATATTTACGGTAATCTCCCAACAGAAATTCTGGATCTTGGTGTCAGATCAGCTGTCTGTGTTAAAACAGGACTTGGGTTCACACATATGCTAAACACGTGACTCTACCAAAAAATAGTATTCAAAAGTATTCCACACCTTATTATTTCTTTCAGTTAATAATTCACATGGATTAATAAATACCCCAGAAAATTTAGGGTCGAACCATAATAATGCATCGTTTCCCTACAACTTGCCCCACTTCTAATGCAGCGAAAGTTTGGAATTATGAAAGATTGGTTTGGTTTCTATTCGAAAAAATTAATCAAACACCAAACATTCCGAGTGAACATTTCACTGACGGTTCATTATTTGTCACTAACACGCTATTTCTTTCAACTTTTCTCCGAATTCCGAATTTGCTCGTGTTAGCTAGAAACGGACACATTTTTGTTATCAAATAGTATTTAGAGGTTCAAGATGTCAATCTTGTTAAAACACCTCAGTGGGAACTGTATCGATTTAAAGACACTACATTTTAAGTTTACACCGATCTTTAAGTTTACCCGATACCCGAAGACTCTTTAATCTTAACCTTTGTTACTCCATGCAACTTTGAAAAAGGATTTTATCTATATTGTTGGCACATTTCGCCTTCAAACTTCCGACATTGCAAACAATTAGTGATATAATTCACAGCAGATGTTTTCACCTCTTTTTATTTCCCTCTGTGCAAGGCCAACTTTTCCGTAACCTGAAATAAAAGTTTGACCCATTAGGGATCTTTGAAGTACTGAGATTAAACTATTGTTTGTGTGCCATGGAAGCGAATTGCTTCAAATCTACCCCTGTGCTGCAAGATGGGCTTTCAGGTACGTGCCAGGGGAGCAATAATATTCAGATATTCAGAACCAAATACAAGAATATAAGTAAAGGAAAAGTATTTAGTAGGATGTCTGTACCCTGGTAACAGTTTTAGTGAATACCTGGATTATGTCTGTTATGAAGGTGAATCGGTACGCACGTGTGTTTGGGTGGGTACATGACGCAGTTATAATTGACCAAGACATGGCAAAACACCATATATCTGGTTTTTATCGATAGATGCTTGGCAATCAAAAGTCATTAAGGTTACGAACATTATCCGCAGTTAGCAAAAATATTTATTTTTGTACTAGAAGACGGTGTTTTTCCTTTTGGAAATAATCTACTGACATCCAGTGTTGTTTTGACCCATCAGCTACAAAGAATCTTCTTGGGTTTTTCTTCTTCAGATAAATAATAAATTGAATGCGTTTATGTACTGTATCATAATCGTGCTTTTGTTTTTACTTCTATCATCCAGCTATCACAAAAATAACGATCATTCAGACAGTCTCAACTTTAATAATCGAGAAATCTTAAAACAAATACACCAGATAACGTTTATGATATAAAACCTTGAAAGACGGACTATGAAACACACAAATATTGGACCGGTGACATAAAACCATAAACTTTATTGCCTCAAGACGGAATAAACTTGCCGTTTTCTAATTATATTTGAATGGTATCAAAATCCAAATATATATCATACCTGAGTGGTTTCCGTATCTCAAAATTGAAAATTGAGATGATAAGACGCAAAGTCTTCATAAATATCCTATCGACACATTGTAGATACCCCACGCCGAATCTCTTTGATGTAATAAAGACAATTCATTTAACCCCGGTGCTACCTTAAACTCTTATTTTTCCCAGAGTACCATGTTATCAGACTGAAATGCACGATACATTTCACTCATTAAAAATTTAGCGCTAAAGGTTGTCGGTATAAAACGCATTTGTTGACAAAAAGACAGGACTTCAAGGGCCGGTTGGATGTGGACTGATAAAGCTGATTTATGCCCTGGTTTGAAAGAAAGAAAAGAAGCGATAGGTGTGGAATGGCGTTTTTCCTTTAAAGAAAAGTGCCGCGGAATTCCAAAATAAAAATTTAATTTTTCAGATAGTTTTTGAGTATAATAATATCTGTAGAAAAGGGTAGAGCAACATCTGCGAAAAAAACAACCCCACATTGAAATTTGATTATAAAGATTGTTAAAATGGTGAATTCAATGTATTTATAATTTGTTCATTTTCAATTAGTAGCTTGAAATGAAAGGTATAATTTACATAGTAATAAATTGTTTTTAATTTCAGTGCTTTTTACATATATATTCATTTTCAGACAATAAAGAAATATTTTGGTAATGATTTTATGAAACTTATTCTATATATATAAACTCTATCACATTTTTTTCATTTTGATCAGACGATTTAATAAACGCGTAGTCTACCTGCGTCTGACAAAAATCGCTTCCTTGTACCTGCAAATCATTAAAAGATCTGTTACGTAAGTTGCTGAATATCTTAACAAATCACAAGAAAAAAAATATCCATTATACCACCAAAAAAACCTAGCAATAGAAAAATGGAAAACGACTAATTGTCAAAATCTTACCCAATTAAGGTGTCTCAATTGACAATTATGAAGATATTAAAGGTACAAATTGAACATCATGAGTATCTTTTCATTTGTTATGAATGCGCTTTACATGGCTTTATTGGCGATTGAAATGCCACTCTGAAATCATGCTCTTGAAAATTGCAAATATCGTTTACATTTTATAATCAATATATAATGTATTAAATGCCGGATACAAAAAAAAAATCTACAATGTACACTTCGTTTTTCAATGGAAATAATCGACACATGAGAAATAAGTGTTTAAAGAGCTCCTTGTAATGAAGAGACTATAGAATCGGACTTGTTGAAAGATAGCTCACTTGCTCTTCATAATGAAGTGATAGCTCTCAACTTACATCATTTAAAGGCAAGAAGTTTGTATTGGAAAAACCGTTCCGACGTACCATTCTAATAAAAAAGTCGGTAATCCAGATCACGGGACCTGGCAATGATTCTGGTATTTCGATAACAAGGGCTTCAACAAAATGTTGACTTTGTCAAGAACTGCTTCTCAAATTGCGTCATTTATCACACTGGACAATGAGTTACATTTGCTGAAAAACATTTTAACATCGATATCTAGACCTTGTGTAAATGTGACCATATGGTCCAAAGAAAGTTCATAGGGAGAATGTGCCAGACAACGTCATAAACTATACCGACTAGCTGTTGCTCTATTTAAAAAAGTTAACATGTACAGCTGGTGTATTTCAAATTTTTCTGCATGTTTGCTAAAGAAAAAAAAAAGAACTTATCCCAATTATTAAAATACATTATAATTTGGGAAGTCAGAAACGAGGTTAAGTTATTTTGGTTTTATTTTTCACAAGTTGATATTTGTTTGAATGTATTGATTGGGATCGATGCACGACAAACACAGGATTGACAAAATGGGTATTATCTGAATCACGATCCCGGCACCGGAAGTAAACTCAAACATCACCATATGTTGCAATATGTCCATATCAACGATATCGTTTAATCGAGGTGTTATAAATTCTACAGGGGACGTGACTACATTGATTTATATTACAAAAAGTAATCTAAACTTGTAAAGTATAAATTCACCGGCAAATTCTTATTGTATTAAAAACTGACTAACTTGAAAGAATTAAGGTGGTTCGACTCACCAATATGTTATTTTTAAAATATGATTTCACAGTTAAATGACCATTATAAGATCTTTCGTTTTATAAGATTTTTTTTTTCATTGAATGATATATTGGTGTGTCGAGCTACCTTAATTACCGTAAGTATAACTGCATATAAATACTTTAATGGCATTTAATTATTCTTCATCTTGTGAACTTCCTATAGTTCCAAGTAAACTGAAGCCTCATATAAGCTGATGAAAAAGCAATCTGTCTTTTACAGGTATCGATTACATGTATATGATAATCATTTTTTTAATTCATGGTAATTTCACATTTGGTGCACCCTGGTTGATATTGTTGATCGTTGGAGACTTCCAAAAGTGAAAAAATGAAGTTGAAACAAGAAGCCCATGGGCAATATCGCTTACTTTAGCAAAATGTCCTTCGATCATAGTTTATTGCTTACTAGTATTTATTACTCTATCAAATACATGTACAATACAAAAAAAAAAAAAAAAAAAAAAAAAGAGAAAAAAACCCCTCCGAAATAATCTCAAAAACTTTAATTTTATATTATTTGTTTATTCCCCGTTGTGATCCTTAGCTGTCAGGGAATGTACAGATTTTTAAACTACATGTAGCTCGCCAGATTAAAGCCCCTATTTCGTCTACTCCCACCCTTCTCCAGTGCAAGGTACGTACAAATATGAAATATTTTCATCCTTCTTTTTTTCCTTCAAAAGTTTTTTCCCAGTACATCATAATATCAAAATTAATTTCGAACACCTCCCTAAAGGTAATTATTTGGCTACATTAAAAAAGTATGTTTACTATACATGTAATATGCTTCCACGTTCCTTTTCACATCGTTTTCACAAATTTTATTATCCATATTGTCATCAGAAGGATCTTTTTCTTATATTATGTAAAATTGACCCCTCTTTTAATTAATGCTGTCCCATTCGAACACACAATGTTATGGTATGAATAAATCTTGAACGCCACAATTCTAGGTTCATTAATGCCATTTGCACACAATAAAAGGCTCTCTTTGTTTCAGAAGAATTTTGTTACAATCCTAGACCTAGGCACATTTTGGGATGGTATAGACCTTTTGGTTCTTGAAAAGAAAATTTTAAAACCTCAACCTATTTTCATTCTTTCTAAATTACGTCCCTTTCAAGAGGTCCTGGCCTTTAAGTAGAACATGTTTGAAAACCCTTCAAACACTTCATAAAAAACAACAAAACAAAATAGAATTATGTTTAGTCTGGTTTAAATTGGCTCAACAGTTCTGAAGAAGAAGTAAAAAATGTTAAATGTTTGGAGGCGGAAGGACAGTCGCACGAGATGTTGCGGTTTAGCTCACTTGAGAGCTTTCAGCTCGGGTGAGCTGAAATTGGTACAGATTTTTTTAGAAGGTTTAAAAAGACGATGACTTGACAGCGGTGTTAAGTCTCATTGCAGGAGATCCTTCTGATTGAGAGAAGACAAACGCATTTATTTACACAGTCTAAAGTCCCATATCTCTCTGTGATTCTTCTCAGAGTTAGTACTACATAACACCAACTTATGCGGATATGCAAGACTTATTAAAGGTTGCACAAGCACCAAGAAAATGCATCATGACCATCATATCATAGATATCCCAGAGTGCACTTCACTAAGATGTCAAAGATCAAAGACGGCATTCTAATGCAGGTATTTGCTAACAACAAATATTCCACTGCACAGCGTGCCTATGGCGGGATACTGGTAAAATGTGCACAAATTTTTATCAAAGTAAGTTGGTTATTTAAGCCGTAAATATATCAAGTTTTGAATTTACAGAAGTCAAAATAGATGTACGAATGTTTTTATTTTCTCAATTTTCAATTACATACAATCCGTTACTTGGTTTCACACACTGACCCTTTTATCGTGTATGTTGAAAATAATTTGTGCGTATATATAAGAATGCCACTCGTGAGAAACAACTCGAGTTCGTCAAATTCAACGTTTTGTTTATCTTTAAAGCATTTTACTACATTAAAGAGGCTGGGTGGTCATTAAAGTAACCATAAGATCTACATGTACCATAAAATAAAAAAACAAATTTTTGTAGCCATAAACTATTATTAAGTTAAGAAAAATTCCTAATATTTTTGCTTTAAAATTTGAATATTTTTCTACAATATATCTTTATAAAAAGCTCTTCTTCAAAAGGAAATAAATAAAATCTAAAAATGACCATGACCACCCAATTGCAACCCTCCTATATTTTTTTTATTTGTGTGGTTTTATTTGATTTTAAATTTATTTTATTTGTTCAGGCTATATAAAAGGAAGAAAATTTTCGTGAACAAGCAAAAAAATATACCAAGGACTAATGTAAAAATATTTTAAAAAAACCCCCCAAAAACCCCCAATATTTTTTTTTATATCTGAGAACATCGACTTTCGTGGAAGTAATAGAATGGTATGAAGGTATTTTTTTCAAAAATTTTGTCAAAAAGAAATATTCATTAATACATTTTAATTTGCAAGATAATTAAAATTGTTAAATTCACTGAAAATGATTTAAGCATTTAATACTATGACCCATATGCGATTCTCATCTTCTAAACTTCATTAAAATATTGACATGCAATTAAAACCATGTTAACGTGCAACTTTATTAAATAATGTTAATATCCATTTTATTCATGTTAGTATGGCATTAGAATTCGACGCCTGTTTTTTAAAAAAATATTTAAATACATCGTATTATCAAAGTTACATATAGATATACACATAAAGTTACAGTAAGTCTACATATTTAAAAGATCCATGTCAACAAAACTGTTAAGTTGCATATCAAATAACCATATCGACATAATCAAATTGCATGTCAACCAAATCATCTCGCATATTAACATTCAGAACCTGCACATCTACACATCTAATGCATTAGATGCATGGGTGTCAAATACGGGTGGTAATTGATCATTTCATTCTTTTTCGATTACAGCAAACTTGTTATAGTTATATAATACATATATAATGCAAGTCGAATTACTGTGGTTTTATTAATATTCGCGGGCTTCAAATTTTGTGGATTGAGTAAAATTCACAGGTTTGAGGAAACTATTTATATAAGTTATATTATATTATATAGGTTTGTTGACAACGACCCGAAATTTCGTTGATCGAATCATCACCAAAAATCCTTGAAAATTGGTGGAAAGGAGATATGGATGAAACCACACTAATTATATTAAATGTTACAGACATCTGTAAGAGAAAAATATATATCACAAAGTTCATTATTTGATAAGTCTTCTTACATATTATAATGTATATCATGTGATATCATTTAATAGCTGCCTGGTGCATTTTCAAGATGAATCTGCAATCATAAACTTCTGTTTCTCGTTGAGAATTTTTCGAGGGTTTCTAAATACCTTGCTAGCTGGCTTTGCAACCAATGCCACCTTTGCTCATGATGTGGATGTCACAGCCAGTTCTTCTTGAAAGAAGCAATTTTTCAAACGTTCTATTGACGATGACTGATCTCCATTATTCAAAGCAGATGGCAATAAAACGCAGGAATGACAAAGAAGCAACATTGGCCTGTAGTATTAAATAAATTTGCTGACATATCGTTCAAAGAAGACTCGTCCGGGAGCGGGGACTTTTAATCTGGATTTATGAACAGAGGTCAAAGAATTATACAAATGAAATTGTACATCGTGTAATTAATTCCTCATCGAACTTTAATGAGATAGATTTAAATGTCCTCTGAAAGTGCCTTCACTGCAAGGTGACAATATTTTTCAGATTTTGGGCAACAATGTGACAAAATACAGAGATTGTAAGCAATGTCTAAATAACCCTAGCAGTCTAGCGGACAATAACAATCTTGTTAAAAAATGAATAAAATCCACATGTCATATCTGAAAATGGAATAAAATCCACGGTATTAGCATACGGCCTTTGTTACCGATGTGTCAAGGATATCATTTACCAATGTCAGAAATTTTAATGCATTTAGAACAAATTCATCAGTTTTAAGAGTCACCACTGATTTTTCTTTACAATTTTGTGCAGATAGCTGTGACATCCAATACATTTTTTTACTCTATTATCGATGCTTTTATTCATAAGGCCGACTTGTAAAATGTTGTCTATTTGTCCGTAGAAAATTTTGTTTTGAATTATACACGAAGCTCATCAAAAGAGCTGTGAAATATATATCCTTTTCTATTAAGTATTATTAAATTATAATGTATCTTAATGTTATATTGTTTGAAAATTCAATATCTTCTTGCATGTGTACGTTATTGAGAAAAACAAAACGACAGTAATATTGGAACTTTGAAAGAAAAAAATAATCCAATAATTCTCAATTTCCTTGTACCTAAATAATTTTATTTGAGAAGGAATCTTAATTTTCACGTTGAAAAAATATTAAACGGAGCAGAGAGGCATATTAAAACAAATTCATGCTCATGAGAAATACGTGTAACGTATGTTCAGTTACTGTCATTGCAAATTTCATTCACTATAAACATTAGTAATTAAAATACTTATTAAATCAATTGACTTCTTTAAAATAGAAAAAAAATAGTACTAATAATTGTTATAAAATATCGCATGCTTTTTCCTTTTCCATTTTTTCCATTTCACTTCATCCTACAATGTCCAAAATACAGTCATTTACGGTGTATTAATATTAAAAAGTATTGCTGGTCAAAACCTTTTTGTTTCAATCTTGTTCAGTTGCTTAGTTTGAGAAATAAGAAACATTTAAATAAACTATGTATTTTTCTTCAGAAAGCCACAGAGTACACAAATAATTTGTTTTAACTAATATGTATATATTCGACCTAATGTAATAATATATGTATTAAATATACATGTTTATTTGATTAATATACATTGTACATTTGTGGTAATATCTTATCATGGCAGATGTGTCTGTGTACTGGCAAATTTGTTTATACTGATTATGCAATTACATGTATTTATACAATGCCTATAAGCTACTTGGTTTAAAGGCATTGTATAAATACATGTAAATGCTTAATCAGATACATGTAAGTAAGATGCATGTAAGTAAGATACATGTTAGTAAGATACATGTAAATGCTTTTTCCAATCCTATTCCAAAAAGTAAATAATTTTCAGTTGGAAAAATCATTCTTGTTGATCCAATTAATCTTTTTAATAGTGTTTGGATTATTTCTACACTGTTATTATGATTTTAATGAACCAAAGAAACAGATATAGATAGAGATAAATAATTTAAATATATTAATAATATCGTATATAAAATTTTACGAAAATGAGAAGTTTTAATTAAGTAAGACTTTGAAAAATCGGTAAATGAATGATATAGTTAGAATGACCTAAAAATTGTATAAATAACAAAAATGCACCTCATAGAAGTTAAGTAAGAATAAATATTTAAAATGAATTCCAATAAAATGTTATTGTAAAAAGATGCCTCAAAAATAATTCTTATATTAATCATGCTTTTAAAAATTAAATTTTATTAAGTTTTGAATTTATTTTTCTTCTCCACATAGTTATATTTTCCGGTATTAAAAAAAAAATAATTCTGAATAAATTCTTTTCAAGTACAACATAAAAGGCTGGTTTTACTGAATCACCTTTTAATAAAAATACTACCAAAAAAACCCTAAAAAAATAATCTAGAAGTCGCGCAGCTTTTGTCGAACAGATGAAAATCTGCTGTCTCTCATTACCAGCTGCTTGTGTACTGAATTGCTTTAATCCTTACAACATCACTGATAACATGGTATTGTGCGCATTAGCAATCCGATAAGAGATTTCGCGTTATTAATATAAACACACTTTTATGGTCTTTTGATTCCAAACACCTTTAAAACAGAAGAGGGGGAGGGGGAAACATGACGTGGTCTGTATTCTATGTCTTGTTTTTAAAAGACCTCACATTAAGATTGGGTAGATTTTCTAGAACTTCGTCTGATCCCCGACTGCTGGTGGGGCGAAGAAAATCTGCCGGGTTTACGCTGTTTACATTTACTTTTTTAATTCATCACTGTCATGGCTAATCGGCAAATCAAACACACCGTTCGGGACGAGAGTAAGTTGATCAGCGCTAAAAAGTGTTTTGTCATGTTATTGCAGTGTTTTACTAGACAGGGATAAACAGTATTTCTGATTTCTAAACTTTCACACACTTTGAAGGGTTTTCACATAGTGGTCTAATCGAGGAAATATCTCGGAGTTCTCATTACCGCCTGTTTTTTAATTTTTTATTTTCTCTACTAGAAGATTGAAAAGCGAGTTTACGCGTCGGGTTGCAAAACAATAAACAATCCCTTAATTCATTAACAGTGTGTTCGATTAACACTGCACGTTGTTATATTGCCCCCTTTACTATTTTTTAGTTATAGGAATATAAAAAAGTTATGATAAAATTGGCACTGAACCTTCATTGGAAAGTCCACAGTTTAAAATTTACATGTAATTAAATATAACCCAGTCCTTCTTCCGTTAAGTGTCTCATCAAAAGAACCAAATCCATTGACTAGTCAGTTTCCAAATTAGCAGATTGCGACACAATCGAGGTTTCGGGGGTCTTCCCTAATTTAACGTCCACTTGACTCTAACCAGCTGTTAAATTAAAGCCAGCTATGGATGAACTTCTCGTCCACAAAAATAAGCCATTCTTTTCAAATAATAACCACGCCCATTTTACAGAGAGAATTGCCTCCAAGTTTACAAGTCATCGAAATTGTTTGCAAATTGTCGTTTTCCAAACTTGGAGGTACTGGGGAGAGACGAGTGACCACGGTCATTAAAGAACCCCATGGCGGGAGAACATATTCATGAATATTTCGCACTCCAGACCAAGAGTCCTCACACGTGCTTCAGTAGAGGGCTACAGTCAATGAATGCTCAACAAATTAAGATTTCATTATTTGACTTCTTTATTGATAATTAGATAAAGTAGTCTGTATGGGTCATCATTGATGGCTTGGAGCTTGTACTTCAAAATTGGCACGCTTTGTCGAGATTATTTTGAGTATTTTTGAGACCAGCGTGTGTTAAATGTAATTAGGTTAACCAGAAGAAGTTGTGCAATTCCAAGTTTTATGTTAAACATCCTACATAGAAAATGAAGATTAAACTCTGATGAACTAAAATTTTCATACAATCATGATTTAGGAATGACCCTTAACATCTTACAATTAGAGGACCAATGAGTTTTGAAGTTTCGTGAGAAAGCCCATCCCCCCCCCCCCCTGAAAAAAATAAACCCATGGAAATTATCTCAAAGTCGAGAAACTACAGAAAATAAAAATGTACGAATATTTTTAGTGTTCTTTTAAAATCAGTTTTTAGAAACACGAATAAATAATGCATTTATGTACAAAACATATAGTGGTATATTCCCTCGTGTGAATTTTTTTTTTCATTAAATGAAATGACTGAAAATTTCCTCTCTCCAAACCTTTATAATTTCTTAAATTATTAAAAACCATATTAATTGTTTTCTAAAACAGAGGACAAATAAAAAATTAGAATTTTGACAAATTATATAAAAACGATATAACAATATGAATTACTTTAGCCAAATTCAGGGACATTCGCCAAAGTTGACTTGGATCAAGAAACATAACTCAGTTTGACATTGGAAATTTTATTAGGTTTAATGTTACCTCCGTGTGGATTAACGGTTATTTCAGCCACTGATTATTTTATATTTTTAAAAAAGTGATGATTTGTAAATTTTTATGAAGCAATGAACCACTTAAAAGATGATGAAATTATACATGTAAATATATTTTTTTATCATCCAATTTTTTTTGGTGTCAGAAGTTTCGATTATTATATATGCATGTGTACCGTCGTTTACCGAATTTTACTTTATCAAATTAAATTGAGTACACGACCATTACTTAATGTAATCTGATTAAATAAAATTCAGTAATTGTTGTCAAGCTTATTTTGAAACACACGTCCTCTTGTGTTTTTTTTTGGTAGTGCAATAATAATAGGAGAAATTATATGGTTGGATAAAGAAAAGTCTTGGGGTAAATATCGTATTCTCCAAGAATTGATGGTTTGCTTACCAACTACTGTGGTTTATAACATAATAATCCTTGTTTTATAGAATATAACACAAAAAGCTCTCTATATACAGTAAACAATGTAAAATTACCCGTACCTTCTTTCGAATACAAAAAAGAACAAAAAATATTTACTTTTATGAAAACAAAATATATCAATAACTGTAAAATAACTGGTAAAGTGGCTTAATTTTTGTATATACAATGAATAGATTTGTGTCTTTCCGGTCTAAGAACCCTGTACCTATACACTGAGTAAATGCTGAATACTACCAAAAGTTAAACATGTATTTTATAATCCTTCTTGGTTTAGCACTATAATAAAAGGTGTAATGTCACAAATTAAATTTAAATGCTTTATAAACTATCCCTGTCAAATGTTCAAATGGTGTAAAAATGTTCATAAAATATGCATAATAGGACATTTTAAGTTTGGAGAGTCCAGTGCTCCCTCGTCCTAACCTTCAATTAAACTAATTAAACATGTTAGATAATTAAAAAAGACACCTTTATTATATCAAGAACTGAGAATTAGACTACCTGTCTTTAAGTATAATAGTGTCTGAACGAGTGTGTATTGGAAATCAAAACTATACGCAATTTCCCCATTCTTTTAAATTATTCAAAAATGTGGTAATGTAATTAAAAATGTCTGCGGGCTGCGTACAATTGCTCATATTTACATTAACATGTTGATAGCTGTATTATTCGTGCCTTTAAAGGTATCAAACGTGCTCGATTCCTCACAGTCCTATTGTTAAGGAAGTTTTTTGGTGTCAGCTTGGTGGATGGGGGAGGTTGACAAACACGAAATATCGATTAGACGATCGACTACATGTATGGGGGGGGGGGGGGGGTGAAATAAATTGTTTCTTCAAATATTGTGAAAACCATCTTTTCAAAATAACAATGCTCTTTGTTCTTAAATCCTCTGTAGCCGTCTGGTATACAGATAATAGTTATATATATACATGTCTAAATACACGCAAAATTCGCTAAGATCGACTGCAATCTTTAATACAGGTAGTAGAACATGTTAACAATATAAAGACTGAAAGACACGTTTGAATATATATAAGAATCAGCTTGCTTTACATATATCTATAACACTTCTTGATCACAATTACACAATATCATTTTTTTCTTTAAATGGAAGAAGATTAATTACAGCAATCAAAAGCTACACAATATTCATCATTTTAGCGGGAGCTACTCGTACTTAATTGAGCGCCATAATTTCTGCACATTTTCATTTGCACAAGGATTGAAGCACAAGCGTAACTGATTACTGATCGCAACAAAACAATGCAAACATTTTCCATGAAATTTACATATATACACTTTACCTGAGTGATATGGAAAGCGGAACAATCCAAAAAGCCATAGAATATGACAAGATATGTAGATATTACCAGGTAAATTCTATCCTGCTAAAATAACACATTGGCCCCAGTTTTAGAAATTTAGAAACTCTTGCATAACATTATGACCAAATGAACCGTATTCTGGTAATATTGGCTTTCTCTACTGTTTTATATAAAATCTGGTTAAAGATTAAATTAATTTGCACAAGAAACATTTACAATAAAGTTTTTCTTCCGCCACATACTCAATTCAGACAATTTAAACATAAATCTTAATAAAGCGAACGAGATACATGGTATACGGCTTTCCATAGTCATTGGATACACGTCATAAACTGCCTTGGGAAATTGTCCCTGCCGTATAAATTGATGGTTTTTCTCGCAATTAGCAACGCACAGTTGGAAATAGAAATCAAGAAAAGTCGCAACATGAATCCCTTGACCGTTTTTCTTCTGTGTCTTTTTGGAGTTTATTCAGGTAGGTTTACAAATTCCTTGACAGTTTCCTTCTGTGTCTTACTGGAGTTTATTCAGATAGGCTTACCAATTATATTATTTTTCTTTAAACTGTCTTTTATGAGTGATATAACTATTTACGTCTAAAAGAATCAAATATGGAAAAAATAGCAATTTTCATAGTTTGCATTTTTCTACATAAGATTTATTTCTCACAATCAAAACGCCTGTTGTAGGTTGCAGTGGTCAACAACAGGACCTTTGTCTATCTTTGTACACAGATGGAATGAGAAAGTGTTTCAGTGATATAACCGGGTTGCCATCCGATGACGTCAAAGATGTTCTTATGGATGAACAACAAAACGCTGACACTATCAAAATTATCTGCAGGTAAAACAAGTTATCATTATTCCTTTACAAGATGCACGACCAAATATTTTCAGAGAATGCTAGAATTAGAAAATAATCATTTACTATCAATACTATCATTTTAAAAGTAATTGCATGGTAGTCACCAAAACAAAATAAGGGTTGTCTTAACTGAATCAGTGTCAATCTATATAGATGGAAATATTGAAATAATGACACCTTCAAAAATGAAAATAATGATTTTTTATCTGGTTATAACGACTGTTTACTTTTTTAAAAACGATTTTAATTTGACCTCACTAGCCTTTTGTAAATAAATAACAATTCTTATATATATGCCCATGATAAGAATGCACCGTCTACAGAACACACAGATTTAAAAGCACTATAGAAATAGATTATCAAATAAAAAGATACCTTTCATTTCTTACACTGGTCTACAATAACACCCCCAATAAAAAACCCCCCCCCAACCAATCAAATAAACCAAAACAAAACAATTTTGTCTTCAATTATTCTTTTGAATGCAGCGACTCTGAATATTGTTTTGCACTCAATATAAACAAGTTATTTAGCTCAATTTAAGACATTGTTTTAGTGAAAATACAAATGCGTAAGCAAGGCTTTTAAAGGTAGTACGAAATGCAGGAGAATTTTAGAGATGTATTTGTAATTCGTTAAGAAGATACGCATCCGTGATCAATCGCTGCATGAATAACATTTCTAATGTATTGAAGTTCTAAAGACCAAGGATTCATGCAACGCTTGGTTGCCTTAGTAATATATGCTTTTATTCTAAAACACACATGTATGCTTACGAGCCATGACACACTGCATCATTTTACACTTGAAGTAAAGAAAAAACAAAAACAAAAAAAAAAAACTAAAAACAAAAAAAAAAAAAACCCCGGCCGCAATCCATTTGTTTTATTTGAAATGTAAACGATCGATTTTTTGTTTGAAGATTCCAAATACCAACGTGATTACGTACTCAATACGTAACGCAAAAAAATACTTCCCCCCTTTTAGCTGTATTCCTTTTGTTTTTGGAAATCTTGGAAAATTGTTAAGTCGTACGTAAATTAGATCGTCATAAAATTATATCCCTTGCGCCGAACGGCATTTCAACCAATGAAATAAAAGTAAATTTTCATATCATGTATTTTCTACCGATCACAAAGGAGAGGAAGTACACTGTCCGAGGATGGTAAATTATTTCAACTCTGTATACCATGTAAACATGTAAACGATATCGTGTTTCTTTGCATTTTAATCATTTTAAAAGACATTTAAAAGAATACAAATAAAAATCATATCATCAAACAAAAACTCAATCATTTACATTTCAAATATTTTTTGTTCAGAAAAACAAATGGATTGCGGTCGTTATTGTGTAACTTCTAGCGTTACTTCTAGTGTAATTTGACGCAGTGTGTCATGGCTCGTAAGAAAACGACCCCCCCCCCCAAAAAAAAATAAAATAAAAATAAAATTGCTATGAATGAAATTGGCGCTTAAATGTTTCAGTATGACTAGTTGGCAGCAATATTCTATATCATCTATTGAAAAGATGTGTTTTGTTATTATACAAATGATTTAATACGGTAAGGCTTACATCAGTAAAACAAAAGTTGCTGAATGCGGTGGTACACTGTACTAACAATGATTTTATTACAATAATACGACCATACCTAAAAAATCTTATCCCTACCTCTGATCCCAACTAACATGTGATATTTATATATTGCTATTTTTTTTACTATACAACTACGTTTTATTTTTTTTAAATTATTTTTTAAATGACATAATTTTCCTCGTTCAACCACGCGCTCCTTCCGAGGTAAGAAAAGTACAGCTACTGTTTACTTACATATTATGGCGGCCGTTAAAAATCCATGGTATGGCGGTGAAATTTCAAAACAAATAATACTCGTGTCCATACAGGATCCTTTAAAATTCTATACATGCATAATCAAATTTTTGTTATCAATATTTTTCACTATATTATCCCAGGTAACCGCTTCGACATTTTTTTTAACAAAAATTTTTCTAAGTAAATACACACATCTATTGAACTCGATTACGGCAAAAATTCTTTTAAACGTTCCCTCTTTATACCCGGAGAATTTGACTTGAACGAAAATACATTTAATTTCTTACGGGGATTCTTACAGAGAAAATCTGACATCTTTTATCGAATCGGATTTTATTTTCAACATCATCACATTGGTACTTATCGTTTGCAATTCAAAATTCCAACAGACATTTTATTTTGTGTGCTTATTATAGAGGGGGCGTTTCAAAATAGAATTCCTGACCTTAATTGTATGTACTTCTGAGGAACAGAAATCTAGTTATGGAAAGGGTGCATAAGACTTCAAGTTTATTTTTAAAAGAAAAGTTTCCCCTTCTTAATGGTCCCCGACACCTCCTGACTTTTACTTTTTATGACTGTACCTCACAACATCGCGATTTCAACCCATTATGAAACTGTTTCTATATAATATCGCCATATGTGCGAGTCCTTCTCTGTAGCGAAATGGGTTACAGCTTCTATCTACTGATCTGTATGTCCCGAGTTCGAATACACACGGACTTTTCTTTTTATAAATAGTGGTGCACTTTAAATAGTAGATTTCATATAGAAGTTTAGTTAAGTATAAAAATACAGAAGTTGGGACTTTTCCCAAAGGTGTGGAGGGCCCTTTTAACTTTTATAATGAGGTAAAACTTCTATCAATTATTAACGATGAAAAAGAAGGCATACGTTTGAAATAACTGCTTGAGAACACAGTTAAACGTTTTTATTGCATTCACAGTAAAGACGTCAAGATGATAGAGTGTATTGAAACTATGACGGCAGAGGTCTCTCAAAGTAGTGTCTGTGGAGAACAGAACGATTTAATGAGAATAGCTATGATCACCACTAGCCTCAAGTACAAGGTGGATAACTTGTGTGGACCAGGTCAGTCTAAAATACGTGTACACTTTACGAAAATACATGAACTTAAGTACTCTAATGTGTAATTACTTGAGCATAAAACTTTCTTTTATCAAAATATTGGTTATGTAGTGATAACTAATATAAACTGAATATAAATTTATTTTAGAATAATGGCATACCTGGCATGTAAAATATCAAAACAATATGTAACGCTTGAAAGTAGAAAAGAATAAAACATCTTTTAATACAATTCCTTTAATTCAAAAACGTGTTGATTTTCGAAGAAAATACTAGTACATTTCTGAACAGGAAATCAGTTGCGTTTAACTTAAGAACAATTTGTCGAATCAAATTAGGTTTTCGCACGATCATTGCATTGATCTGTAAATCATATTTGTTTGCTTGCAGGGACACCGCCCCAGTCAGTTAATCATTAAATCATGTACAACACAAGTAAGTATAAATGAAGAAGTTACCTGCAGCATAATTCATGAACAATATCGATCAAATAAATCATACTTATTATTCAATAACTTTTTAATATATTGCAGATTGAGCTTTATGGAAAAATGATTTTGAGAGAAGTGATCAATTGTGCCCTAGACGTAACCATTGTTGATCATGTATTTTGAAAATGTTGCTTTGAATAAACAAAGGGAATTGAAATTTTGTTGATTTTTAAAAATTTTTTCAATATGTATTTCTTCACAATACGTGCACAAAGAATTCAATGTTGAATTTCTGAATTGTACTATGATGAGACCTCATATCTATTCAAAAGGTGGTTAACTTTAACATACTAATTAGAGATAACACTGTGTTAAATCTTAATCAAATGATTCCTTAACACAGTGATTAAATTTAGTTGTTCCAAAACAATTTAACACAGTGGTTAGATAACACTGAGTTAACATAGTTAACCACTTGATTACCCATAATGCATTTCTACATCCTATGTAAACAATATATAAGGCAGAGGTCGTCAGCATAAAGAAGGAAAGGAAGGCCAGAAGTAAAAATTTCAGCTTAAGTGAAACAATTAGAAATCAGGTCAGGTTGAATCCAATTTTGGAGGCAAAACACAGCAACACTGTAACAAATGCTAAAAAGCCACACATTTGGAGAAATATTACTGATAAAGTGAATGCAGTGAGGATATCACAGAGGACCGTCCATGAAGTGAAAGATAAGTGGAGAAATATGTGCCGAGAAGCTAAGCTCAACTTTACAGAGCACAGGAGGCAGAGCCAGAAAACTGAAGGAGGATCCCACCCATCCCATTGTCTCCAAACATCGCTGAAGTCGTTGACATGTATGGCATATAGGTATTTAATTAAAAATGAATTTTATTTGACATAAATTCTAAAGGCAGTGGTGTTTAATTTTATCTATCATCCTTTTGGCCTAGCATATCAATGATGCATTTTTAAATGAACAAGAGATGTTTGTAAAACACTAATGCCCCCCTCCTTTTGAAACATATGTGAATAAACTGAATGGAAACTGCAAATAATTGAAACATTTGAAAGAAAATGAACAGAAACTGCAAGTCCAAGGGGCATAACTCTGTCGGAAATTGCTCGAGCGTACCCAATATCGAATTTGACCTAGATATTATCATGATAAACCTGTATATTAAATTTCATTTCAATATGTGCATCCTCTGCGAAGAAAATGAACGGACACTGCAAATAATTGGAATTTTTCTAAGTCCAAGGGGCATAATTCTGTCGAAAATTGCTTGATCGTACCCAATATCGAACTTGACCTAGATATCATCATGATAAACCTGTATACCAAATTTCATTTCAATACGTTCATCCTCTGCGAAGAAAATGAGCGGAAACTGTTGGTGGACCGACCGACATACCGACTGACAGAGAGACAGACAGCAGCAAAGCAATATGCCCTCCCTTCTTCGAAGGGGGTCATAATAACTAAATATAGCAATGTAAATACATGTTGTAATATAATCATGATCCACCCCTCTATTTCCACAATGGGAGAATAATCTGGTTTTTATACTATCATTGAAAATTTAGGAGATAAATAAAAAAAAATTGTTTACGGCTATTTTTATAAAGAATCAGGGGTTGTAGGAACTATATTAATTGTTCAAATGTAAATGAAGGTGCATGCATATGGTGAGCTCCAAGTAATTGGTATCCGTTTGAGAGACGTAGGGGTCTTCTGAAATTCAAATTTGTAAACAATCTTCAAACGTTCATGATCACAAACTCCTTGCACATTATGCTATGATATACTTTACGATCAACAAAGGCGGTTTCATCGACTGATGGGGCCTGGATGCGGACATGGATCCCGTCAATACATTCAATTACATTAAATCTAGCACAAGGTAAAATCCGGTCTTGATTAAAGAGTTTTGGGTTAAGGAAGAGGGCTATTTAATAAATGTGTCAGCCCTAGCAGCCAACGCATCGGTGACTCTTTCAACTGTAGTTGATACAGAGCTTTTATCAAACCCTGTTGTTGACAGGAAAACTCATGTTAGTCTAGTGCATGTATGTATAGTATGTACAATAGACTATGAGACTATTTTTAAATCATGCAGGGGTCTAGGATTTTTCAAAAGGGGGGGGGGGGGTATGTAAATTTGTACTTCACAATAATAAACAACTGGTCAAAAGATAATTGAAATAATTATATAAATCCAATATACCCAATGTGTCGCCAGTGACTTGCAAGAATCTGCCACTTGCATAAAATCGCAGTGCAATTAGTAATTGCATATTGACAGCCATTGTCTGTTTCTTGTCGGTCTTTGCAAGTCATCTTTTAGGAGTGAAGCTAGATACTCTAAACCATTTCTTCCAAATCGATACATGTATCTTCTCCGTAAATCAATGTCTGTCAACTCGTCAAAAGAGTTCGAACCTCTAAAACAACGCGGTTTTTTTTTTGGGGGGGGGGGGGGGGGGGGGTGAATGATATATGAGCGGCCATTTTTAATCACCCTGTTATCTTTTCATCTAATCTCAGGGGATGGATTAAAGTTAACACAACGTTAACACAGAGTTAACACAAACACATCTTTAAAAAATACTTAACCAATTGATTTAGGTTAACACGCGAGAAAACACAAAGATAACACTGTGTTAAAGTTAACCACTTTTTGAACAACCGGCCCCATGCCAGGGCCCGGTTGTTCAAAAAGTGGTTAACTTTAACACACTGATAAGGGATAACACTATGTTATATCTTAAGGACGACGGACCCAATTCACTTTTACAATAGTGATTTTCATGAAAATTTTATATGAGTTAGAGTTACTAAAGTAATATCAAAATCAATGAAAAATTAACAAAAATTAAATTATATTTTTAATAAGGACCATTTCAAAAAAATGTTTGTATTGCTTCTCTTTTTCAATTGAACATAATGGGGA
>WFKH01006014.1:48782947-48815434 GCA_016163765.1 Magallana hongkongensis
CAAAAGAGAACGCAGTTGAAACAGAATGCACACAAGAGGATGCGAACGTAACACAGAGCACACAAGAATATTGTAACAGATGATACAAAGGAGAACAAAGTTGAAACAGAGAATAGGCAAGAAAATGTTGTGGTAAGCGTGGTTACGCAAGATAGTGCAGTCGTAATAGGGGCACACAAGAGCACGCAGTTATAACTTATAACAAAGGACACACGAGAGAAGCCGTAAGAGAGGGCACAAAGGATAACCCTATTGTAAGTGACGGTATCCAAGAGAACATATCATATCATACAAAAGAACAAAGTAGCAACAGAGGGCTTACAAGAGGAGACAGTTGTATTAAAGGGTACAGAAGAGAACACAGTTGTAACAGAAGGTGTCAAAGACAATACAATTCCAAAAGAAGGCACTAAAAACAAGCATTGCCAACTATTCACAAACAATTTAAGATAGCAGAAGGTGCACATGATAAAATATCAATTAACGAGACACAAAATATTAGTAATGCTGTTTCGACAGAAAGCACACAAGAAGATACGGTATCCACAGAAAGCCTGAATGCTTTTTATCAGCGGGCAACTAGACCAAATATTAAGTGCCCTTGGTGGCATTCCCTGCAATAAAGTGATAGTTGAGCTCACATCTTTTAATGCAGGAAACGATGAAATTAATTTGTCAGAATCTGAAAACTCTGTGTTAGTCGGTGGTACGCAAGGTGCAGAAAGTGAGAGGACTGGAAGGTACCCAGGTAGGAATACTTTTAAAATCTAAAACTCAGTATGACAGTAGTTCTGATCAATTTGATGATTCCTCAGATGAGTATGTACCACCAAACAGTGACAAGAGAAAAAGAATAAGTTATGATTCTTCCTCTGACAGTTCAAGCTCTTCAAGGGAAAGGAAAACTAAATTAAAAATAAGAAGAAGAGCGATACATGTATAGAAGCAGACGGAAAGACACATGAAGAAAATAACAACGACAGTCTTAATGAATCTTCCTCTGCTTTTTCTTATCCAGTTAAATCTAGAAGAAAACAAAGAAATCCATCTGAATAAACAATACAAAACTGCTTTGCAGTAAAGGAAAGAAATATACAAACAATAAAGGCCGTGTAATTTAAAAAAAAAACATTAAAAGAAATAATTTGTAAGTACATGTACAAATGTTAAAAAAATCGCAAACAATAAGATATCAGAAATATTTCAAAGTTACTGGAACCTATCATTCGATCGCCAAAGAGATTTCATAAGATGCAATGGAATTATGCAGTCTTCACCAAATCTATTTTTTTCAACATATGCCCTTCGGGCAGGTGTATCAATGAATTGTACCAGCCCGAACAAAAATTTACATACCCAAGAAAAAAAAATCACAGAAAAGTTTTATTGAAGTCATTTTATTTTTATCTGCGTTGATGGATTTATATTCTTTTTAACTTTCTTTCTACTTCATGTTCTGTAAGCAGAGTCTGAGTCATTTAAATCTGATAATTCTGTATCACTCTCAGTCTCTTCTTCCATTTTAACCTGTTACAATAGAAAGATGTAGGTCAGGTACAAAGTATGTACTGTAAGTTTTAATTGTCTCTGTGTACACTACAAGCACAGTCACAGTTTAGAAATTATGTAACTATACCTCATTTTCCATCTCTTGGATATCAGACACTTGTGGTTCCTCCTCCGTCTCCTCATTTGATTCCAAGACCTTAACATCAATGTGTTCTGCATAATCTGTATTCAATGAGGCTGCCTCAGTCGCAAGAGCTCCTCTTTCATAGTTCAAACGCCTTCGTCGCCCAGTTGGGTGTTCTAGATAAAATAAGTTCTATAATATTAATAACGAATTTCAATTGATATATAATATAAATCAAAAGATCTTCGAGTCAGAAAATAAACTTACCATCCAGAGTTTAATTGCTTTGTCAGGATCAAATTCCTGAACAAATTTGGAATGAAGCTGAAAAGTCAGGAAGTCGTTTAGTCTGGCTGTCTTCATTCTACCTCTTTGCATGCCCTTGCAGAGTTTCATTGCTGAAAGTATACATGTATTGGCAACGGATCTTGGAGGAAAACAAAGAATCAAGTCCAAAAGCATAAACACATTATGAAGACCTCGGTTAGCAAAGTGAGTTTTAACTGTAGGCCAGGTCAAAGAAATCCTGCTCTGGTACCTTAGGGAAAACAAAACCCTTGTTCAATACACCATTGACCACGTTACAAGTAATATTATTTGCTAAATTTCTATAAAAGAGGAATATTATAAATACCTCTAAAAAATAATTGCCTTCAATAGGGTCCATTCCTGAAGCATATCCTCCATATTACAATCAAAGTATGCTTCAAATTTGTGTGCCAGGAACCTCACTTCTTTATTCCCAAGTTCTATATAAAAAGTAAATTTATATTTATCACATTTCAAATTCATCTTGCATTACTTTCAAAATCTTATAAAGGTACATGTATGTTATTATTTGACAAATACTGATCAGTAGAAATTGATGAACATCCAAAACTAAACTGGAACATCAATTAAAACTAAACTGGAATTAATATATGGAAAAAAATTAAACAGTTACTATTAAAAACACAATATATAAAATATTAAGAGCCAACAGGAAATTAACCAGGTATGCTGTCTAATCCATTCTCTGACCAATGATTTTGACAAATTTGAATCTACACTATCCGATTTGTTTTCACACAAGTTTCAACTTTTCTAGACAAATGGTATAAAAGATATTTAAAGATTTTTCTCTATATATATTCCTTCGACCCCTCCCAATTGTAATCTCACCCTACCCCCCATGATAATGATTTGAACAAACTTGAACCTACACCATCTGATGATGCTTAAACACAAGTTTCAGCTTTTCTGGATGACCGGTTTTCGAGAAGAAGATTTTTCTCTATATATATTCCTATGTAAAAAATGACCCCCAATTGTAGCCCCACCTTACCCCTGGTGAAACATGATTTGAACAAACTTGAATCTACCCTACCTGAGAACGCTTCCACACAAGTTTCAGCTTTTCTGGCCGACCGATTTTTGAGAAGCAGATTTTTAAAGAGTTTTCTCTATATATTCTTCTGTAAAAATTCGACACCCATTGTGGCCCCACCCTACCCCGGGGATCATGATTTGAATAAACTTGAATCTACCCTACCTGAGGATGCTTCCATACAAGTTTAAGCTTTTCTGGCCGACCGGTTTCGGAGAAGATTTTTAATGTGAATCGAGGATATATTGGGACAGATAGACAAATTAATTCAAGCTTCAAAACATGGGGATCTAAATGGGGTGTTTCTTCTTACTATACGAATGGGGATACAGTATTACAAATGAACCGTATGTCCACATGATTGACATTGATCCCGACGTACAATGGCACTTCGTATACATTTCTCAAATTTGCATAAAATGTTTGCAACCACAGCACTGGTGTTTGTCATTCATATTTTTCTTCAGTGACCCCCAAGTCGGTGATTGGACTTGAATTTGATGGCATTACTTTGGGAAAAGATGTAGGTGGCCCTGGTTGATTTTCATTGTCCAAGTTTGTGTTAACGGTTTCATTTAAATTCACTTTTTTCTTCTGTTGAGGTTTTGTTACAGGTTTTTTGTTTGTACATTTGTTTCAATGCTTTTAATTAGAAAATTATTCAAATAATTTTTCATTTTTTTCAAGGGTGTCTTCTTCTGTCACCGCTTTTCTGCCAATCTCATGACTTATATTTCTTTTTTTCTTTAATTTTTCGTTTTTTTCTAAACTTCTCCACCCATTTTTAAGAAGAAATCCACAGCCTCATGTTCTGCAGCTTCTTTTCTCTTATTTTCTGAGCATTCTGTCTGTTTCTTTTTGCTTTTACAATAGCTTCGTCATTGGCTTGTGCAAGTAAGTTTGGCAAGTCCATGTCACCTACAAATACACCACCCCCACTGATTGATTGATTGATTGATGGGGGTAATTTTTGTACATCACCAGATTGGAAGAGGTAGATGCCTGATTTTTACAAAAGCAGACTGTATATTGGATGGTGATAATGCAGAAGTGCAGAAGCGTATGCTTTGCACGCAAAATGGCAAAAATCAGAGTGACTGTTTTGTTGGTCTGGCGGGAAAAGGAAAAGCATTCTTTGAATTTAAATTTAAACGGCTCAAAACATCCTTCATCTAATGGTTGTAAAATATGAAGCAATAAGGAGTAAGAACAAACAAGACAACATTGTTGTTATTTGCCCATTCAATTAAATCTAAAGATGTGTGACCACCATTAAGTGGACGTATTATAGTGTTCAAAATATTTCGTCCTTGAACATATCTCAAGAAATGTGGCTTCATGCATGTACTGAAAACTTTAGAGTTTGACCGGCCACTTGCTGTCATAACTCTATCAGCTCCAACACTTTTTCCATTGAAAAGCTCAGGCATCAATTTTTGTCCAGAAGAGACATATAATAATAATAATCATAGGTCCTTGAGGACAGGACCGACCCCCCCCCTTCCATCCCCTACCCCCAAGTATCTAGACCCCGGGACTTAACTCATTTTTTCTTTAAATTATACTTTTATGACATATTTATAATCTAATGTATACATTCATTGCACAAAATAACTTAAAACAAACATTTTGAAAAAAGATCATAGATGGGATATGATTTTTTTCAAACATTTATAGGTACTGGCACGATAATCCACTCATTCACTTTAGGCTTTAATGACAGCCCATTAGTATATTACAGTACAATACAGATTAAGGTAACATTTTAAAAACTATCCTAGATTCATATCTGATATTTTCTAATCTAAAGAGTTACACTAGTCTAATCATTGAAGATTTTTTTTTAAATAAGAGGTTTGATAATTTTGTTTTACGAAAGATATCGTACAAAAGACATATCGAAGGACATATCAAGATCATATCTTTGATTTCTGGTGGTTTCATTAATTCGGCCAGTCTCAAAAGCAAGAACCCCTCACTGAAAAATACCGCTTTTAACAGACGTAATGGTGACTTATTCATTCTACTGAACCGTTACAAAACAATTTAACTTCGCTGCCCTAGAGAGCAATATATTGAATCGATGCGTAATGGCTATGATTCAGTTTCTATGGTGACTTATATAAAATATCACACTGTTATTTTGATCTCGAACCTGGTATCAGCCCAAGCGGTTGGTATCGGCTAAAGTCCGAAGGGCGCGGGCAAACCCCATCCAGGAGCTAATTTTTGAATTTTTACTTTTCAATTTTCAGCGTTAAATAAGAATTTCTGACTTGATATTTGTTGATACTTAAGTTTTCTTTAAATATAGTTATTTTGTAAACTTGTCTTTAATAAAAGAAAAAGTACAGGTAATTCTATAACGTGCAATTCATGATCTTAAATTTTGAGGGCGAAACAGCCCTTTGAAGACAGACTTGAGACAGAGAAATCTCAGTCCTGAGGGCAATAGAACCCTAGCTTTTTCGGCAGAATTGCTAATTTATCGGGTTATAGCCATAATTTCGCTTTATTTACGCTCAAAATCTCATGGTGAATAAGTCTTAGTTACCGACTGTTTGTTCAAGGATTTGCAATAATATTGACTCAAATAAAACATAATAATTTTAAAATTCTGTTTATCTAGGTCTCTTAACCGTTTGCGTAAAGTAAGAAAATTATTATTATTATTTATCTCTACATGCCATCAATTGATGCCAAAGCAAAGTTTAATAGTCATCGCATTCGATATGACTTATCCAACCAGCTTAAGGGGGCTGGATCGTCAACAAATTAACCATCAGATCTTCTATGAATCGTTAGGCTATAAACTATAATTTACTGAAGAGAAAATCCATATACATATACTTTATTTTTTTATCACTAAAGATCTTCCTACAATTTTATGATATGAATCGTTAAGCTATAAACTATAATTTACTGAAGAGAAAATCCATATACTTTATTTTTTTAAATTTGGGTATTTTCCTATATATGGAGCTCTTCTTTTAAAGGAGATCAATACAGTCTCAAATTGGCCACGACCATCGAGCCCTCTTTAAAAAAGTGGGGATGGGAGTTACACTGTGGCCGACTTCTAAAATTTCTATTCAACACCTTTACCTGCATCAAAAGGAGAAATTTGGTTTGTCTGTATCTTACAACGAGTAGTCTTGATGTACACTTGATTAACAATATTTTTTTTTCATTTCAGATAATAAATAGAAAATATGTGTTGGGAAAAAAGATAGTAAGAAGCACGATCAAACAAAATCAAAACATAAAAAATTTCATATCTATTATTAAAATATTTAGTTGAAACTTTCGAAAATATCAGAGCGTGTACTGCTATAAACGGTCATGTTCATAGAGGTTAACACACTTATCGTGACGTCCATTATATGAAATCAAGGTATAACACTTGGACTTGTGTGACCTTTCAGTACTTTCAAGTTGGTTTTCCATAAAATTGACGAACATTAGCACGAAACATCTATAACTAAATAGAAAAAAAATGACTGATAAATAGATCTTAAAAAAACTTTGTCACTTCAATTTCTCTTTTAAAACCTTTGTCATTTCTATTGCTAAATAATATTGCATCTTCCAAATTGACCTTCAGTTATAATTACGCGATAATGATTTCACCTTCGCAGAGGTGAACTTGGCGCTTTTATCTAGGCTTTTGTTTGTGAAGATGACCATGTTTGGACTTACGTTTTGGATTGGTCTTCTGTTCACTCTTTCTTTTTCTACCGCTGGTAAGAAATCTTAAATGGAGACAAATGTTTCTAATTCCTTTGGAATTATTATTTTAGTGAATATACTCAAAATGCTGCTCTCTTGTACACATCTTTTTTTAAAGCTGGTAAGAATTGATACTGCTTGCATTTGGTTTTGAAATAAGGCTGACATGCATTTCAGTGGAAAAGAGTTTATCAAAAATATAATTTTCACACTTTTTATTGAATGAGACTTCATTTAAGTAATAAGTATTTAAAAACACTAAAAGTAAATTTTCTGGATCTAGGAAGACTTGGTTTTTAAATTTGATCTAACTACTGATTATTAAATTGGTTTTATATAAATGATATACTTTGATTGCAATTTCTTTCTGAAAAGTACCCCACATTAATTCCTTAGTGACCATTGATAATAAATATGTAATAATATTCAATTATGTTACAACACCTTTATCAATTCATTATCTTATCGTTGTGCCAAATAATTCCATATTTACCTAGAATAAATGCTAAGTAATCAAATATATATTATGTGACCTAGGTGATGATGTAAGTTGGTTTACATGAAATTTGGTTAGAGTTACAGTTTCATAATTCAAAAGAGCTTGAAAATTATGGCGCACATTCACTTGCTTTTTATCTAGACTCGCTAAAATGTTTTCTTTTCAATTTTTTTCGAAACTTTATTTGATGTCAAAACAACTTTAACTCGCCTCTGACTTTCTTTTTATAAACAAGCATTCTGAGAATATTGAATAAGCAAAACATGTTCTCTACCGGCACCCTTTATTTTAAAACAATTGTCGTTTAATTTGCACATCTCTGATATATATGTACAATTGATCGGCAAACCGAAAACTTGCTATCCTGAAAATATTAGAATGAGGTATCCGTACAATAGAGGTAACCTATATGTCATAATCTGCAAAAAAATGACTAAGTTTTGAAAACTGTAGGAGGAGTTAACCGGAGATTTCCTTCGGAAACCCCGTTTAAGATCTTAACTTTTCGATCTCTTGCAGTGCCGTTAGAATTCGAACTATCACCGTGCAAAATTCACTGTTCAATTATAACTTTATTTTGGACTTTACTGTTAAACATCAACATCTGTTCTGTAATATTTTCTCACAGTTTATTTCGTACAAAGTTACTTATTCAATTAGTGATTGACACTTTTCGGACTCTATGTGTGATTTCAAAGAGACAGAGTGTTGTGTCTCTAGAACTGCTAATCTGTTAAAACAACATTGTACAATTATCTGTTTTTAATATCTAGGACATCAAAGACTCATTGAGTTTATTTAATTATTTTATATTTGTGAACCTTTCACTCAGCTTACTTTATGTCACCACCTGTCAATTTATACTCAGTGTTCAGATTCTTATATATAGTTATGTACAATTGTCAATAGTCAGTCCGGAATACGGCGGCCAGCCTCGGCCAGTCGTCCGACTCACCCAGAGTCTGAGTTCGGAGGCCAGACGCATTACCGGCCACTTCCGTCTGTGTCCCTTTTATTGTTTGTTATTGTCCATCTTTAAAATTCGATAATAAATACGGAATCCTTCATCACTTCGTTCTATTTCTCTGGAATTGCATTTTAGTGGACCTTCGAGAATACGGCACTCTTTACCTTACGGCCCACACCGCGCCTCAACTTTATACCTAGTAGCCTCTACGCCAACATTCCCCTTACCCCGATCGTACTGCACACAACGAATGCAGTTCCAGAAGAATTCCTTAGCACCGTACAAATCTACGCGGTCAAGATCGGTTAGTGCATCCGAATATACTACATCCTTTAACCATCTTTGTTCGTAGTGTAAACTTTTGTCCCCCCAAAACAGTTTCTGCGCATGCGCGAATAACAGTCCCGCTGTTAAGCTAAAACAGACTATTTATAACAAAACGTATGAAATTAAACTGCGTTATTACTTTACAACGCGAATATTTAACTTTCTTAAAAAAAAACCCAAAACCCACACACACTCATGAATTATTCTATTCATTCATTCCATTAAGTATTAGAATCATCAAAACAATAGAAATAAATTGACCTGCTTGTTCGCTTGGTTTTGGGGATGTTCGAGGTCTCTTTTTCCGGGTGGACGATCCAGGTGTTTTGGGCTTGTCCTTTTCATGTTAAGACAGCGAGTTCGAAATTTTCCAAAATGCCTTTATGTCCTTTTCTTGTATTTTAAAACCTTCTCAACCTTCGCAAAGCATCTAGTACATACACCTTCAGCGTTTTGTGGGACATCGGTCCGTCTGACGTATAGCCGTCTGTTTTTCTTCAGTCAACCTTATCTTTTACCTTCTTTATTTCTTTCACTTCAAAAGAAAATCCGCATAGATAACACATTCGTTGAACTAAATATTTTTTGCGGTGTCCTCGGAATGGACGTGGCCATTTTCACTTTGTGCGGAACTCCTTTGGATATTTCTCTAATTTCACGCCTATTCCGATAACAAGAATCTGAGCCGAAAAATTCCGTAGCCAATTCGCTAATTGGTGGTCTGAAAATGTCAATGGATTTGACCTATGAAATGGCTTTCGTTAGGTCTATGTGTAGCGATCTACTTGAAGCGGATCAAAGATCTAATTTTAATTATATTGTGAAATTTCTTGAAAGGAGTATTTATCAATTCTATGTAAGAATCAAAGATTTATAAAAGGGTCGGCCACGCATAGTCACCAACTTTTCTTATATTTCACACATTGACACACCTATGTGTAAAACACAAAAAGATACTAAAAGTTAGTTGCTATGGGCAACCGTTGCCATGGCAACCGAGGTTAAAGATGTAAAAATAGCAAAACTTTCCTACTTTGAAGCCATAAAAGAAGGTGTTGCCCACTAATTTAAACTATCAAAGACATAAAACAGCCTTTGTCCTATTTTCAATTCTTAAATTATATAAGAAAATTGATGGAGAAACCAGTACTTTTAAAATGTTACCATGGAAACCGTTACAAATTTTTGAAATCAGTTTTTTGCGGGTACATTATAGGCCGAAATGGGAAACTATTAAATTTTTACATCCTTCACAATGCCCATGCAATAAATATTTTATTATAAAAATTGACATCTGTTGCTATGGTAACAAGGCCAAGAAATAAGAAAAAATGAGAAATTGAAGATGATTTTGATCTGCTTTAATGCATGATTTAAGACATTTTCAGCAATTATTTTAGTTGGAACTTGTAAAAATATATCTAAATTTTTATTATATACCACAAAAAGCTTTGTTATGCAACAGAAAAGTGTTGTTGCTATGGAAAATTAAGTTGCGTAGAAAATCACACAGAAATTCTTGCTTTTTGAAAAGTCCATAGCAACTGCAGTTATTTTTAGAAAATGTCAGATTTTTTCAAGTGTCATTTAAGTTTAGGACATTCTTGAATAATTCTTACCAATTGATTTTATATATTGATTCATTATGTGTGAATATTATCCATTCAAAAATACCTGAAAATATTCTAATTTACCTTATTTTTAGCTTGTTACCATAGCAACGGTTCTAAATTCTTATATTTAAATTCTAAATTGCACAATCATTTTAGCGTTTACCAAAAATTCCAAGATTTGCACTTTTTATTCAAATTAAATGAAGAAAACATATTTTTAAATTTCTGTTTAGTAACAATGGAAACGCTCTAAAAATATGCGTTTCTCCATGAATGTTTTTCTTTCTTTTGAAAATGACAACTATTTTTAAAAATATATTCTACCTTGGAAACTCCAAGTTGTGCACATTACTCACAATATGTTCTCAAAAAGGCATTAAAATGCAATTTTTACATCGTTACCCTCTGTTACCATTGCAACGGGACCACATAGCAAAAAATAAATGGTGTCAAGCTTTTTTACTCATCAAAGTCTATCAAATTGTCAAGTATGAAGAAAATCCGTGACTATGCGTGGCCACTGAATTTTGATTCTTACATAGAATTGATCTTAAAGCTTACTAAAGATTTCTTACTTAACCAAGGGGCCAGACAGAAATTATGATTTTATGAGTGAAGAATTACTTACCTGTGTCAACTAACTTATTGCCTGACGTCATGCATATCTAAGGTTTAAAAGTTGCATTCTCCGAAACAGTGCAGGCAATGGGAGCAAGCAATATCAAGATTTTTCATTAAAATAATAAACAGATGCATGTTTAATGTGTCAACATTTACATTCGCAATTGATGAAAATGTTATGTGGTATGTAATAAGCAACAGTGAGCAAGAGTTTTCAAATAAAAAGGGAGGTTTGCCATGCACGTGTGTAATTCTGATTTAAAAATAGATTAGCCATATTTGAACGGCGGAAAGGGGTGGGGGGGGGGGGGGTGTCATCGCAACAAGTTGTTACATATTGTGTATTAGTTTACGGTACAATGTAAGTAATAATAGGTGTATGATTATCATTATTAACAAAAAACCAATAGTTTGATTAAAACAAATATATATTCATGTAGCTGGAATATTTACTAGAGGAACTAAATCGCCGAAGCGAGGTGTGTCCCGATTTTCGATCGATTTGGCGAATCCATTCATCTTAAAAAGGGTATAACTAGCGTGTTTTACCAAATGTACATTTTTAAATTTTGAGATGGTCTCGCTACTTTTGAGACCTCCCCCATAATCTCCTCTAACTCTCGCGAGAGTTACTTCAGACTTCTTTGAGGCCAAATGACCACAAAGAGGAGGAGGGGGGGGGTTGACTCAGGTAAGTAACCCTTCATTAATAAAATCTTAATTTGTTTCCAAATTGGAACATTTTATTTCGTTCCGGGTTACTTACCTGTGTCAACTAACTTATAGGATTTCAAATCTTACCTGGAGGTGGGTGTGGTCTTGCTTTTTGAACAACCAGATAAAATGCCACAGGAAAAAATAAAGCTATATTCATCAGGAAATGGTACGTCTTGGAATAACCAAAGTATTACCAAAAAAAAAACCCCAAGAAGAATCATACTGGATAATGCCAGAGAACATAAATAACTCCTATTTCCCCGATTATACAGCTCTTCCAAAAACTGAACTCTCTTTATTAAGGTCTTTGCAATAGAAACCTATGAAAGTTGACTCAGAAGACCAATCTGCGGCCTTTAGAATATTTTCCAACGAAACCTTGTGTATGAGCGCCAGAGAAGTAGAAACTGCTGGAGTAGAATGAGGTTTCACATCATCCAAATTTAAGCAACAAATCTGTAGGTTTTGGAAATCCAATGAGAAATAGTATGAGAGGTTTTCTGAAAGGCTTTGATAATGTAATGAAGAAACTGGTAATTTCCCCTCTAAGCTCATCTGTATGTTAAGGTAAACATAAAGAGTTCTATAAGGATCTAGCTTTTTGTCATCAAAAGCAGGGACTAAGATTCCATGTCCGACATGTCCTGGTCTATCCTGTTTTCTTAAATTCGTGGGATAGAACCAAATGCCCTTAGGATGTGCTTGAATTCGGTGGTAAGGCTCCTTACAAGCAAGTGAGCTTATATCACTGACTCTACTAGCTGTAGTTATAGCCACAAGAAAAGCCGTTTTAAAAGTTAAATATTTTAAAGGAATATCCTTTAGTGGCCCAAAAGGCGCTTTTCGTAAACAATGTAAGACTTGGTTTATGTCCCAAGATGGGACTGGCTGCATTAAATTAAAGGGGGCTTGAGATTAAAAATACCCTTTAGTAGACGCACTAGCTGAGGATGCTCTCCTATTTTCTTCCCATCCACCAAGTCATGAATTGATGAAACAGCTGATCTGTAGTCATATATTGTAGAATGTAATGCCTTCTCTATACAAAGTTGCAAGAAAATTTGCAACGTCATAGACTGACCTTGAATAGGGATCAACATTGTGGTCAACACACCATTTAGAATACTTGCACAGTTTTGGTTTATAGACTTTGCGTGTGCTTTTTCTTACAGCATGACGTAAAAGTTTCCTTGCTGTATGAGAGAGTTCTTTAGATTTCAAGTTGGAGTCTGTAGAAGGAAGGCTGTTAGTTGGAAGAATCTTGGTTCGGGTGTACTAGCTTCCCTTTCCCCAGGAATTAAATCACTTTCCCCAATGGAATGTATCTTGATTTTTAATTTGAGAATCCATGGGAATCATGATCTCCAAGGCCACCATGGTGCTATCAACAGAATTTGACAAACCTCGGATTCTATCTTCTCTATAACTCTTGGGATGAGGGATACTGGAGGAAAGGCATACCCGTAAATCCCTCTCCAGGACACTGACAGACTGTCTATCCGCAGAGCTTGAGTGTCTACTATCCATGAGCAGTAAGTCATTAGCTTGTGATTTTCTGCCGATGCAAACAGATCTATGTTGGGCATTGTGAAAGTCATAAACAGACGACTTACAGTTAGCTGATCTAGTGATCATTCTATGTGTCTGATTCTCATCCTGAAAAGTGCATCTGCTATCTTGTTGTTCACTCCCGCTATATGAGAGGCTGATAGCTGAATGCTCTGACTGATGCACCAAGTTCACATTTTCCAAGTCCAAATACATCCCCATGCTTCATAATGTAATTCACTGCTGTGCTGTTGTCGGTCATTATTACATGAGACCCCTTTATCATGTGACAGCTTCAGCGCATTCCACACTAATAACAGTTCCAGCAGATTTATGTGATATGTCGCTTGCAACTGATCAAACTTCCCCTGAATAACATGGGACCCTAGGTATGCACCCCAGCCCTCCAAGCTGGCATCTGTTGTTAATGTCCAGGATGGACAACTGTTTTCCAAAGGAATCCCTTTCCGAAGATTGACTTCCTGCAACCACCGCAGCAGATGTTCCTGCAAATTAGACATTATGGGAATGGTTTTGTTGTAATCCATTGAAGCTGGCTTCCAGATGCCAGAAGATAAAGCTGAATTGGTCTTAAATATAGACGGGCATGTGGAACCATTTCCAATGTTGCGATTATAAGTCCAAGCAAATGAAGAAACTGCAGAGCAGTCTGTGTATGGCTGTGGTAAAACGTCATTACTTCCTCCACAAGCAGATTGCATTTGCTCTCGGGAAGCCTGTCAATGCCTTCTGACAGAGCCCAATCTGCTTCCAGATACTCCAACTTTTGCGTTGAACCTAAACAAGATTTCTCTGTGTTAATTAGAAACCCTAGCTCTTTTGTCAATTTCAATACAGTTCGCAGATGTTCCTCCAAAATCTGCAAGTGAGAAACCATTTATTAGCCAGTCGTCTAAGTACTGGAAATGTGAATAGTGTGACCCTATCACAGATACCATTTTGTTGAAAATTGATAGACCGAAAGGAAGAACCTTGTACTGGTATTGTCTTCCTGCTACAAAAAAGGGGAGAAACTTCCGATGCTGAGGAGCGATAGGTACATGGAAGTATGCGTCCTTCAAGTCTAGAGAAGCTACCCAATTGTTGGGTCTTAGTGCTTTTTTTCTATAGATCTTAAGATCTCCATCTTGAATTTCTTTTGGTGGAGAAATCTGTTAAAGTTCTTCAGATTTAGAATTGGACGCAATTCGCCCGACTTTTTTGGTGTCAGTAAAATTGTACTGTAAAAACCCAAGTGTTTTTCTGGGTCTGGAACATGCTGCATAGCTTGGTTTAGGCTTGACAAAAGCACTTGACACTTTATTAAGTTGTCTACATCTCTCATCAAACTCATCCAAAATATTTCCAATGTCATCTGCAAACAACTCTGACCCTTCAACATCCATTTTCAAATTCATTGCTTTTTGCTTCACCACATCTTTGAGTCTTAATTTATGTAGAATGACTCTTCTCCGATTGGTGTTACTCATGACAGAGGTTCTGCACAGCTGATGGAATACACCATCCAGTAACGTAAACAGCTCATTTAAGGGAGACTTACTGAAAAGTATTTCATCACATACTTTTTGTTGCATAGACGATAGTGTTAGGCCTGTTTGATTATCAGAGTGAAGGTAGGGTTTTGGTCCCTGCAAAGTCTTTAGCCATACTATCGATCTAAACTGGCGTACTACGTTCAACGAAAATTCATTTTCGTTCATTTTTACCAGGTTTTCTATCTTCTCCCTCGCTACAAAACCCTATTTCTGAATCGTCAGAATCTTGAAATTCTTCCGCCTCAATTTGAAGCAAATCTTGTTCATCAGAATTACCCCTGAGAAAAACATTTTGTTGAGAAATAGGGGAAGCAGGGGGTGGTTCGCTTGTAGAGCGGTTAGGGAAAATGCGAGCTGAATCGTTTCCCAGTTTTTCGGCCAGGGAAAGTAGGATAGCAGTATTTTCCTGCTGAAGAGAATAAGACTCTTTCTGACGTTTTTCTAGAGCGGCTATACGTTTATCTTGTTTAGATAATGCAGAAGTAAGAGTGTCTGAGGTCACCCATTTTGTACGTCTACCTGCATCACAAGGACCGCAATAATGCCCCTTTAAACCCCAGTAAGTTATTATAACATCAGGAATTGCGGGATTGTCCTTACCTGCTGATAACGGCCTCATTTAGGCTGTGCAGGACTCACCACTGAGCACGTTGTCGTTGTCAGCCATGATGATAAACGATATATAACTTACCGCTTGACCAACTATCCGGCTTGATAAACTTGATTTACACTGAAAAAGCACTGAGAAATCACAGCAACAGGTCAAGATTTATTCAATTAACACGACTGTCAACCCCCAAAAACCTCGATATTACGGTAGCAATAATAGCACGAGGCAACCAGTACTGCGCCGAAAAGAAGACTGAAGTAACTCTCGCGAGAGTTGGAGGAGATTACGGGGGAAGTCTCAAAGGTAGCGAGACCATTTCAAAGTTTAAAAATTTTCGGCGGCTGTTTCAACCCGAGCCGGTAAGAAATCATATAAGTAAGTTGACACAGGTACATTGTAAGTAACCCGGAACGAAATAAAATGCCTTATTTCCTCACTTAAGGTATCCGATCCATATTAGGACCTAATTTTTCTAACCTTAAATATCCATCATGTATTAGATACTTTGATATTAATTTGAAGCATTTTTGAGTAGAAAAAGATTAACCAAGAGAAATTTTCGAAAATATTATTAACTAAGCAGTAATTAATTAATGAAGATTGCATTAATGTCTATGGGAACAAACACATTTTTTAAAATAAAAAATTAAATATCAAGAATAGCAATAAATGCTCCGGTGGAAAGATGCATTTCATCATTAGGAATACAAAAACTATTGAAAATAAATTTTATACTGTAAATATTTTTTTAGAATTAATTTTTATAAATTAAAAGCAAAGGGGAGCAACTCTTCAAGAAAAGGAAAAGGTCATTTATTAGGACACAATCTGCTCTTCCATATTGACACTTAAACATGAAAATTATGTCCAAGTATACTAAGTATTAAGCCCATACATATTTGTTATGCATCCAGATTCATTGAATCTTGGGCTATTATGGATCGGATACCTTAAATAACATTCACTCTAATGTCAGCATTTTAAAGAACAGAATTAAGCCCTTGTTCAGCGTATTTAAATGCAGTCAGTCTCTATTCAGTATCAATAGAAGAAGAGAAGATTTCTATATATTTTATACATTTACACTATACGACCAATTTGGCCTCGCCCTAGAATCTAAAACCCTACCTTGGAGGGCATGAGTTTACAATTTTAGTAGATGGCTTTATGGTCTTTGTAAACAAGCAACAGATCGCGATTAAGACTAAATACTCTCCTGATTTCACCGGTAGAGGACAATAATGCACAAGTTTGGTTAAAATGTCTCATATAAGAGAAATATTGTGACTCTCGAATAAGCACGAAAATTTTAGGTCACGGTGACCTATTGCCATTGGTGTTCGTCCGCCGTCGTGCAACGTGCGTCGTTCGTTAACAATTTAAATGTTTAACTTCTTCTGAAAACTACAAGGGCAACGATTACCATTTTTGATTTGTAGTACCTCTAGGATAACTGAGATTTATGACCTTACCACCCACAGGACCTCACGGGCGGGGCATAATATGCAAAAAGCCAAATTTTCAAAACTCTTCTCCACTCCCACACCTCTGAGAAAATAAAAGTAAATGCATGGTTATAAGATTAATGAAGCCCTCTACCAAAATTGTGAAATTTATGGCCACTGGATCAGGGGTTTAGACCTTAGGGAAGGAAAATTTGTCCATGAAGTAAACATGTATTAAATACTGAGGTGACCGTCAAGGCCTGTGGGCCTCTTGTTTGGGGTTGGTGAGGGCGTCTGAAGCAAGAGAGGAGTAATAATGTTCATTAGTTAAACCCAATCTTTATGAATTGCATTTATAGTTAACTGTAGCTCAACTTTTTTTCTATATTTTTCAGAGAAGCGGTTCTTGCGTAAGTTGAATTTAGAGTAGTTATGTACACATCTCTAAACAAGCCATGATCCCTTTGTTATTCGTATCATGTTAAGAAAGAATCAAAGAATACAAATAAAATAGGGGATTCGGAAATAAGAGCTGGACCATTTAGGTGCTTATGTGGTAGAGGCTGCCGTCCAGAAGGTTTTTGACACTCATAGGAAAAGGCTTTAAGTGTTAGGAACATTATGAATAAGTGACAATTTTTTAAAATTAATAATTTGTAAAAAGCTAAACTTCTTTGTTAATTAAATGTGGGGTTTTTTTCTTCACATGATTTGAGATTTCTCCTCCCAGGAATACATTTTTGTACCCTGTTTTCACTGAAAGTGGGAGGTTTAATTTTGGTCTGTCCGTCATTCTGTCTGTGTGTAACTGTCACAATTATGTTCCAAACATACTTCCATACTTTTGGTTGAGTTCTAGTATCTTAATTTTGTTTGAAATGTATTTCCATACTTTTGAGCTATTTATATATTTTTGCTTGCATGAGTGGCCACTGGGTGTAGTAGTTTACTGGAGAAAACCTGTTTGACAGGTTTCATTTATTTTTAAATTGACTTGCTTAGTGGTTTAAGAAGTAAGGTTAGATGTAGTCTGGGCGACATGCTGTGTGGACGTGTCTGTACTCTTGCTGAGATATCTTGGGCGTCTCACATGCTGAGTGATCTTGGGAACGTGGGCATATTTGTGTGAAAGAGATACAACCCAGTAAGTGTCATATTTTTTTCTCTATTTTTGTGGTTTATATTAGTTCTGCATTGTGAGTAGAGTTAGACTACGGATACGTGAATTGTAATTTAAATAGCTGTTATGTTACGGTAGCTCAGAGAATTGTAATATACTGTGTGTTTAATGTGTCAATATCTAAAATCAAATAAGTGTATAAGAAAACTTATTATGCAACGCTGTTCGATATTTAAAAAGGTGACCACGGAGTGGGCATGTGGTGGAACATGTAATATCCGTGCAAAGACTTATGCTTTCCCAGTCCTACGGAACTAACCATAGGCGAGACGTCTTGCCGAATGCCAGTGCATCCTAAAAGAACTGATGTCAACAATATCCATTTTCATTGTTTATTTGTAAATAAATTGTTCTTGTTTTTTAAAAATATTTTCTTGTTTGACTAACAAGGACCATCCTCTTACCAGATTGGTGAAATATTTTAAGAACCCTACACAATTTGAGTACAATTGTGACATTTTGGTGGCAGCGGTGGGATGGTCCTTGTTTAGTCATTTTTTAGTGGTACTATTTGTTTGAACTAATCACATATTTTCCATTGTGTTAACATTTAGTACCTGTGCGTACTATTGAATTTTTCCTAATCTAGCCATATTTTTTGGGAAAAACTATTTTACGATATTGTATGTCTACAAATTTGCGTACGTTGAGCGGTTTGTTGCTCATTTTTTTCTTTTTGAACATGGAATTCATTGAGTTTGGTACAAGATTAGGACTGAAAAGATGATTTGAGAGAATTTGTAAAAAATAGAGAAAAAAATATGACACTTACTGGGTTGTATCTCTCTCACACAAATAAGCCCACACTGGGATGCCGTTCCCAAGATTGTGACAGTAACACTTTCGTTTCCGTGCGATTTCTCAAAAAGCCTTTAGAGCTTTTTATATAAACAACTTACGGCCCATGGCCTAAAAAGACCCCTATCAATTTTAAGGTCAAAGGTCAAGGTCTTAATTTCAATATTCAGTTTGTGTGTAACGCTTTCGCTTCCGTAGGATACACAGTTAACAATACTTGCACAGGGGATACTAATTGGAAAACTCTATATTTTGACACGTTAATGTCCATTATACTTTGTTAGAAAAAAAATAAAGGAAATTCTGAATAAAAATTGGCGAAGTTTACTTAATGGTTTTACGCATACATCATGACCGTAAGTTAAAGAGAGAAATTTAACGAGAAATAGAACCATGAGAAAAAATAACGACCACAGAATTAAAAGGGTACGTTTAACACTTCATATCTAATGTATTGTATTTTTCTACACACAATATCAATATTCAGAGAACAATATAAACATGCACACCATGGCAAGTAGATTTGTTTAAGGAAGTTTAAACTTATTACCGTTTAGTGTCAATTATCGCGAGTTCAATCAAATAATACATGTGAAAGGATTTTCCTTGACCTTTCTACTTTCAACTTGATAGAAAGGTTAAATTCCGTTGCGTTCGTGTTGTTTTCATCAATCATTCTTCAGTTTCAAATTGCTAATGAATTTAAGTCGATGTACATTGCTATGACAACTTCTTTTTAATCAAATAAGTGATGAAATAGTTTAGGACACATCATATATGAATCTATAAATAACACTGTGTCGGATAATTATGCCAGTGCCAAAGTGTCATTTTTGCACCCGTCTAACCTGCATGTATCAAAAAATTCAAATAAGCCATATGATAGAGAATTGCTTTGTTTGAAACAACCTTTGTTATAAATATATCTCACCTGTCAAGTGAGATATTGACCTTCAAAATATAAATTCCTACAGGAAAATAACTTTTCCCATAGGAAAAACAAATTTCTTATAGAATATTTAGAATTTTTAGAATAGGAATTTAAATTCCGATATGATTTAAACAAAACTCCCATTGGATTTTAAAATCCGATGGGAAATCTTAATTTCCTTTAGGAAAACTACCTGTCTGAATCAAATTCCTGCAGTAAATACTTTTCTCCTATAAGAAATATATACTGGTCAAAATTTTAACGCGCCACTTTTAATATTTTAAAATCTAAGATATCTTAACTTAAATTTTTACATCGTTACCACTATCATCTGCTCTATAAATTGCTTAACTGTCCATGCGAAATAATTGTAATCGAGTGAGAAATTACTCGACCATGACCGTTTTTGTTGAAAAACGTGGAGTGCGAGTTCGATAGGTTTTTCGGGTGTGTTTTGAAAACGGTTAGATTCAATCAGTTCCCTACCTTTAGTTTCTTATGAAAATCACATAACAAATTGAATAAAATGCAGAGTATGACTGCACAAGAACGTGCAGGAGCAGTTGGCTTGGTCCAAGCAGGGCGCAGTTCACGAGAGGTTTGTTTTCTTTAACAATAGTTGCTTTATTTACTTACAACTTTTTCAAATTTTGTTCTTGCACACTAAGAGGTAATCGTAATTCATAACTTTCATTACAGGTCGCAAGAGTTTTTAACAGGGACCACAAAACCATTCAAAGGCTTGTCCGGAAGTTCAATGTAACCGGAAGTGTTGACGACTTACCTCTCAGGCCCAAACGTCGTGTGACGACTCGTCAACAGGACCGTTACATTAGTGTTACTCACCTTCGGGATAGGAACCTTACAGCAAGGGCAACAGCACGGCACACTTTAGGAACGCATGGAAGGCCCCTCAGTGACCAAACTGTGCGGAACAGGCTGAGGGAGGGAGGATTGCGTGCGAGGCAACCTTATGTAGGCTTGGTGTTGTCAGCCAGACACAGACAACTTCGTTTAGCTTGGACAAGACGTCATCTGAGGTATACACGTGCAGATTGGGGTCGAGTTCTCTTTACCGATGAGTCCAGGTTCAATTTGCGGCGATCAGATGGACGGAACCGTGTGTATCGCAGAAGAGGGGAACGTTATAATGACGCATGTTTGAGAGAAAGGGGGCAATTTGGTGGTGGGTCAGCAATGATATGGGCGGGAATATCATTTCACACGAAAACTCCGATGGTCCCTATTCACCAAAACCTAAATGCTGCAAGGTATCAAAACCAAATTCTTCAGCCAGAGGCGATTCCGCACATTAGAGCAAATCGTGGAATGGTTCTGAGGCAAGATAATGCCAATCCCCACACTGCCAGAACAACACAGCAGATGCTACAGGGACATAACATCCGCTTACTTGACTGGCCCCCATGCAGTCCTGACCTCAACCCTATAGAGCATGTATGGGACGAGATAGACAGGAGAGTCGGACAGCTTCCCCAGCTACAAAATTTAGCGGAACTTGAGAGAGACCTTATGCACACTTGGAATAACCTTCCTCAAAGGTTTTTATTTAATTATGTTAATTCCATGAGAAGCAGATGTCTTGCCGTTATTCGTGCGAATGGGGGACACACGCGGTATTAGTGCTGTGATTTTTACATTTGAGGGTACCTATACGTTTCTTGATTTTGTGAGAAAAGCATTAAAAAAAAGTTTGATTGAATTTCAAAAAAAATGTTTACTTACTCTATATTCATTACACTTAAAAACAGTTACGGTCAAAATGATTAAAATTAAGAATAGTTTACTACAAAAACTTGCCTGGGGCGTTAGAAATTTTGACTAGTATAGTTCCTGAAGGATTTTTAGAACATCCTATAGGATTTTCAATATTTCCTGTAGGAAAATTATTTCTCCTATGGGAATTATTATTTTCCTATACGATATTAATTTTTACAGGTGAATATCTCGCCTGTTAGGTGAGACATACTAAAAACAAAAGTGGTTAAAAAAGCTTTTTAAGATATCGCCGGAAGCGAAAGTGTTACACACAAACAGAAAACTGGAATTTATGACGTTGACCTTGACCTTAAAATTAATAGGGGTCTTCCTTAGGTCATAGGGTGTTTATAATAAAGTTCATTGCAAAAGCTCAAAGGCACGGAAACGAAAGTGTTATATACAGAATGACGGACGGACAGGCTGACGGACGGACGAAAAACTTTGTACTTAGCAATCAAAAATCTTGCATATATAGGATATATAAAACCATATTTAAAGTAATCGGTGAAATAATTCCCAAGATGTCCTTTAATAACTGAGTAATTACATCAGTTTTCAAGTTTTATTGAGTTTACAATAGAACACAATAAACAGACTACATGTTGTTAAAGAAAAACAAATACAGACCGGCTTCTTCTGGGTTTTTTTCAACCTCTTCTTTTTCTTTAAGCGAGGGACACAAACTCTCTGAATAATTAGCTTGTTGAACTTTGTGTTTTAAGTCGACAGCCTCCTAACGATAAAAACCGACATTGAGCCATGGCAATCTTGGGGCCCTTGCTCGGCATCTTGTGGGGCGACAGGAACTAGAACCAGAACACGTGCTTGTCATCACGTGATAATAATAATTGAGATCTCAAACGAGTGTCTCATTAATGGCACACAAACAGAGTCTTGTGTAGGAGACTGTCCTTCAACTTTATCAACCAATATACAAACAACAACAACAACAACAACACAACCAACAACAACAGCAGCAGCAACAACAACAACAGTGTTACCAGGTATGTATTACGTTTAGGAACCCTGATGCTGGAAACCATTGTAAAATCACATGGGTGTAAAAAATATAAGCATCAATGTTCTGTTGAAATAAAAGTAAACATTTTGAAAAAAAAATTTCTTGAACAAATTAAGACTTTTTAAAAAATAATTTAATAATTCATTATTATTTATTTATTTATTCATTAATTTAATAATAATAGCCATTTAAATGTTTCATCAAGTTGCATACTCAATGGGCGTGTTGTTTTGGATGTTCCCCTGTTTGCGATTTTTACCTTGTGTCGCGTTTCCAATATCACGTTTTCCTCTTTTAGTTTAATATGAAAATTTGTTTTCGGAAATGCAGGACATAAATGGGGTAAAAATATATAATGGCTCATTCTCATTCGTTACATTCGCTTATACAAAGGTCGGAAGTCATTTTTTAAATTAAACATCAAAAATGCTTTCTTGAATGTTTCGTGAAAATAGCGAGCATTGCAGATACTCATCACCCATGTTATATAGATGTGTGCTTATCCTTACGTGGATAGATGATTGTTTTAAAACAGTTCAAACTGGATCATGTAGATTTTAGTTTTGTCAGTTTCTATAAGAATTACAATTTTGAATCCAACTTAAATTCTAATGTCATATGTCTTGCCATCGTCTATCACATTACCAACATCAATGCTCAGGCACGATAGCCAACACAGAATCCTTCGTACATCCGGTCCCAATTGTCATTGGTATAACATAAGGACGAATTTCTTTTCTTTTTATTAAGCATATCATCCTGTTAGTTACAGTTCGTTATTAAATAAAACTTTCAATCGAATTTTCCAGTAATCGATGTCTGGTCAACTTGGCATGGTGTATCCCAATGCAGTGTGTCGTGTGGAGGAGGGCTTAGATCACGGAGTCGGTCCTGTCATCACCACCATTGTGAGGGATCGTCAACCAGTATTGAATCCTGCAACACGCAGCCATGTCCAGGTAATTTTTTTTGGTTATAAATATGTAAAATTTTCTAAAGTCACAATTATAGTTATGTGTAATTGTTTTATTGTGTTTATACATGTATAACATTGTTTGATGATTGTGCGAATCACCAAACAAGGCATTTTAATGTTTATATTTACAATTATCTCTAAATCATTCAAACAATTATGAATAATAACTGAGCAAATGTACGTAATTATTAGTAGATTCAATCCGCAAATTACGCTGTTGAAACAGCCAATTTTCCATTTATTTATTTAGGACCAATTTAATGCACTTTGAAAACATTTTCAAAGTGCGTTATGGAGGTTTATCAACATTTTTTTATTATCGAAACACTGAACGCACTTTGAAAAAATAAGTTTAAATCACAAATTCACGTATTCCATTTTTAATTAGTAAGTAGTATGATAATTTGTAAAAATAATTAATGTGATTAACGGTCTTTGAGAACAAGGAGGTGACAACTAAAGACATAGTTAAATTACCAGTACATCATTCAAATGATTACAAAAGAAAGATCCCCTACCCCTCATCTTAAAAAAGTTTCCTTTCGAAACATATATTCAGAAAACTGGAGTAAACCTAAAAGAACGGGAAAATGGGATAAGCTTTGCAGTAAATAAAGTACAGTGGTATTAAAATGCGAGCTGGCCAAACATTAGTTTTTCCCATGGTATGTTAAAAAATGAATAAATTTCTAAACCCCAAACCTGTTCTCCTATCACTTCATTATAAAAATAGAGTGACATGAAAACGTTTTAATCGAGAAACTCTTCATTAATAACAAGTTAGAATCCCTAGTGTTCCCTTCTTAGAAGGGCTGGATTGTCGTGGTCATTTTAAGTCTTTATTTAAAGAGGTTTGTTCCTCTGTTTTTGGGTAGCCATTTTGGGTCACCTTTATTCTGGAAATTATGCATCATATATTGATTCTACTAATAAATTCATATTTTATAATGCCAATTAAACTATATTGAATAAAATAGTAAAGGAAAAATTACATATTTACAGAGTTTAGTAGGGGACTATATTTTGTGACGGAAGGTTTTTAAGAAGAAAATGAACATTTTTAATAACTCAGTTGTTTTAGAGTACCGCCACTTTAGCTTCCTTTTTTTCAGTGCAGACCAAAATTTCCAGATAGTTTGTGCATTAGGATATCTTCATTTTGTTACGAAAAACATATTTTTACAATTTATCAATATTTCTATTGACACATATTGGCAAATTTAACTTAATATATATCATAAAAGTCAAGAAAAAATGAATCCCAATTTCTGCCTAAAATAAGCTTATTTCATGCCATATCTCAAATTTTACATAATAGACGCATACTTTTGGTTTTATTTTCTGAATTTATAAGATCTTTCTGACAAGTCTATCATAATTTGAGAAAAAGTTCGAGACTTTTAAATAATTTCAGTGCATGTTAAATCGTTAATGGATAAAAATAGCGTTTTATCAGAGCAAAAAGGTCAAAATATCAATTAGGTGAAGAAATTGTAACATTTTTCTTTATGATAATTTTAATTTTATTTATTTTAAATAGTATAAATTTGTATTTGATGCCATAGTTCATTTGGATAAAAAAAATATAGAGGGAAAAACGATTTATGTGCAGTCTGCACTTTCAGTGCAGAAAGGTCATATTAAATACACCGTAACGCCGAATGAAGCATATAGACCCCAAAATTTTGTTTTGGATTTTGGTTAAGCTATGTGTGTAGATTTTTAAAAAATACATTAGAAAAAAACTTAAAGACTTTTGATCGCAGGATCCAACGTCCTTAACTCATTTGGACGAAATTCTCTATAAATTTCAAGATACAAGAAGATGTTAAATTTTAAAGCTAACATTTTTTTTTCTTATAATTTTTCTTAAAAAAAATATGTCCAAATTAAAATTAACATATTTTGAAGTTTAGGGCAGATCTGATGGTTAATTTGTTGACCACAGAGCTTAATATATCTAATTGCTAAACAAGGTTAAAATTATTATAATCATTTATTGTATATAAAAGTATCAAGTATTTCGACCAAATCCTGAACAATATTTTTCAAAGTTCGCCGATATTGACGAAATGAACGCAATTTGAAAAAAAATTATTTTTTTTAAAGTGTGTTGACTTGGTCCTAAAGTTAACGCACTTTGAGATTTTTTTTTAAATGCGTGTGTTTACGAATAAGGAAAAACGTCCAAAAATCGATATGAAAAACTTCACTTATTACGCATCAACGGAATTTTAATGTCTTGATTATTTGTTATTAGAATTAGAATTATATCCATTTCCTAACGTAAACTGTTATTGTACGATTAAAAAGAAACACAGTATTTTGTAGTTAAAGTATGTTTGTTAACAAAATAGTACAATTGATATACATGTATATTTATCTATCAGAATGCTTAATTGCCTAAAGAGCAGTAGGTGGTCTTAGCCCTTAGAATTCATAAAGATGATATCCTCATTACATTTATTAATACCATAATGGCGAAATAAATCAAATCTGCAACTATAGACATTATTTTGTCTAGTTGACGGTGGATGGTCAAGTTGGCAAAATCCATTGCAGTGTAGTGTCACGTGTGGCGGAGGAGTCAAAACACGGACTCGAACGTGTGACCATCCGACTCCAGCCAATGGAGGCTATCAGTGTCAGGGGAGATCACTTCAGAGTGAACACTGCAATACAAACCCATGTCCAGGTGAGGTTGCCTTCGTTAAATTGCATTTTAATGTATCGGTATAAGCACTTATTAAGACAATTTATTTTTTAAAACAAAATTTACTTGAAATTGTTTCCAGTAAACGGTCAATGGTCAAGTTGGCAAAATCCGTCGCAGTGTACCGTGACATGTGGCGGAGGATTGAGAGTACGGACTCGGTCCTGTACTAATCCGACCCCAGCCAATGGCGGACAGCAATGTGTTGGTTTATTTTTTGGGAGTGAATCTTGTAATACACACCCATGTCCAGGTGAAAATCTCTATTACATTGTATATTAACATAATGGTAAATGCACTTTGTTTCACAAATTAAGGTGTAACATTGCGGCAATACACCACAGAAAAGTGTGTTGTAACAGCATTAGATAGGGCATAATGTTGAAATTGAAAGCATTGATTTACCTGTAAAAAATCAATAAAAATAGTTAATTATATATTTAATAAAAATCAATTCAACATGTTTTGATAATGCAGCAAATATATATTTTCATCTTTTTAAGTTTCCATTTTCATCACTTTTTGCTAATTATTTTAAAAAAGTCCCAATTTTTCCATTTTAATATGTCATCTCTATTTACTCGGTTAAAGAGAGAAAATAAATTATTCGTAGGAATTCATATTTTTTGAAAAATATTACATTTTAAAATAATTATTGCACGGATGTTCTCGGAACGGAACACTTTGCACAACTTTTTCAACATTTTAAAAAATATAAATTCCTACGAATAATTTATTTTATCTCTTTAACCAGGTAAATAGGGATGACATATTAAAAAGTAAAAATTGGGACTTTTTTTTCCAGAAATCGATTTTAACTGTTCTTCCCCGATAGGTATTTATAATTACATATAGTAAGAAATCGACAAAAACTGACTGAAACGGTAACTTGGGAGAGACTAATGAAGCATACTAAGTTACTGCTATGCGCTTAAAGATCTCATATTAAACGCAAATTTAATTCATTATCAAAAACCCATCAGATATATACATTCAACTTTGGAGCTATTTACTAAAAAGTGGTGCTTTATGAACATAAGTAGATCCATTGCGACAGTCTCTGAACGCTTTGACAATTTTGCGTTTTGCTCATCGTACATATTACACTTGTAATAGCGATTTATCAAGCATTGTCGTAAAACTTCCCTCTCTTTGTATCAATGTGAAGTAATTTTCATATCATTGAAACTTCTACTCAAATAACGTTCTCAGTTTCCACGACTACGACCACTACAACGCCACCATCGACAACTACTAAGTCTACAACGCCATCAGCCACTACTACCACTAAACCACAAACTACAACAATTACCACGCAACCGCCAACAACTACCACAACTTCTGTGTCTCCATCAACTACCACAACAACTTTGCCACCGCCAACTACTACCACCACACCACAACCAACAACAACCACTACTGTGACACCACCAACGTCTTCTACCACCACAAGGCCGCCACAAACAACAACAAAGTCGACACCAACGACAACCAAAAAAAAGTTTATTACAATACGCGCCGTCTTCAAATAAAGAGATTTATATTTAGATCAATAACACATGCATTATTAATTTATCAACATACATGTAACTTGTCGATTGATTTATATTTAGTTGGACTATCTTTAGGTATTTGAGATGAATAAATGTATACCTTGTTAGTCACTGATGTTAGTATAATTGTAATGTGAATTTCTTGTAGGGATAATTAGTTTTTAATGATTTTTTCTGTAAAATCTAAACTTTTATACTGTGGTCTCGATACACATAGCCACTGGCTAGACTTATTTAAAAAGCATAAAAAATGTAAGTTGGTTGCTAAGGGTATCAATACCCATGTAAACAGCGATTAGAGATATTAAAGCTTAGCTTTTAAAAAGTAATTAAGGAAGTTAAGTCAGCAGATTTATGCATTATTAATGGTAAAATAATTAATATAGTAATAATATCAAATTAAATTTCAGAAAAAAACTTTGGGTTGGTAATTTGAATGTGGATAATGTCATGGTGACTACTGAATATTACCAAGGAAATAATTGTAAACACACCACACGATACTTTGATAACAAGGTAGAAAAAAAGGTATCTCTCTTATAACTCGATTATTGACACTCATAATTTGGTAAACCATAAGCAAAACCTCAATAACAAATTGTTTACATCAGAAATAGTTAAATCACCTTTGAAAAGTTTCACCTTAAATCGTAACAATGCCTCTTAAAACATCCGAATGATCAATAATTTTATTTTGAAATGATCATTGGTTCATCATTTGATTAAGTCAGTTAAGTAGGTTCTACTTCAATTTTTCTGATGTCAACATCCGGTTCCTTTTAATTCGCATTAAACTAGTACTGTAGATACATCATTGTACCTCATAAAGAAAATGCCTGCCTGATACACAGAAGAAAGAAGACGCAATTAATGCATTTTCACTATAGGACAAATGTAGCGCTACTCTCATACCTAACAATTTTGAATGTCGGCATTAAAATTCACGAACAGACACGACGGACAGCCAAAGATAGCAATTGGTAACTCGGGTTCTTATAAGATAAACATACCTTCAGACTAACGTACAAGCAATAGGATGATGATTTTCCGAAAGTCACTTTATTCTATATTTACTTATTCATATAAAAGTATCATACACTATTGTCTCAAGGTTTTTATTCAATCTGTCAAAAATTTCGTCGACAATGTTAACAGGAGTACAATGTATTCAATCTGAAAGTTCCTTATCTCCGTCAAGTTCTAGAGAAATAGTATGCAAGCGATTAGCAAAAAATGAGGTCATTTGAGCTGAAGGGGGTTGGGATGTTTTTGTAAAAAAAAATTTTTTCCATAAGGAAGAAAAAATTATAGCAGTCTCCTAAAACATCAGCAAAGACTTTTGGCCATTTTCAAGATATATTAATTGATACAGTTATTTGAAAATTCCAAAGGACTTTATTTGAAACATGAATTTATTTTAGTAAAAGAAATATTTTGCGTTTCAGTTCGAACTCGTTTTGCAGTAATCAAAGTACAACAATAAAACGGTCATTGTCGATTTCTGCATATTTAGACATTTGTTTGAACTATAGAGTCTTATTTCTTCATCTAGAGCACCAGTATATGGACAATAGTTCAGAAACTAGAACCATTTTTTACGGACAAGAACATCTAAAATAATGATAGAAATGTTATCGTCAACAATCAAATTTTAAAATACAATATTGTAGCAGCTGGAATATCCTATACTAAGACAGACGTTCACGTAGTACATTTAATGATAGTATTAATTAAGTTTAATAAATACATAGAATACTTGATCTATATAATACCTTTCTTAGTGCTGCATATGGTTATTGCAACATTAAAGTTGACACTAAAATGTAATACGAGATAATAAATGCACGTTCCGGAAAGGTTCTTCAGAACTTTTGTCTTGTTAAGAATTACTAGATTAGATTACGAATATGACCATGTTTGGACTGACCGTTTGGATTATTGTATTAACCACAATATTGTTTACATCCGCTGGTAAGAAATCAAACGATAATCTGATATATTTAAAACAATGTCAGTGTTTTGCCGTTACTTTTTTCTTCAATATTAACAAGTGAAGCTTTCTTCCTAAATTTTTAATGGTAATATTTGAATACTTAAACAGATAGACGTGGCTAAGGTCATGGTGCCCTTCGAAATCTTATAACCTTATCACGCAAATGTACATATATGATAAACTCATTGTCACAAGATATATATTTAGATATTGACAATATGGATATTGACTTCAATTAATTGGTACGAACAAGTAATTTAACATGCATTAAAGTTTTTTTGTTATTTGATTTATATCTTATTTGAATATTTTTAAGTGTTTAATTTAAATGACGTTAAGGTAATATGATTATATAAAAAAGTTAAAAAGAAAAATATTCAAAGATAATTCTGTGGAATTTAAATTTTTATTAGAGGGTCCTGATACGCATGATTACTGACCTTCTTTACAGTGAATATTATAAATCTATAGATTTACTGAAGAGTTGAAAGCATAATTTGGTTGCTTAGTATATCGGTTAACAAGTAAACAGTAATTTATTTGAAAAACAATATTTGCCATATATTTTCTTGGTCTGAGAATCCTTAGCTTGTTGGACAGTGGGAATAAAGAAGAAGCCCTAAATGTAAATTGCTATTTATTTGCTATCTTCATAATTTTGGGTTTTTTTAACAATTAAACTTTATGTTTTCATTTCTGCTTACAATCTTACAGTGATTCTAACATTTTCCTTGAGCAATTTGTTTATAAGGTTAATTTGGTTGAATGAAATTGATTTATAAAATTATCATACTTTGCAACACTAAAGAAGAGTCTTTCAAACGCATCTTCAAATGTTTAAACAAGGTTTTTAACTAGTCACTATATCAACTGTTTCAAATTTCATGTTTTTTGCATATATCTTACAATACATGAAAAGAACGTCTTAGGCATAGAAGGCAGTATGGTTAACAAATTATCAATCGGATCTACCTTAAATGTTTAGATATCTTTCTCACGCTAATTACTATAAAGAAAAAATCAATTGTTTTACATTAAATTTTTGTAAATTTTCTTTAATCTTTACACAAAACTATTCGCAAGGAGTTAACTAAGTTGAAAATGACCATCCATTCCTCTTAAGCTCCGAAAACTAGGAATGGGTGGTAAACTTAAGGAAATATCGTGTAACTGTATGAATATTTTTAAAACCCAGTTGGGTTTTTAATTTGATAATGGACATTTTTTGAATGAAACTCTTCGTCAATGTAAGCTGGAATTATTTAAAAAAAACCCCAATGCCTATCTAAACTTAGTTTTATAATTAAAACCATGTCTCTATATTTAAACTTGCCTCCGATTTTCACCGTATATATATAACATCAACTACTTGAGCCAATTTGGCAAGACCTACCTCTTTCTATCAATCCAAAAACTTGTATCCACATTTCTTTTATATCAACAATCGGTGCATTGGTACTCTCATTCCATTTGTAGATATTCTTGTACCGCCATAAAAAACCAAAACAAATAACAAACTTAAGTTTGTTTGATATAATTCGAGATAATTCAGGAGCAATTACACATTTTCATAACAATTGTTACCCTGCTCTATTTCCAGAATAATTGAAAAGTGGGCAATGAAATTCCCGTGGAGATGTAACGGACAACCATGTATACAGCAATGGGTCACCATTAAAGTGCCTCCATAAGATAAACATACATTCGAATACAACATGTCATGAATAATGAGCGGCGCTCATGCAAATTTCCCTAAATAACACCTGCTCAGACTAACGTTCTACCGGGCATTTCCTCCTGCTCTGATAGGTGGGTCAAGAACTCTACATTTCTCATTTAGTTCTGGAATATCCTTCCTTATTTTCTTTGTATTACCAATGGTAATTTATTGTACAAGTCACTATTTAAAGGTATCTTTCAATTTTTTCAATCAAACCCTCTCTCTCTCTCTCTCTCTCGCTCTCTCTCTCTCTCTCTCTCTCTCTCTCTCGTGTCTCAGAATATACTAAGTCCAATCCTACAAAACACAATGCATATAAACGCCGCCAATCTGTGCACTAATGTTTTCTATATTTTGTTGCCCTTTCTGAAGGCGACATTGACTCCGTGAATGAAGATAAGCGTATTGAGGGTGTGCATGATGTCGACGTTGACAATATGTAGGAGACTACAAGCGATTCCATTGCAAAGTTCCTTATCTTTGTCATGTTTGGGATATTATTATACAAACAAGTCGCGAGATTGAGGTCATTCTAGGTTTTGTTTTTTAATATAAAATATTGACTCAAATATTTGCATGTGTCCAACAAAACTTAGCACGACATGTGATTTATTTTTTTTTCTATTAAGCTTTTAGGTTCATTTTTGTTTATGTTGATCAATACAAGAAAAAAAAATACTTCATTAAGAGCATTAATTTTAGAGCAAGTATCCAACTGCGTTTCGGTTCAAACTGATTTTGTGATTGTTATTTCCGAATGATATAAGCCAATCACGTTCCATAACTGATCGAGGTCGGAAGGGCCGTGACTAGTTATAGGACAGGTCGAGGCTTTATATCCGACTTGAAACATTTTTTTAAAGAATGGACAGTGTCAGGTAAACCTGTTAAAAATGCTGTATTTTTTTTTAAGTTCTCACAGAAAATTTGTTTTGCATGCATAGAACTGTTTCTTTTGTTCACTTATCGGACATTTTCAGGTATGTCCATGGGTTAAAAAGCTCTGCTCAAAATTGTCAAATTTATTAACTCTTCTACTGTGCAACATCAACATCTCATCTTACCTAATGAATAAAACATTCTATTACTCAAACAAAATTTGGAAATAAAGAAATGGAATGCTATGGAGCCAAATTTTAATATTAACAACAGTATCTTTTGAAAAAATGATTGAAGTCAACCAAAAAAAAAA
>WFKH01006014.1:48821239-48882870 GCA_016163765.1 Magallana hongkongensis
CAAATTGTTGCGTTGTTCTATATTGTATTGAATTTCTTGTTGCGAAATAATATAATAATACTAAAATACTAAAGAAATTTCATTTTTTTTTAAATTCTTTGGTTGTATTTACAAGTTTACTAAAATGCTGTAGTTTTTCGTGTGATTTTTTAAAAATGTAAATGCTTGCTCGACAGTAAAAAAACCCCACAATGAAACAAAATAATTGACAGATAAATTAAACATCGCCATTATAAAAAACGGTTTCATGAAAATCACCAGTATATGTTCAGAAATACGTGCTCGGAGTTCGCGTTGCTTCTGAGTTTTCTTATAACTTTTATTATCATTTCCTATTATATGTTCAATTGATTTAGATTTGGAATGTCAGAATTTATTTTTTGAATAGCTCTATGTTTTGTTACTACATATAATATTACTCTTTCTACATTTTGTGTAACATTGATTACAAACGCATTGATCATCTTCGACACTCCGACCTAACGACTCTTACGAAATTGTTCTGATATGTTCATTTTTCCTTCCTTTAAGATGTCTCGCTCTTTTTTGCACAAACAACACAATTGGTTTTTTTGGGGCATGTTTAAAGATTTAACATCGAGAGAATAATATCTGGTTAAATGACACAACAAAAAACCTGTTGAATGTCCCAAATAATTTCAATACTTTACCATTGTGGATACAAATACTATATTTAATAATAACAATGAATTTTCTGTTGACAAAACTTTCATAAAAACAAACAAATGATATGATGAAACACGTCAATGGGAGCAGAAATACTACAACATTACATGAACAACTGTCTACATATGACTGCTAACCAGCCTCTCACTGAAAAACGTTCCCCGGATGCATTTACCTGTGACGAATAAGATCCACCTGACTTATTATAATTCTAAACAGGTCATTATATACAAGTTAATGCAGTGTAAATAAAGAAGCCGAATAGATTTAAAATCACAAATGTTTTGCTAAAAAATAACCCATAGAGCGGTTGTTCAACAAAGATATTCTAACCCAACATTCTTAGATGATATACACACCATATTTTGAACACGACTCTGAACAAACCTGTATTTAAAGTGTACGAAGGCGGTAAAGTGTGTATTACTCACTAATTCTTATTCATAATCATAAAAATCTCGGTACCCTGCTTATAAAACACGGCTTCAATTGTTATCTGTAGCTTTTATTTGATATTTTATGATTTGAAATCAAGTAAAGCAAACCTCCGTTGACCATAAGATTTTATTTTTAATGTGTTTAATATATGTTCAAACTTTAACAGGTAACCGAGGACAGGATATAACGGCTTACTACTCCTTTGTCCGCGTCGTCAATCTTTATCTATTACGATAATCAGAATACTAATATCCTTACAGATATACAGAAAAAAAATTGCTTATGTTTTGAACAAGAATAAGTATGGCAATTTTTTTTTAGGTTCTAAAGAACACGTGCATTGGTCAAGCTGGTCGACCTGGCATGGTCATTCAAAATGCAGTGTTTCGTGTGGGGGAGGGGTTAAAATACGTACTCGATCTTGTCATGGCGACCATCATTCAGACGACCACCATCGGTGCTCGGGATCGCTAATAAGCGCGGAACCCTGCAATACACACCCATGTCCAGGTACAGGTAACAGACATACATATGTCGACCGTGTCAATCACAGGATACATGTATCATGCGCTACTTATAATAATCCTGTAAATGTTTATCATTCTTATCGACCATGAACTTCTGTTCACTGTTTGTTCAGGTAAAAGGAACATTAACATTATATAAACAACAAAGCATTTATGGATACTTATTCTACTGTCGTTACCAGGTATCTACATTAAGGATAATGATTACTCAGGGTTTGAGTAGTCAAATTCGGATTGTTATCAAGTTCAGTGTCATGAGTAAAACTTGTTCTAAACACAAAAAGTATTTATAGAATGATTTATTATTGACATAATATTCAATATTTTTACTATATTATGGAATTAGAGCTCAAACAAAAAAAGACTTATAGCAAAACAGGAAATTCGGATTATTTTTTTTTATTAAATTTTTTCACCACCTTAACATTTTTGGCAGCACTATTGTAATAAAAGCTAAGATTTTATTTGTTAGTCTATATAATTTTTTCATAGTTTCTCTTTGTTCTATCGCACTTATTCTTTAAGATTATTGTATGGCATGCAATGCAAAAATATTGAAAAATTCTAAATCCTGGAAAGATAATTTGTTAATCTTTCTAGTTAAGGATGACGTTTACTCAGAATAAAAAAAAATCCACTAATGATAATGAAAAACCATCTATTGTATGTTATAGACTTTTGATTAAAACGTTATTTTTCACTTTTAAAAAGTAGGTCTTTTTGAGTTAGCGGCCTTTGAATATTTTTTGAAAAATTCCTCAAAATATTACACTCTGATTGGGAATTTCTTTATTGTGAAAATATTACAAATACATAACATAACGATTATTTTAAAGAATAAGTGAGATAAAATTAACCGAAAATGTGCAAAATTATGTTGATTAACAAATTAATCTTCTTAACTCTTATTATTATAGTGCTGCCAAAATGTTTTAGTAGACACCAAAATTGAACAAATTTAGTTCGAATTTCCTCTGTTTTGCTCTAAGGCTATTTTTGTTTCAGCCAAATTCCATAATATTGTAAAAATTTCAAATGCTATGTCAATAATAATTCATTTTATAAATACTTTTTTGTGCTAGAACAAATTTTACTCGTTACATTGAACGATGTAACAATCCGAATTTGACAACACAACCCCTTAGTAAACAACATCCTTAAAAAAAACCCTAAAGTAAATTAATTCGTGTGCTAGAAATTATCTAAACAATATTGCTTTTCATTATCTAGTAGACCGTGATTAATTATTTCAGTGAGCAGTGGATGGTCAACTTGGCATGATTCATCTCACTGCAGTGTTTCATGTGGAGGAGGGTATCGAACACGTATTCGGTCTTGCCATAGCCATCATAGAACACACGAAGATCATCAGAACCATGATGATCATCGCAACCATATCTGCCAGGGACCGACCACCAGGACTGAAACCTGCAACACACAACCATGTCCAGGTAGTACATATAACTATCATTTGGAATTCCACTCACTTTTTAATTATGAATTAATTAATAAGTATTTTGGTGGTTTTTTTTGGTTTTTTTATTGCCATTTTGTCCTCAAAGTTTCCTAGATACTTCCACGGCGTGTTCAGCATGCCCTCCTCTCTGAAAGCGTTTTTTGTCATTTTCATGTTTTCATTGAAGTTATGAACAACTCAGTATTGTCTTAACTGTACAATTATTGAACATCAAATTGGTTCATCATGAGTTTTCAAATTTGCAAGTAATAACTCCTCGCTAGCATTTTGAATCTTTGTTCAATCAGCGTGCTTTGGTTTACGTTGGACAAAGATGTCGTTCTCACGCAATCCTTTATGGGTGTTTATCGTACATTCTCAGCTTGACAATTGTTCCTTAGCTTTAGAATCAAAAAATAAAAAAAAATAAAACAAAGTAAAACAAATTACAAGGGTTTTACTTTTACTAAAAATAAAATTCTCTCATATTACAAAAATTCCCAGATAAAACTTTTATTAATTTTAAAAACAAATAACTATAAGCAATTTTCCCCCCAGTAAACGGTGGTTGGTCAAGATGGCAGAGTCAATCTAAATGTAGCGTTACATGCGGTGGAGGAGTAAGAACGAGCACTCGAACCTGTAACAGCCCAACACCAGCTTATGGCGGCACCTATTGTTCAGGGTTATCGACACAAACTGAATCCTGTAACACGCATTCATGTCCAGGTAATTTTTGGTTAAAACAAATATGTAGAAAATGTTTATGTGTAGTGCAGAATGCTGCGTATGTATAATGTTACAAAAACTTAGCGAAAAATGATTTTATTGCTCCTAAATCAATGAAGTTTTTCTTTAAAATTTTAGGAACAGTACGTTTAAACTATATTTTTTTCAGTCAATGGTGGTTGGTCAAGATGGCATACCCAGTCTAAATGCAGTGTTTCGTGCGGTGGGGGAGTACAAATACAATTTCGGAATTGTAACAATCCGCCTCCAGGTTCCGGCGGCCAACAGTGTCTTGGGGTATCAACCCAGAGTGTATCTTGTAACACCAGACTTTGTCCAGGTAATTTTTGTTTTAAGAATGATAAATAATTGAATGCATTTAATACAGTATGATGGATATTGAATACGTATAATAGTACAGAACTCGCAATCCTTTATTAGAAAGTAACGTTATATTATAGAGGATACTAGTATTTCTTTAAAATTTTAGGAACGGTAGTAATGGTTGACATTTATTGCAGTAAATGGTGGGTGGTCAAGATGGCAAATACAGTCAAAATGCAGTGTTTCGTGTGGTGGAGGAGTCAGAATACGAGCTAGGACATGTACAAACCCACCCCCTGGCCGTGGCGGCCAACAGTGCACAGGAGTATCGACCCAGAGTGAAACTTGTAACACAAAACCATGTCCGGGTAATAAAAAAACCTACTATATTCGACTTTAATAAAATTCCCCAGTTTAACAGATACGCTCTATAAAAGTGGTGGTATTATACTACTAGATAACACGGAACTAATTATCAATGAACAATTAAATAGATATGGATATTATTTAGTTGATGGTGGTTGGTCGAGATGGCAACAAACCAGTTGCAGTGTAACGTGTGGCGGGGGAGTAAAAATGTATGCTCGGACTTGTACCCACCCATCTCCAGGTCATGGAGGACACATATGTCAAGGGCCGTCGACCAAGAGTGAAGTTTGCAATACACAGCCCTGTCCTGGTAACAGTCTTCAAACAGTTAAAATTACCAGTCATATATTGTCGTTGAATAGATATTATATATGGCATCAAGAAATAAGGCAATGGCTTTGTCAAGGTTAGGACTGCCTTTCAATTATTTTGCTTTTTTTAACTACAGAAAACTATTATTACAGATTAAAAATAAAACCGATTTAAAATCAATGTATATGCAAATACCATAACGACCTTAAAAAGTAATTGTGCAGCATAAAATAATATATTATATGCATACATAAATTATTTTTCTTAAATTATATTACCTTTATTTACTAGTTTAAATTAGACATGAATATATTGAAAAATAATTATTAAATACTTTGAATAGTGGCTTTTTTCGAAAAAAAAAAGTAAATAGAACTTAGTATCATTAGCTTAAACAGACCATTATTGTTATAGAGTTATTTAAAATTTGTTATTTCTTATTCAAATTGCTAGATTTAATTTTACATGTATAACGTATTGTTAAAAGCAGCAACACAGCAGTTCATACCTGTCAGTGAATTTTCTATATATTGTTAAGATATATATTTTGGAGTTCGAAAAATCTCTACTGCCTGAAAGAGCACAGATCAAGTTTTCTTTTTGCCAATTGTATCTCAAGACACGTGTCATATTTATACAGATATTGATTAAAAAGCGGCAAAATAAGACAATGCAACGTGCCTTATTCATATCTACAATTATTAACAGTTAACGGGGGATGGTCAAGTTGGCAAAATCCATCCCAGTGTAGTGTCACGTGTGGTGGAGGGTTGAGAACACGGACTCGAACTTGTAACCACCCGACTCCAGCCAATGGGGGCCATCAGTGTCAGGGGAGATCACTCCTGAGTGAACATTGCAATACAAGTCCATGTCCAGGTGAGGACGTGTCTTCAAATGAATTGTATTTGAAAGTAACGGTAATATCAATTTCTTTACATAGATACTTTTCTTAAACGTTTATAAATATGAAACGCAACTTTTCTCGCTTATTTACTGCTTTAAGAAAAGGACAGGAAAATTGTTTTAATATGTGTATTTGATTTGTTGTCTTTACATTTTTAATTAAATTGAATGAATATTGCTACCTTGTCTCTACGAGACATTTCGTATTTAGCAGTTTTTAATATTTTTGTAATATCACAATTTAAGTCAAAAAGAGCTAAATTATTGAAAATATTGAATATAAATCTAACTGTTTAGAGAAACTGAAGCTGAAAAGTATATGTAGTTTTATTTGATATATCTAAAAAAGTATTAGAATCATAGAATATATTTTTAACTCATCACAAAGTTGCAACCATTACTAAAATGTATTTTGGTTGAAAAAAGATCAAACCGAACAAAAAGTATAATAAATTGTTGATATAAAATGTAAATGTGTTGATAAACCAGACAAATCAATTGCTATTTTTACAACCTTTTTCACTGGTGGGACATTCACACATTAAACCGAACTTTTGTATCACATTCACTCATACAATAACTTTATCTATTAGCACAATAATCATTGATAGTGAACAATTAAGACCTTATATCAATTCAATTTAAAGGGGCATGGTCATGATTTTGGTCAAATTTATATTTCCTTTTCACATTTATTTAGGTCTCTACCTATAATATCCTTTTCAAAATTCAATATGTAAAAAAATAAAAAAAAAACCAAAAAAAAAAAAACCAAGAAAAACCCCCCAAAACCCCACGAACTGAGCTTAGTTACATAAAACAGAATAATGAACTCTGTATCACGACGACTGACACTCTAATTTTAGTTGACTTTTGGATATGTCTTACTGAAGCATTGGAAACATTAAAAACGGAAAAATAAATTTTGACCAAAATCGTGGCCATGCCCCTTTAATCTTTATTTGGTCAAAATTTATTATTTTTTAGTAACGCGCGTTAGCATTTTTTTTAACTTCTTGCCTTGTCTGCAAATGTGATTTATAGCTTAACATTCCTATTTTATCCAAAGGATAAGGTTATGTTAAGGAAGGAGTCTTTTCTGGTTTTCGACTTGTCAAAAGTAAATTTGATTAAATGGTCATTAAATCACGATGAAAGGAAATTAAAATATCACATTTTTCTTTCTTTTTTACAATCATGCAACTTGGCATAGAAATAGTAATCAAAGTTTTGAATCTAACAAGGACTATATTTTTGGCGGAACATTGGCGTAGGAAAATATCACATGTTTTTGCAATTCAGAATTGCTGTAGCTTCATGAGTCTATTTAACATTTTTAAAACAATAACATTAATGTCGGATTTTTTCAACTAATGTGAACTAATGATAAGGTACTTGGATTTCAGAATATGTTTTTAAAATATGATTTGCCTGTCAATTTACATTTTATTGGCTTTTTTAAGCGCTCATTGTATAAATAGATTCGTGTGAACAAATCACTAAAATCGGATTTTCTCTCTAATTAAATGATCAATATATTAGCTTTTCTGTTAATTTATATCTTTATGTAAGGTCTTAATAATATGCAAAAATCAGAAATATTTTAATATTGGAAGCATAAAAAAATAATAAAAATATCTTCAAAATTTAAGAAAATTAGAGGAAATGCGGGCTAAGCAATATTAATTTTAGTTTAAATATTAATTCCAATTTAGTAATATAAGCTGACAGACATTACGATATTCTATCATTTCATTGAAGAATAGAAACTCTATATCTTAAACAGATGTCTACATAACTGCAGATAACTACATTTATTTTTATCATTCTTTAAGTTGAGGAAAAAGGTAGTGACCTTGACCTGACCTTGATGCGAAAACAAGAAGGTCAAATTTGATTAAACTGATAGAATCATTTGTTGATATGATCTGTTTGACTGTGTCAAAATTTTATGAATTTCTTAATATAAGAAGGATGTCTGATAACGAGAAGACTCCTTCCTTAATTGAAGAGCCACTGTAACAACCACAAACGTGAACTTTGATTTTCGCTTGTGACGTTGCATTTTACAGCGTTTAATGTTTGTGATGTCATAATGAACTCGTCATTTTAACCTTTGAGTACCCTGTCCTTGTTATGGTGCTATATCTGCAGTAGCTTTCCACACACTTTACATGCAAAAAATATGTGAATTGTAAATATTTACAGTTGGTGTTGTATCAAACATGCCTACGTATAACTACTGAAGTATTCATTTTGTTTGTAATTATTTGTAGCAACAGTTATTTTTAAACACTTATGTTGGAACAAGTATGTTTCATGTCTCTTGTTATTATCTGAAAAAGAACTGTTTTCGATTAAAAAGGTACCTTGGCTTAGGAAGCACCGCATTTAAAACTAATGTTATTTTTTTTCTCATAAATGCTACCAGGATTCAATTTTACTGATAAGATTCTTAACTGTAGATTTCAGTTCAGTTACGTAATAACAGTAATAAGTATTTTTTAAGTAATTGACGCCTTTGACCTATGATTTAAAAAAACCCACATTGTTAGTTCCAACGACTACCACTACGACAACAACTACCACTACCACATCACCAACTACCACTACCACACCAACTACAACCACTACCACACCAACTACCACTACGACACCAACTACCACAACAACAACTAAACCTCCAGCTACAACTACAATGTCGACACCGTCAACAACGAAAAAAAAGTTTATTACAATACGCGCTGTATTGCATTGAGTGAAATTATTTAGTCTTTTTCCAAATAGAAAAGCCTTAATTTCCTTCATTAAAAGTTTTATATGAATTAGAAAGTCCTTGAATATCAAGATGTGTATTAACTCAATTAAAATTGCCTAGGTAAATTCAAAATAAGGTTTTAATTTGAAACAAAGGGCTTGAATAGTAGAAAAAAATTCAAATGCTACTGTAAACGTATTGCATTTGGCTGTGAATTCTTTAAAGTGTGTTTAAAACAGTCTTAATTTATTTCGAAAGAGTTGCATGAAGTATTGGTGAAATTTAACCATTCTTATTTTGGTTCTTCTTTTTTGGAAAAAGACCTTACAAAACACGAGCCAGTGTAGAGGGTAGTGTATTTTGATTTAAAAAGAACCCCAACAAAATCATGTTTTCAGTGTTGTTGTTTTTACAGATGAAAACAGATTAAATTAAAATCAATAGTTTATCTTGGTTATAGATTGGTAATTTTGACGCTGAAAATTAGCTTATTTTTATCATGACGTCCGAATTATAGTATAATCACGTGATCAAATCCCATAAAGCCCGAAATAAGGTATTTAAAAAAATGTATATGGGAATACAAAGATATTTTCTTTACGTGATAAAATCCCATGAAGCCGGAAATAAGGTATTTTTTTTTTGTGTCAAACTCATATGAGGATATGAATACAGGTGATTTATATATAATACAGACATTTTACGTGATCATATCCTACAAAGCTTGAAGGCATTCTTAAATATACATTTGTTGCAAGTTATGGTATACACATTACTCCATATTTTCTTTTTTATGTTGTCGTAAAATAAATACTGACTGGCAGAGGTGATTTACTTTTAATGTGATGTACTGTATTTTCTGCTGCATAAGAGAATACATTGGTTCGTTCGTTCTTGAAATGAATATATTTATATTTCGTTTTCCCTGAAATTTTTTTACTAATCATTAAATGTGTCCGGAAACCTAAATAGTACAACTGCAACGTTTTTACGTTACGTATAAGCACTAATTCAATAAGAAAAAAAAATTAGTCTTAAAATTCTTTTTGAAAAGCTTCCTATTAGGAATTTTTGTAGATATCCTGGATATTATTAAAAAATAATGAAAATGCAATTAAAAAATTAGCAAAAGCATCGAATTTATAAAAAGAAACACGTTTTCATCCCCCCCCCCCCCAAAAAAAAAGTATTTGAGTACAGGATAATTATGTTGGTAGTTTAAATCCCCCAAATCCAAGGATTTAACACGTGATATTTTTGGAGGAAAGTTTGATATACTTAGATTTTGATAAATATTTATCCTTTAAGGACACACGTGAAGTTCCTCAGTTTTAGATAATTGTCCTTGATAAATTATTTTTTCTTTATTTGCATTTAAGTCTGTCAATGCCCAAAAATTCAGGGTGAATTACCAGGCTATTTTTGGCGTTACAATATTTTTAATTTTTCTTTTCATAGAATGAAAAATGCAATTGATTGATTATTAATAAAGTCAAAATCTATATTTTCAATTAAAACTTTATTATCTAAATAGAAAAAAATACCATATAACATAAAAATATAATTTTGAAATTTTGTAATGTAAATCTTTACATTGTGGAGATTGAAAAATTAGAAAAGATTGGAAGATAAGGTTGCGTCTGACCTTAAGATTAATTTTTTTAAAGATTTATTTATATATAATTGTGTATTTGATTCCAAAGAGAAAAATACCAGACTGTTTTTCTTCATGCCATGCATTTTCCATTTACATCGGTATAAATCTCAAACAGAACAAAACTTAACGAGTTGCTTTTTTTAAACCCTAGACCTTTTTGTTTGAGTTCTACTGCAATTAAATTAATTTATTAGCTTTTTTTTTTTTTAAATATTAACTCATACATTTCATTTTATACTCTTTCAATATTAACTAAAGCCGCTTCTTATACAGGAAGCATTTAACGAATCTTTTGAGTTCTTTGGATAAGAAGTGATTCAAGTCATTAAGTAAGAGTTTAGGATGTTTTGAATTAATGTTCATATGTCATTTAGAATAATTTCCATGTGATTCAAAATTTAGAACTGTTTTTTTTATCCATGTATTTTCAACTCGATATTATTTTTCAAAATGAAATTTTGATTTGCGGTCGTATGTTACACGCTTGCGTCAATTTGTTTCATGATTTCTCTCCGTATCACAGGGTGAGCCATTGAATGCTAACTGAAAGGTCTGGAAAGGTGACTGAATTGAATAGCCATGCAATTCAGTTTGTTTTTTAAATTTTCAGTCACTTTTCAGTTGACTGAATTGCAAAGCTTCATCAGGTGTAGTGCATTCTATTTCGTAACTAACATATTACATGTAATTGCAGTTTTTAATGGGTAAATGGTTTTGTAGACTCTACTCAACAGATGGTATTCTAATATCTTGCTATGTTCTTCAAACATTTTATCAGATAAAAAGAGTGTCTTATCATGGTTGGCAATCCTTTAGGGACACAGCTAAAAGTATGGAAAGAGTAATAGCGAGACGGATTAAGGTATAGTCTGTCCCAAATTATTGCTTCCGTCACATTTGGAAATTCGTAATCAAAATACATATACATGTGAAAAAATTACAATTAAAATTGATAAAAGGGAAAATGTACATAATATCTTCTTTGATATATAATCATTATGCACTTGGAAAAATTCACAAGATCGAAAACATATTTCTTAAGAAGATTTATAATGAGAAATGTTGACATCTTTTCTCCATTCAGAAGTCAGTCCGGATATCGATCCGAATACATCGCAGAATTTTTTAACATTATCATCCGGGTTTTTTCAATGTCTTGCAATGCAAAATCCCCGTAGACATCATATCTTTTAGCCGTGTATTTAAACCTGACAAGCTAGAAATGCGTTCAAATGAGAAATCTTGAACTTTATTGAGTACTTTTGAATAGACATTGTTTAAACCTTGAGGTATTTATATATATCGAGTACTTAAGCAAAATGTGAATCGAGGATATCTTGGGACAGAGTATAGTTATAAGTTATAGTTAAAAGCATAATGTTTAGCAGAGAACGTACATGTGTGTAGGCATATGCATATTGTCTGCTGATCAATCGTCATTGATTAACTCTAATATACTTAAATAAAATACTTCTTAGAAAAAAATTAATCAATGAAAAAGATCGATGACCATTTACCGATTTTCTAAACAAAAAACAAGAACCCCCCCCCCGCCAAAAAAAAAATGAAATAAAATTAAAAAAACAACAAAAAAACCAACAAAAAACAAAAACAGAAAACAAACAAACAAGAGCTGAAGATAGCAGACAAAGAAGCAGCTTTACAAAAATTGACAGGACTTTGCGCGAGGAAATGTGAGAAGTATGATAACTTACTGTTGACGTTATAAGGTTTGGTTGTGTTTACTTTTATCTATGATCTATGGAGCCTTTGGGTATATATGCATCTAAAGACCTATTGATGCTGCATATTGCCCAAGGAAGAACCATCTGATTGATCCTTTAATAAACGGATTTAACCCCCAACGGTAAACTTTTAATATATCTTATGCAGTTGTTTACTTTATTGGTTGATATTGATCCTAATAATGTAGATACTTCAGGCCACTTACCGACATCGATGACTTTTATTTCTCGGACCAAGTCAATCTATTTTAACTGATTTTAAATAAATGTTGTTGGAAAGAATTTAAATAAAATTTTAGCCTCTTAGCTCTCCACAGTGGTCAAGTGCTACAATGGTCAAGCTATTAATGTATGTATTGACCGTTATATGTTCTTGTGCAAAATAAGAAAGGCCCATTGGTACGCAAGGAGGTTAAGAATCTACAAGGATTAGCACCAAAGGAAATGAATTTTAATAGTTTAATTATTTTTTCCGGAATTCTACTAAGTGTTTCCTCTGGTAAGTTATCACAGTTTTATAGATCGCAGTTATACTATTATCATTGATATTGTGGTACATTTATATGTATTTGTTTGATTCCGGAAATTTATACTCCGTTTATATTTTGTTTAAGACTATTGATGCCCTGTCTATTGTTATTTAAATTCTATTGTCTGTAAGTGTATAAATACGACCGTCATCGAGCATTCGAGAGACTCTCTTGTTGGTCTACGGACCAAACTCTCCCCTCTCCCCCTTTTCGGCATTCATTAAGGTAAATTTTCATTTCTCCTTCTTAGGTTATAAACGGAATCAAACAATTCAATATTTGATTTTGCTTAATAAATTTGTAAATCTTCGTTATCTTTGTTATTTTGTAATTCAGAGGTAAACTGAAAAGAATGAACCTGGGTTGATGTTGAAAGACGTTTCCGTCTTGTTTATTTATACTTCAATATGAAGGAAACCTTTATATGAAATTTATCAGTATATCCATCAAGACTTGCCTTTTGAATCTTAACATTTTTCTTTGCATTCGGTGTTAGATATTTTAGTTTCTAATATACCAAAAGTGCGAAAACTTGCATTTACTCTGGATTAAGCTTTAATGATATTCATAAGTTGTAAAATAAAAAATAAATGATATCACAAAATTATTTTAAAAAAAAATATATATAAAAAAAGACATTTAAAGTGTCAATATTGACCAACAAATTAGATGCAAACATTTGCTATCAATATCACCGAATCAATATATATGTTTTATGTATGTTCTATATACAGGTGTTACTTCTTTCTTGTTCATACCTTGCCTTACAAACGTTTCATATTTTTTCATAGATCGATCTTGTGTCTTAAAATTAAAAAAAAATCGGTTTTAGAAATGCAAAAATGTTAAATCAATTTAGAATTAATGTAAAGGTTGATTAATGTGTCTTTTTAAATCAATTATATTCTTTGCTTATTCAAATGTACAATAGGTATAAACTTCAGTAAATTTTTGAAAGACGATAATATATTAGCAATTTTTCAAACTTTCTTGACAACTTATTTTTTTCAGATAACTTCTGATTATATTAACGGTAGATTCAGGGAAAAGTTGTTGGTCAAATATTAACAACGTGACATGGTCAAACTACTATTAAATAAAGTGTTTTGTGTTGCGGGTGTTTTAGAAAACGTGTTCAATCTTGCATTCGTATAAGTAATTCAAGTAGCCATCGTCATTGTGGGGGCAATATGACAAAACTCATGTTTTTACACATTTATTTACTGTTCTTATTTTAGAAGTCGCGATTATTTTCTCCATTATTTGATAAAATTCGTCAATCCTTGTCAAAAAACACGGAACTTTGGTCAACCTTGCACAGTCATTCTAAATGCAATGTTTCGTATTGTTCGGAGTCAATATACCTTTTAGATTTTAACTGATGTAAATGTAAATACATGTAATAGATGACGTAAATATGTATAAATAAGTTACTGTTCCTGAACTATATGTTCTCTGTGTTTTCGGGTAACTTGTATTTTATAAAAATATTGAAGCTAACGCTTATTTATACTAGTGAAATAAAAATTTTCTATGATGTGATCTATGAATAAATGACAACTGCAGATTTCAGTTGAATATCAGGTAGTTCATAATTATTTATTTACCCCTTTTAGTAAGCAGTGTGTGGTCAACTTGGCATGATAAGTCCCAATGTGGAGGGGTTAGGGCACGTGTTCGATTGTGCAATGTTGACGGTCACTTTAGCCAAGGTGATCATCACAACCAATATTGCAAGGGACCAACAACCAAGACTAAATCCTGCAACAAAAATCCTTGCCCAGGTAAGATATTTAACTATTTTTATTTCCATAACGTGTAAACTATGCGTGGATAATTTTCAAAATGTTTGAGATAACTAATCACCATTTTGTTTTCTTAGTTTCATAAACACTAGCATTGTTTGATCAGCATGCCATCACATGTGAACAAGTGCTGTTTGAGGCGTTTTCTCTCATAATTTGCCTTAAAAAGCATTCATAAAAAATTTCGTCATAATTTTTTACTTGTTTGTAATAGTGTTAACCATCTCTTCATCACATTTTTTCATCATGCTTTGCAAGCAGTCATTTAAAGCTGCGTGGTTCAAATAACATAAAATTTTATTTGCGCTTTTAAAAAAAAAAAAAGATGGTTTCGTTTAGAATGTGTATGAAAATAGGCTTCAAAGTATTTTCCCGATCATTTAAGCCATATTTCATGGGAAAATGACAAAAAACTTTGTTTTCATAACAAACTTTACATGAAAGCGTACCACAGTATTTCGCCCTCTATTAAGGCCCGCCCTCGACGTTGAGGCAGGCATGCTTGTATTACGACTTTGACATTCGCTATAAGGATTTCAGAAGTGTTTTTCCAAATCAGGAAATAACATGTGTACATTACCTTAATAATCTTTCAGAAGTCTTATGTTTTGATAATTGAAGCATAGTATGCATGCTATATAAAACCAATATATCGGCGGACGAAACCAAACGGTTCCTTTTTCTTAATACGCTCAGAGATGCTTTGCTTTATTTCTTATGTGACCCCATACAAAAACTTTTTATTTACTTAGATTATTTCTGTGTTTGAAAGGAGATCGATTCTGCTAGTGTAAATAGGTGAAAATCTATAACATGTTTAGATAATTGATGTTTATGGAAAATTATTTCATAGAGTAATAGCCCAAAAAGAAAAATTGGACCTTTTGCAACTTTAAATTTCGCTAGCGTTCTCGCGCAGCGTTTACTTTGTTTTTCACTTTCAACAAAGATATCATTTTTTTATTGTTCGCTCTGTTTGTCAATATTATACTCACTGTTGCCAACAATTCTTATAACAAATGAAGCCTATAAGTAACAATATTATAATGTTAAATCCATTTTTGAGGTTTATTTTCACATTAAAAGTTTTGATTTCCTAGAAAAAAATGTTGGATGTTTAAAAGCAAAAAGCTAAACGCACCCGTTTTTAAAAAAAAGTTAACGCTGGTTGGTAACCAGCAACATTCAAGATGCAACGTTAAATGTGGTGGAGGAGTTAAAATACTCCATCGGTCCTGCAACAACCCAACACCTGCTAATGGCGGTTACATGTGTTCCGGGATATCGACCAAGAGTGAATATTGTAACACAAATCCATGTCCAAGTAAATTTTTGTGAAAAAGCGAATTCAGCGAATTTACTTTTAGAAGATCTTTTTAAATATTAAGGAACGGTATATATGATTAAATGTTAAGTAAACGGTGGTTGGTTTGGATGGCGATATAACTCCGAATGTAATGTTTCGTGTGGTGGAGGATTAAGAACCAAAGCACGATCATGCAACAATCCATCTCCAGCTCATGGCGGCCAGCAGTGTTCAGGTGCTTCGACTCAGAGTGAACCTTGTTACATGAATCCATGGCCAGGTAAATTTTCGGTTTTTCAACATGCTTACAACAGGTCTACATTACATGCAATTTATTGCGCCCACTAAATGTGTAATATTGGTCCAGGTAATAATATTGCATGAAAAACTTCCTTTTTTATCATTTTATTAAAACAAACCTAGTCTTACAAGGTAAAAAGGAGAATTGCGTATTCGTATTCGGGAGAGTTGCGTATATCTTTTTTTATAGTGAATGGTGGATAGTCAAATTGGCATACACATCATAGACATAAAAAATGTAGTGTAACATGTGGCGGGAGAGTATAACGAATGTTTCGGAGTTGTAGCAACCCACATCCAGCTAATGGCGGCCAGAATTGTCAAGGGCCTTCAACCATGAATGTAGCTTGCAAAACAGAGCCATGTCCAAATAACATTTATCTTAAATATACCTGCTAAACATTTTCGTTGAAGTCATATAATTTGTACAAGATTGTGTTCAAATATGGAAGCCACTATTAACTATGTTTCTGATACTCTGGTTTATGCCATTTAAATATTTGTGACGATGTTGACGGATAAAACATGTACAAATACAATGTACAGAACTATCGTTAAAAGACCGTATTAGTATATATTGTGGCACATTAAACAAAATTAATGTTTACTAATGTCGATGACAACATTGATTATGTTACCCTGTTAGGGATGACGCATAGCTTATTCTAATATTATTTTTTCCAAGTCTGCAAGAAGAGTTTTATTTTTGACCCTTAGCTCATACTAACATTTCGGGGATTTTTCAATTGAAACAAAATGCATTAAAAGTAGCTAGAGACAATATGACAAAAATCTTAATTATGCGATTTTTAAAGATAAAATTTATAAAAGAAACAGTTCTTACAAACAAAACTGATGCCTGTAAGTAAATGTACCATTAAATATACGATGCACCAGGAACGGTAAATGGTTGAGATGTTGTTTTTCAGTAAACGGTGGTTGGTCGGGTTGGAAAATTCAATGCTTAATGCAGTATTTTGTGTGGTGAGGGAGTAAGAACAAGAGTTCGATCATGTAACAATCCGTCACAAGCTCATGGCGGCCTGCAGTGTTCAGGTGCTTCGACCAAGAGTGAATCTTGTAACACGAATCCATGCCCAGGTAATTTCTATTTTTTCAAAATGCATACAACATGTGTAATTAAAGTATACTACTCACACTTAATGTGTAATATCGCAAAATTTAGTGGTCATGTATTAATCAATGGCTCGTTATTAAAGAAGGACTGGTTTGTTAACAAATTTCTTAGAAATATTTTTATCAGAATTTCTTGTTTTAAATATGAAAGTGATTGCTTAGATTGAAAACTGGGATAGATTAGAGAAATGAAAACAACATAAGATTCTAAAATCGCCATCAATTTCTTTATTTAAATTAATGTTTCTATGCAAAGAAAAACTAGTAGACTTATTGTTCTCGAACAATTATAGGTCTTTCCCCCTTAATGTCATTTTGGTCGATCAACTTCAACTCTTCATTTTCAACTCATCTGTTGTCTCTACAATAAATGGTTCAAACGTGTAAATGTTTTTAACAAAATTTAGAAACTTTTAAGGGCAATAACTGCTTTAAGAAGACATCAGGTACTTCTGGTATGAATAGATTGAAGGAGCCTCTAAGTAAACTAAAGACGTTGGTAAAAGTTCCAAGTTTCTATTTCTTGTGGTTTCAAAGGAGTGGCGATAACAAGCATTTCCAACCATAGGGGCAATAACATTTTAAGTATTTCTAGATGTGAGTTGACGGGCTATATTTTAAGATGTCTTAAGGTCGGTCGCGAGTTTAGAATTTTGCAATTTTTGCACAGGGTATTGCACATTTCTCATAAAGTTGACCATTCATTAAAAAAAATTAATGGCAATAGTATGTTTGAAATATTCTCCCACGAGACTCCTTAATACAATATAAGTACAACATCATCAATGAAAAGTTTTCCTTTACCACTCTACACTACAAAATTGGAAAATCAATAATTCAAAACCTTTAAGTCATTTTTATTGGCCAAGGTAGACGCTTTCCCAAGTGGTCTGACGTCTCTATGATGAAAAGATCAAAAGTTGTAAGTGTTTTTATTGAAGTTTAAAAACTTTGAGGGGCAATAACTGCTAGAAGGGGGCCTCGGGAACTTTTGGTATGAATAAATTGGAGAACCCTCTAAACGAACCACGACATTGGTAAACGTCCAAAGTCTCTAACGCTTATAGTTTCAGAGGAGTAGCAATAACAAGCAGTTGCTTCACAAAGGGCAATAAAGTTCTGGAAGTTGTCAGGAAAAGTGTCATTTGGTGGCATAACTTTTAATGGTTATTTAAGTAAAGAAAAAATTGTTTCAAAACACCTAATAATTAAAAAAAAATCCGAAAAAAGGAAAAAAGAAGAAAAAACCCATAAGAAATACAACTGGTCTCTCACCAAAAAGGTAGAAAGACTTAAATATGTATTCTGAACTTACAGAAAGATTTTGTAATTTTTTTATTAAAAAAAAATAAAGCGTTCATATATACCAGTCGACTAAACAGTTATACAAATTGCATTTTTACAGTAAACGGTGGATGGTCAAGTTGACAAAATCCATCCCAGTGTAGTGTTACGTGTGGTGGAAGATGAAGAACACGGACTCAAAGGTGCATCCATCCGAATCCAGCCAATGGCGGCCATCAGTGTCAGGGGAGATCAGGCCAGAGTGAACATTGCAATACAAGTCTATGCCCAGGTGAGGTTTTCTCTATTTATTCTATTCATATTTCTAATTTTAGTTTTAGGTGTCGCTATAAGCATTTTCTCAAACATTTATTTTTTTAAAAAAGTTTTTACGTTTATTTCTTGCCTAAAAAGGAAAGGATAGAAAAGCAACCCCACATATATTTTGTATTTGATCTGTTGGTAATCTTAATTATTAAGTATTGCTTGTTTGACTATAAAAAAGGGATCATATGAAGCAATTTTCAGTATTTTGGTTTTATTATACCTGTGTTTATTTTAATTCAAAATTTTGGTTAAACCCTGATCTTTCATTTAGAAACTGGTCTCCGGCAGCTTTCGATATACCTTGTGTTTAATATCGGAGCTACTCTTTTTTCGATATGCTACCTAAATTCAAAGTCGGATAATTCGAACTTGTTGTCCATCAACTAATTATAACTCTGTGTCGCCGACAAACTAGGTATAATAAAATTACTATTTACTAGCAATTTGAACGATAGCAAAGTTTAACAGAAACTATTCCTCGGCTCCACTTTGTGAAATTGTTGCTGTCTAGGGGACAATAGACTTGCTATCATTTTCACAACCACTAAAATGGTATAATATATATCACGATTAACTTCAAACTTATCAGAAATCCTGGAAAATAGGGAACGGAAAACCAACTGTTGAAGTCTTAAATCAAGTATGATTTGAAATTTATGTTATTTTAAAGCTCACCTGAGATGGAAGCTGAATTGAGCTTTTCTGGTCTTTTTCATTGGCGTCCACGGACTGTCGGTCCGTCCGTAAGACTCGAAACTTTTCAGAAATTTTACTTTTTATCCCGGACCACTATACCAATTTGATTCAAAGTAGAACAAACAGTCTTAGTTTAAGGGGATTCATGTTTGTAAAAATAAAAGATCACGTCCTCTTTCAAGGGGATATAATTAAGAAATATTTTAGGCATTTTAAAAAAAATATCTTCTATCAAACACTATTGAGCCAGAAAAACTGACATGTTTTCAATTAGTGCAGATTTAAATAAATTAAGATTATGATCTCCAGCTGGATAGATTGACGCAACAAAAGTGAAATTACTTAACATAGAAATATTTAGAGAATTTTTCTCTCAAAAATCTGAAATAACAAAATGGGGTCTATGTTTAACATAAATATATGAGGAGAAAAATTTGATGATCTTTTTAAATGAAATGCGGTGTTAACGAACAGTGTTCAAAATCAAAAGTACACAGGAAAAATACAAAACAGGAGCAGAGAAAACACGGACCTTTACAAAAATAAGAGGTAGGATCAGGGTGCCATGGAAGAGTGAGCATCCTCTGCTGACCGGTCATACCCGCCTTGTGCTCTTTGTCGTACTCGGGAAAAACGGGAAAACCGTAGACAAAGCGGTGATTAATAATGGCCTAACAATAAGTAAGAAAAACGTCAGTCAGCATTTGACCAAGCGGAAGACTGTATTTGCTGACAAGGTCGTTGTGTCGACCTAGAACTTACGAAATGATGACTTCAATCGAGACTGTTGATAATCTTGTAGGATAGGATAGGATGCAGGATGCAAGATACATGATAGAAATAATTAAGTTAAATTCTATCCTATCCTATCCTATCCTGCATCCTGTAGCCAATTAAATTCGAATATAAATTTCAGAGTGATTTTGCGAAACGAATATTAATGTAAAAATACATTTACAACATCAATTTTACTTCTAATACAAAGTAAATCATTAAAGAATGATTGTTAATGCGATAAATTCACAAAACGGTGAAGAAAATTGATGCGCGCTACATTTTTGTCGATTCAGAAATAGCGTAATATGCATTAACTGCAAACATTTAAGGTTACACAAAACAGCGTAATATTACTGCATAAATGATTTGTTTGCATTATTTAAAGACCTGTATAGTTTAAAAACGGAATCAACGAACAATTCGACATATAAATTATAAACAAATATAAGAAGAATCGTAGGTTGTGTGTGTGTGTGACATTTCACGTTTCTTATTTCTTCGATGTCCGATCACAAGGACGTATATCCTTGTTCGATAATACATTAAACAGATATAAATATGAAGTATAAGCTTACTATTAATGCGAATGATTTTATCTTTTAACGATAAATCCAAATGATATAACAACAAATGCAATATTTTTAATGATTCATTAAATAATTGTAATTTCCCGAATCGTGTTTACATTTTTCGCCGAACGAATCAGCCGATTACCGATAAGCACACTTTGTTATTATATGATAAGGAATAGATTTTGATAAACATATTTGTTCAAACAATATATTAAAGTTCTTCATCTGGTTTTTAATCATCTTAATACATATATCTAATAAAAACAAAAATCTTATCGCTTACCTGTTCGTTTACTTAAAGCTGACATGAATTCATAAAAGCATTCGGTCGCCATATTAGTTTCGATCGCTCCTCAACTGTCACTGGGGTATATACATGTAGTTGAATGAGATTATGACATTGTTATTGAGAATATAATAAAAACGTAAATAAATTATATCTGTGTTTATTTTCATTTTTCAACAAATTTTCAAAAACAAATTTAAGCAAATTGAATTAAAAAGTTTTTTAAAAACTTTTTAGTAAATGGAATAATCTAATCACATAGTGTTTTAGCATGCATGTAATTTTTTTATGCTGAATTTGATTTTCACAAATTTTCAATAAATAGTTATAATTTGATATCTTTACTAAATATGACAATAACAACGAGGAAAACCATTTCTGATTAAATGCCATGCATTTTCCTATCATATTGGTATATTTTTTAAGCCAAAACAAATCTCAAAGAATGTCAAACTTTTTAATTTCGTAATCTATTTGCACTAATAACTTTCTCTTTAAAAAGTGATAACGCATATAGTTTCATTAGATGCTATATTTCCGATTTCACAATAGAAGCCCACTATACAAAAAAGCATTTATATTATTAAGCTCGACAAAACTTGCCAAAAAGCAGCATTGGATAAAAGAGATTCAATTTTGTTAAACTGAAAGATCATGCTCTCTTTCAAGGGGAGATAATTAAGATTTTATGAAAAATTATTGGTCTTTGTCAAAAATTTTCTTAAACAACTCAACTTATTGTTTATTCTTATTGGTTTAGACTGTGACCCCTAGACAATATTTGGGCCCCGTAAGGGGTTCAAATTTTGATGTAGAATTATATGTTTAAGATCTTCGTGGGAACTGAAATGCTCAATATGTGATAGGACTATAAAAAACTGTTAAAAAGGGTACTCAATGTTTAACATAAGACTATCCAGAGAAAATTTTGAAAAACTTTTTATACATGATCAATTCTACTACATTGTTCAGATATTTTGTATCTGACTCTAAGAAGCTTATTTTATTATGGCTATTGTTACTCAAGTAAATGATGTGACCCATGTGTATCTTTCGTGGAATTTGTGAAGAAACGATTACATTAATTAATTAGTTAGAGTTTATGATCATCAGAGTCAATGGCGACACCACTTTGTTATGTATGTCAGGATATTTTTCGTCTGACGCATTAACTGAAAAGGGGTTCATTTTAAATCCACGTATTTTAAACTAAATATCATATTTCAAATTGAACATTTGAATTGCGTTCATTCTTTTGACGCCTGCGTCAAGTTGTTTCTTGTTTTTCTCTGTATTCCAATTGATTTCATTTTCTTCCGTTTGCATATGAACGATTATCATATGTGAATGATTTTGTAGCCCTGATTACAAATATGGAATTGTGATGTCTTGCTCTGTTCTTCGAACATTTTATCCGATAAAAAGTGTCGTCTATTCTCTTAACCCTTTAAGATCACAACTTAAAATATGGTAAAGGTGGCAGCAAGACGGATTAAGGTAATTGTGAGAATTAATGATTTCGGTAAGGAGACTGAACTTTTCATCACAGTCTTGTAGATTTGATATGGTATTCAAAATATCTTGTTGGAACTAGATATGCTAACTGTGACACTTGAACGAATTATAAAAGAAGTTGGCAAAAGAAATTAGGTCAGTTTCGCTTTTCGAAACCATTCATTTCAGTAGCATAACGAAATCACAAGTTTGTGGGAGCGATAAGAAACAGGTTGCGTTCATATCTTCTAATAAAAATGTTGGCGTAACAAGGAGTAATTTTGGCGTCTGTAGTTGTATTACTTAAATATAGTGTCTGCCTTTACAAATGATTTTTTTAAACTTGAGTTCAATAAATTATAACCACGATGAATAATGTTTTGAGCATTAATTGTATTCAACATCTGAACACTCCACTAATTGTTGACTGACACTGTAAGAAGATGGCCAAAGTCCGTGAACTATTACGTAAACTATTCTTAAAAAGCAATGTGATTCAAAAAACTTTGTTATCGATTACCTCTAGCGAATTTGCTGCATAAATAATATTCGAAATTGAATAGTCTTTAACTTAAACTAATGCAAATAGAAAAAAAAATATAATTGCCCGTCTATGTACGAATTTAGACAAAACTAGACTCTTGTTGCTATAGCAACAAAAAGGTCATATGTATTTAACCGTAAAAAAGCTTCCTTCAAGTAGAAAATATAATGGATATAATATTTACTTTGAAGAAAACTTCCAGAACTTACTTCCATGTCAAAAAACGAAAATTAAAAAAAAAATTGGGTACATTCTGGGATGACCGGAAGTTACGCCGATTCAAGCAAAATACGTTTAACATATTTACATACATAAGTTTATAATCCTACAAAGTTTGGTTGTTCAAGTCTTTACCGTTATTGAGATCTCAGGAAGACAAAGTTTATTGTCCAGGGACAGGAAACGGGACTTACGGAAGTGCTAAATGAAAATAAAAGTAAGTACTTCTTGAACATTTGCCTATTAAACATTATTATTTATCAAGCTAACTAAAACTGTTTAAGAAAAAATAGTAAACTTATAAACTATGTGATTTGTTTGAACCCTTCCAGTGCAATGAGGACCAGAAGTGACGGCCGACAAAATGAATCACGTTAAACATATCTTTTATCAAATGTCCATCACCTATGTAAGTTTCGTTTCTTGATCACTCACAGTTTTTGAGATCTGGCGGGTACAAAATTTAGTTTTAAAAAGCTACTTGAGATAATTGAGATATCTCACCTGAAGAAGATCGTTTTTGTTTATTCAACATCGCACGATGTCTTATGTAAGGATTTATACTAATATATTCATTCTATGTAAAATAACTTAATTAGGTAAAAAAAAAATTTGAAGTGCTTCCGATGACGACTGGAAGTTACGCCGAACAAAACAAAATAATTAAAACACATACATAGTGCTATTAAAATACATACATAGTGCTATTATCCCACAAAGTTTGGTTGTACAAGTCGTTACCGTTTGTGAGATATCGTGGAGTCAAGGTTTTTTTGTCTCGGGACAGGAAACGGACAAACGAAAGTGCTCAATATAAACAAACGGTTGTATTTCTTGAACATTATACAACAGTACTTTATTGCTAATCAATTTAACAAAAAGTGTCAAAGAAAAACAGATAAACTTATAAACAACTTGATTTGTTTGAACTCATCCGGTGACGACCGGAAGTGACGGCCGACAACATGAAACTCTTTGAACACATCTTCAGTCAAATGTCTATCATCCAAGTATTTGTTTTGTGTCTTAATCACTTACAGTTTCTGAGATCTCGCGGGTACAAAATTTGTTTTAAAAAAGCTACCTGAGATATTTGTGATATCTCACCGGAAGTAGGATTTTTTTTGTTTATTTAACTATGTGTAGATGATAAGTTGTATTTCTATTTCTTTAATGGTAAATAACAAAAAAAAATTTAAAAATCAATTTTTTAAGTACTTCCTGTGACGACCGGAAGTTACACCGGATAAAACAAAATAGTGTAAAACCATGTAAATACATAGGTCTATCATCCCACGGTATTAAGTTGTTCAAGTCTCTACCATTTTTGAGATTTCTTGCAGACAAGTTTTTTTGCTATCGGACAGGAAACGGACAAACGGAAGTGCTCGATGAAAATGAAAGCTTACTTTTCTTGGATATTTTCCTATCGTACATTATTATGTATCAAACTACTTTAACCTGTCAAAGACCTTTAGTTAAACTTATAAACAGCTTGATTTGTTTGAACCCTTCCGGTGTGGACCGGAAGTGACGGTCGGCAAAATGGAACCCGTTAAACACAACCTCAATCTAAAGTCTATCATCCACATAATTTTCGTGTCTTGAACACTTACAGTTTTTGAGATCTCGCGGGTACAAAATTTGTTTAAAATAGCTACCTGAGATAATTGAGATATCTCACCGGAAATAGAACGTTTATGTTTATTTAACTTTGCTCAGATGACATATGTAAGGATTTATTCTAATATATTTATTCTACGTAAAATAAATTAAATACGGGAAAAACAAATTTTGAATTACTTCCGGTGACTACCGGAAGTTACGACAAACAAAACAGAATAGTTTAAACACATCTACACATATAGGTCTACATCCCACAAAGTTTGGATGTTAAAGTCCGTTCCTGAGATCTCGAGGTGACAAGCTTTTTTGTCGCAGGACAGGAAACGGACGAATGGAAATGAATTTTGAAAAAGTGAAAAAAAAAAACGCGTCGAGATATTATCATTCTCTATCATTCCTGAAAATTTCAGGAAAATCTATCCAGCCGTCTCTGAGAAATCTTGTGGACAAAAAAAGGGTGAAAAAAAGATAAAAAACATTACAATCACTATAAGGTCTTCCGTTGGAAACGGAAGACCTTAATTAAAGCTTTATGGATTCTACATTTATCAGTAAAAATATCATATTAGGAAATTTCTTGTCAAGCATGTTTATTCTCACCTCCCTTATAGCTTGTGACCTTATAGACAAATGATAATTTCGCTTTAAGATAAATACATGCGAGTAGATGTTCAATTACCGTCATGTATGGTTAGCCATACCGCTTAGGTTTGCCCTTATAACATATTTTTATTAATTATTCCGGATTTACAATGTTGTCTTACTTTTAGAACTTCTAATTATTATATCCTATATTTCTAAAGAAACCCGATAAAATTAGAGTAGATGCCCTTTGAAATGACGTCACTTTGTTGTGTCTGGAGCAGAATAAAATGGCTTGGGAAAAAAAAACCCACTATGACTGACTACGGAAATATTTTGGGTTGATAAGTCTCATAGACGGCAAGGTGAAACCTGATCAACCCGATATATTTCCGTAGTCAATCAGTAACAAACCTGATAAGTAATAGTAAACAAGTTATCAGTCTAAAGTCGCGTGTCACAGATGAGTTCGCAAAATGGCCGCCGTAACATCGTTTTTTTTTTTTCTGTAAGAGAGATTTTTAAAAGGAAATAAGCCTATTTTCTGAGATGACTAAAATTAAAAACTCGCCTGATGATTCTCCGACTTTTTTTCTGCTTTCGCCGATTTTATTTTTTGAGTTATTCCCCTTTGGCAAACAATTATTGTCTGCAAACTAATATGACACCAAACCGGAGAAAACTTATGGGAAGGCAGAAACAAGTCGTCATACAGAAGTCAGATGTTGGAATTTTCATGTAATTTTCATAGGCAGTCAGATTGACTTTTTGATAAATGGATTTAATCCGAACTTCTAACAACTCTCCGACATCGATGGCTTTTAATGTTTTGGATTGATTCAGTTTATTTTAACTGATTTTACATGAATGTTGTAAAAAGTTTTAAACTTAAATTTGATCCTCTCTCGTAGATTTTTGCTGTTACAAAGTGTTACAGTAGTAAATAAATTCTATTGACCTATCAATGTATTCACTGTCCTATATATATATATATGTTACTGTGCAAGATAAGAAAAAGACAGTGATTGGCAAAGACGTTACGACTGCATAAGGATTAACATCAATGGAAATGAATTTTAGTTGGTGTTTAATTTTTATTCCCGTCATTCTTTCTAGTGTTTCCTCTGGTAAGATATCAATTTTTAAAATCTAAAATACTGTGGAATCATTAAAATTCATGGGGGCCAAATTTCGTGGATTGCTTAAATTTTACAGGTTCGTGGGGACATAATTAAGTGTGTTATCTTATACCTACAAAAGGAAATATGACTTTATTACCCTAATTTTTTTAATTCGTGGAGTATGTTTTTCGTGGAAGACAGGTACCCACGAATTCCACGAAAATTGAGCCACCACGAAATCTAATGATTCCAAAGTATATAAACTAAATTGAAATGGATAAACCTTTTCATGAAACTTATCGAGTATGGATCAAACATATTTGATTTTAACATTTTTCCTCGACTTTAATGTTAGTCATTCTACAACGTAGCTTCCAAAATACAGAAAGTGCGAAGACTAACACCTACTCTAGATTGAGCTGTAACAACTCATAAATTGTAAAATAAAATAATTAAACCACAGAATAGGAATGACCTCAAGCAGATCCTATTCCCTTTCTTGACATCTTATTACAATTTTTCAAATAACTTTATGGATATCTTAGCAGTAGATTCAGTAAGTGATCATTGGTCAAATGATGACAGAAAATGCTTTAAACAGGGTTATTTTTGCCCAATGAGTTTATCGCCCTTCATCAATTTCAAACGGTTTCGCCCCGTCTTGAATACGAACAAAGTTGTTTAAAAAGAGATAATTTAAGGCCTTGGAACTCGCCAAATCTTGAATTCGCCCGCTGACAATGAGGGCAAAAGGGGCAAAAATAAACGGAGGCGAATATTTCCCTGTATACGCGAATCGGTGTGACATGGTCAAATTAAAGGAAGTGTTTTCTGTACAGTAGAAGATGAGTTGGGGAACAAAAGGTCTTGAATTCACATTTGTAATTTAAGTGGTCATCGTCATGGAGTAATAAAACAAGAATGGAACTTTATGACACATTCATTTATTGATTACTGTCTTACAGTGATTCTTTCCTCCATTATGTCGTATCATTAGTCAATCCTTATTCTAGCAATTAAATTTTTTCTATAATGTTATCAATAAAAAAAAACCCCGAGAACTGCATATTTAAATAGAATATCAGGTAGTTCTGATTTAAGTTTTTCTTTCAGTAAGCAGTGTTTGGTCAACTTGGCATGATGAATCTGAATGCAGTGTATCATGTGGTGTAGGCGTTAGGACACGTATTCGGTACTGCCATATTGTCGATCATTTAAACTGCGAAAATCAACACAATCATAACTGCCCGGGAACGAAAACCAGAACTGAATCCTGCAACAGACCTCCATGTCCAGGTAATAGATTTTCATCAACTGTAAATTATGCGTTGATGATCATGATAATGCTTGTAATTACTAATCTCCGCTTTATTATCTGAGTTCAATTGACACTTAGTTTAGCATTGCTTGATCAGCATGCCCTCACCTGTGTTCATTTTTTCCTTCAAATATCAAACAATCTTTTAAAAAAAACTGTCATAATTTTTTTACTGTTTGTGAAAGCGTGAAACATTTCTTCGTCAAATCTTTTCATAGTGCTTGGCAAGTAGTGAATTAAGTTTTCGCTAGCGTTTAGGGCTGTTTTTTTCAACGTTTTTTTTTTCACAACAAAGATATTATTGTTTTATTGTTCGCTGTCATTGATGTTTATCGTAAATACATGTAAAACTACTAAACTTTAAAAAGAACAATATGATCATGTTTATTTTCATGTAACAAATTTATTTAAATTCCAAGATTGTTACGTGATAAAAAATATATAAATATACCGACTTATTTTGTTTAGTTAACGGTGGTTGGTCAAGATGGCATGGTCATCCACAATGCAACGTGAAATGCGGTGGAGGAGTTAAAATACTCACTCGGTCCTGTAATAACCCAATACCTGGTAATGGCGGCCAAGATTGTCGGGGATCATCGACCAAAAGTGAATCTTGTAACACGAATCCATGTCCAGGTAACTCTGGCACCAAATAAAATTTAAAAAAAAACGTTAAAAAGGCCAAGTGTAGTGCAATATTATACGTATGAATTATGGTTCAAAATTAAGCGAACTGAGTTTTTGGATTTCTATTAAATTGTTTGAGTATTTTCTTGAAATTTGATTTATGGTAAGATCATGTATATGTATTATTCATCTTTCTCAGTAAATGGTGGTTGGTCAAAATGGCAAATTCAGTCTAAATGCAGTGTTAAATGCGGCGGAGGAGTTCAAACAATCACTCGGTCCTGTAATAAACCAACACCTGCTAATGGAGGTCGGGATTGTCGAGGATCTTCGACTCAAAGTGAAATTTGTAACACAAATCCATGTCCAGGTAATTTTGGCAACAAACAATTAGTATTGTAACTTACATAATTATATAATGCAAAATTATGCGTATGAATTTAGTTTCAAAATTCAGCAAATTTCGCATTTCTCTCAAATCGTTGGAGCAATTTCTTTAAACTTTCATTTATGGAAAGTATAAGTAATCTTATTCAGTTAATGGGGGTTGGTCAAAATGGCAAATTCAGTCTGAATGCAGCGTTACCTGCGGCGGAGGATTTAAAACAATTACTAGAACCTGCAACAACCCAACCCCAGCTTATGGCGGTCACCATTGTCGGGGAACATCGACCAGGAGTGAATCTTGTCACTCAAGACCATGTCCAGGTAACTTTTTCTTAGAATAGTAAATCTTTTTGTTCCAATAGTTAGGTACTTTATAGGGTTTTAGAATTCAGTGAACAGATTTTTAGTAGATTTTTTTTTCATAAAGGACCGATAAGTATGATTGATTTTCAGTAAATGGTGGTTGGTCTGAGTGGCGATATAACTCTTACTGTACTGTTTCGTGTGGTGGGGGAGTAAGAACAAGAGTTCGATCATGTAACAATCCGTCTCCAGCTCATCGCGGCCAGCAGTGTTCAGGTGTATCTACCCAGAGTGAATCTTGTAACAGGAGTCCATGTCCAGGTAATAATAGTATTTATGCATGGCAAACGTCCGTTTTTTTATTAATATGTAAAAAGACACTAACTCATAAAAGATTAAAAGAGGTTCGCTCCTCAGGTTTTGGGTAGCTATTTTGGGTCACCTCCAGTCTGAAAATTCTGCATCACATATTAATTCTACTAGTATATTTATATTTTACAATGCCAAATAAACCTGATTGAATAAAATTGTTTCAAAAAAATTTCATATTTACAGAGTTTAGTAAGGGACTATATTTTGTGGCGGAAGGTTTTTAAGAAGGAAATGAACAATTTTCATAACTCATTAGTTTTAGAGTACTGTTACTTTAGCTTTCTAATTTTCAGCACAGACCAAACTTCTGAATAGTTTGTGTATTATGATATATTCATGATGTTCTAATAAACATATTTAAACATTATTTTAATATTTCTATCGATATATTTTGGCATATTTAGCTTATATTTCATAGAAGTTAAGAAAAAATTACCTCCAATTTTGGCCTGAAATTAGCTTATTTCATGCTATATCTCAAATTTTTGAGATGTGACCCCTACTTCTTTTACTTTTAAATGAGACATTAAATGTATGTCTATTTGTATGCAAAGTTTTGGAAAGATGACATTACTATAATTTTTTTTATTTGCGTTATAATTTGATTTTGTAACATCTGTTGTTGTGTTCTTTATGTACTGGCCTTTGAAGCCACCAGTATAGGAAGAATTTTTAATCTTTGACTTAGATTTTACTTTTATAGTCACTACATGTGTTCAACTTCATACTGTATAAAAATCATAACTAAATAATAGTTCAAACTATAAATATTTGTTTGATTTCTTCAATTTTTCAATTTCCATGTCTTTTAGCAAAAATTTCAGAAAAATTATCATTTCTGTTTGGAGCCCAATATTTCCAAAAAATGGCATGTGACATGGGTCACAAATAAAATAAATGTACATTTTAGGTCCCTGTCTTTATGTCCAAGTGGTTTGCAGATGATTGACATTACTATTATTTCAGGTGCCAACCTCCTTAAAGGAGCATTGTGTATTCGTTTTCTTTCAGATTAAACGTTGTATATATCTTTTATCTTCTAGTGAATGGTGGATGGTCACAATGGCGTCCACTTCATAGACATCACAGATGCAGTGTAACATGTGGCGGGGGAGTAAAGCATTTAATCCGGAGTTGTAGCAACCCACACCCAGCTAATGGCGGCCAGAATTGTCAAGGACCCTCAAACATGACTGTAGCTTGCAAAACAGAGCCATGTCCAGGTAACATTTATCTTAAATGTACCTTCTAAATAGTGTCGTGGAAGAAAAGTCTTATATAATTTGTATAAAGGTTGTGTTCAAATATGGAAGCCAGCCACATTTTTGATACGCTCTAAATTGCCTGGTTTATGCCAGTTAAAAGTTTGTGACGATGTTGACGGATAAAAAATGTAACAATACAATGTATAGAACTATCGTTGAGAGACCGTATTAGTCCATCGTGTAGCACATTAAACAAATGTTAACTAGTGTCGAAGACAACATTATTGTTACTCCGTTAGGGATGATTCAAAGCTGATGCCAATATTATTTCCTCCCAGTTGGCAAGAATCGGATAGTATTTTTGACCCATAGCTCATACGATCAAAGTTGCACCAAAATTGTCAATTGTTCTGATGTATGAATTACATTGCACTGCTAAGCCATGCTAATGAAAGGTTGTATGTAAATTGTGTTTCTAACTTTGGGTATAAGCCTTTTTTAAGAAAATTTTTAAGAATGCAAATGAATCATTGTTATTAAAAAAAGCAACTAAAATCTCAATTAATTTCTTCATTTTGATTTTTGTGTCTATGGCATTTAAAAAAATAAATCTTCGATCTGAGCCAGAAAAGCTGACACATTCTCAAGTAGTTTATATCTAGTTTTTTTTAATATCATGCTCTCTTGCGTAGGTATAGGACACAATGTGGAATTGATTTTTACATTGGAATAAATAGGGGAAAATGTTTGAAAATCTTAATTTGTGTATACTTTAAAGCTGATATGATCAGTGCGGAGTTGTGGTTATTGTTGCCCATGTGAGCGATGTGTCCCCCGATTGAGTCTTTCGTTCATTGATTTTAAACATGTCAAATGAAATTTATCTTTATTATTTTTAAACATTCTTACATTCAAATGCACCAACATGAAACTAGCTAATGACCACATTTTAACCCTAATTGTGTTGGTGGCAATTGATTTTTCCAACATGCAATGCTTTTCAACCTCGACAATCAATTGCAACCATTGCTAAAATGTATATATGCAAATGTAGTGGTTGAAAAGGCACACTTCACTGAACCAACATTGTAATAAATAGTTGAATCAAATTGTGATTGAGAAATTTGGCGCACATCAGTTTAACTTTTTATAACTTAAATCAATAGTGTCACTGTGATATAATCATTTTCTAAGCCCTTAACTGTATCACATTGTTTCATATATTAACTGTTAACATTTGCACAATTATCACTGGTAACAAACAAGAAAAACCTTTCACAGTAGGTTTTATTGTCGAAAATATCAATATTCAATTCAAAATGTTTTACACAAGAATTATTTCATAAATCAAGGGAGAAACGTATATTCGCCATTGATTTAGCTTCAGTAACATGAAAACGAAATAAATAATGAGCGTTTTTCCATTTTATAATGGATAAATACGCATTTATGTTATCAAACTAGGAAAATGTAGCATTAAACAAACATAAAATGAACCAGGTTCGGTAAATGGTTGAAATGTTTTTCTTTAGTAAATGGTGGTTGGTCAGGATGGAAAATAAATGCTCAATGCAGTGTTTCGTGTGGTGGGGGAGTAAGAACAAGATATCGATCATGTAACAATCCGTCACCAGCTCATGGCGGCCAGCAGTGTTCAGGTGCTTCGACCCAGAGTGAATCTTGTCACACGAGTCCATGTCCAGGTAATTTTTGGTTTTTGAAAATGTGTACAACATGTGTACAATTCATGCAATATACTGCGCACACTAAATGTGATTTTTTACTTCTTCACCCGAACCACTCAGTCATTTTATTATCAAAATTAGAAAAATTTATTTTTAGGTAAATACATGTAGGATTCCAGTTTGTCCAGATAAAGGATCATGCCCTCTTTTAAAAGGAGATGATTAAGAATTATTGAAGAATTTTTGGTTTAAAGAAAAATTAAATTTTCTATCAAACTCTACTGAGCCAAAAACTGACACGTTCTCAAGTAGCGTATACATAAATTCATTTATATCATGATCCCCTGGGTAAGTTGAGGAAACAATGGGGAATTGATTGTTACATAGGAATAAATAGGGAAAAAATGTTTAACACTAGTACTCTTTCTCTCAAAGACTAAAAAAAACCAAAAGTGGGTCGATGTTTAAAATAAGAATATAGGGAGAAAACATTGACGATGCTTTTAAACAAATTATATTCAACTTAATTGTCAAGAATAATTTGTGTATACTTTAAAGCTGATACGATCAGAGTTGTGTTTATTGTTGCTCATGTGAGCGATGCGGTCACCGAGTCTTTTGTGAATTGATTTTGAACATGTAAAACAAAGTTCATGTTCCTTATTTTTTTAACACATTTATATTTTCAAATGCACCAACATGAAACTAATGACCACGTAATAACCCTTATTGTGTTGTTGACTATTAATTTTATCAATCATATAATGCCTTTCAAACTTTCAAACTAGTTGCAAAGGCATATTTAAATGAACCAAAATTGTTATAAATCGTTGAAACAAAATGTGTTGGAGAAATTTGGGTCACATCATTTCCTACTTTTATCAGCATAAATACGCATTTTTGTAAATTTAGTGATCATGCAATACCGCATGCCTTGGAATTAAGTAGGTTGAAATAGATTTATCAGAATTTCTTTTCTTTTTTTTTTTAAATTACATGTAACATCAAACTTATAAAACGTTTTGAAAATAGTGATCATAAAACCAACTGTTTAAGTCTTAAAATAAATAAAATTTTAATGTCGTGTTGGTTTTATCCCACCTAGGCTATGAGCTGAAGTGAGATTTTTTAATCTCTTCTTTAATTTGGCCTCTGCCAAGTTTCCGTTCGTCCGTTTCTTAACTTGTCAGAATTTTAACTTCTTCAACCGAACCACTTTGTCAACTTTTATTAATCTTAGAAAAAAAAACATTCTTTGGTAAATAGATGCGACCATCGAGTCTCTAGGTAATTGGATTTGATTATGTAAAATGAAGTTCTTGTTCTTTTTTAAAAAAACATTCTTATATTCAAATGCACCAACATGAAACTAATGACCACGTTTTAACACTAATTGTGTTGGTGACTATTGATTTCATCAACATATATAGCAGTTGAAAATTCACATATAACTGAACCAAATTTGAACCAAAAAACCTAAATATCGCTTACTTATACCTTTGCCCTATATCTAAAACCGATATGCTCCCTCTCTGTCGATAAGGATTCATGCCATGATTCAAAACACAACTGATATACATAAAAATAAACACAAGAAAATTACTCTAAACGTTATTACAGCAGTAGTTTTAACTTCAGATCTGACAACGCATTAAACCGATATAAAATTCCTACTAAAACAAACATTTACTGGTACATGTTTCATGTATAGTCGTTTCAAAAACATACCACTTCCGTAATAATCATTTGTATGTTTGTCAATATTTGTAGAAAAGTTGTAAAAAGCATAATTGATTCAATTGATTGATAGTTACAAGATTGATTACATTTTAAGTTCCTACGACTACCCCTACGACACCAACAACAACCACTACGACATCACCAACTACCACTACTACACCAACAACTACCACTATGACACCACAAACTACCACTACGACACCACCAACTACCACTACGACATCACCAACTACCACTACTACACCAACAACTACCACTATGACACCACAAACTACCACTACGACACCACCAACTACCACTACTACACCACAAACTACCACTACTACACCAACAACTACCACTACGACAGCAATTACCACTAGTACTACAACAACGACCACCACTACAACAACCAAACCAACTACAACCACAAAGTCGACACCGACAACGACGAAAAAAAAGTTTTTTACAATACGCGCTGTAATGAATTAGACAATATGATTATTTTCGATATAAAAACCCTTATCTAACATTCAAAATTTGATTTCTTGAATATCAAGATCAGTATAAAATTAGTGATAATTGTCTAGATATAATTTTTAAATTAGATTTTAATTTGACACAAAGGAGCTTGAAAAGTTCTATAAAATATATTCTTAATATTTTATTGAAAAGATAGCGAAAGTTTAAAAATCTATTTTTTTTTGTGGAAAAGGGCCTTATAATTATAACACATGTTTTCCACAAATTGCCTACCTTTAAGTACAAAGTGCTGTTGAATTTAAAAAATGTTCAAATTTTCATTAATCGTATTTATTTCTCATTTGTTTATTTTATTTTTTAATGTATCATATTGAATAACCAATGTCTATTTAGCCCACTTCTAAATAAATTCAGTTTATTTCAGTATCTATACCAACCTGCATCGAACATTTAGCAATATGTCACGGACTCCTATTACTATGTCCGAATTATTTTTAGAACGAGTATCTTCCCTTAACCCACTCTCTAATACCCGACATCCGGGTACCTCAGTTTATGTTCGGGCAGCCATTTTGGTTTCACGCGTGGTTTTTCCTCGCTGAAATTTTTCAGACTATTTACCTACTACTTTGCTTATTCATACTAATTATTTGTTTAACTTTTAATCCTAGGGTTTTCCATCGCTATCGTGCATTCTAGTGGTGAATTAGGGCGTGTTTGTTTTTTATTTTTCTCAAATTGCCTTAGTCTGTACCGACCACGTGTACTGTGGTTCCATTGGTAGGCATGGCAGACAATTCATAAAAGGAATGTAAACGATGTCGCCGTAAGATGTCGTGTATCGACAACCATGAGGACTGTTATCGGCATCGATCATGTACAGAAGCCAGTCCTTGCCGGGTTTGTAAATCTTGGCCGAAATGTCTATAGCCCCCGAGGAAAATAAAACGCCGACAGAGTCAGATTCAGCTAAAGGTAAGAAAGTCGCTTTGTCGAGGGATTGTTCTCAGAATTTAGTCTCGCGTAATCAAACATCTGAGTCGGCTGAGGAAATTAGGAATGTCCTGTCCTCAGAACAAATCCCAATAGCAATCAGCGAACCTGTCATGTCCAGTCATTCCTATGACATATTGGACAACTGTTCAGCCGTTCCGTCCTCGGAACACGAGAGCCTTCACGTTAGGTCAGGTCATTCCTATGATCAAGCGGGCCAGAATGTTGCAACCCCTGTTGGAATTGCAAATTTTATTCCATTCAATATGGATCAAACATCACAAGGGCAAATGCCCTTCAGGTTTCCCCTATGGATGATGGGAAATATGCAGGAAATTATAGATAAAAGAGTATCTGAATTGTTGTTAAAGCAAGTGCCTGTCGAGGCACTTAAGGAATTAGACCGGAGTGAGTCTGGCACCGAGCACAGGAAATTTAACAAGTTTCAACCCATGTCAGATAAAATTTCAGATTCTTCTGAAGAATCGGAAGATGAAAGAGATGTTGTTCGCATCACAGTCAACGAATGAGTTTTATGAAGTAGAAAATCGTTTTGAGACAGGAAATTTAACTTCTTCTCTTCCTAGTACTTTGAAAAATTGACTGGAAATGCTTTGTCTCAAGAGTAGCATCGGACCTAGGCATTCCCATAAAGGAAAAAATGGGAGAGTCGGAGTTCAGGTCTTATGTTGCCGAGCATCTATTAATTCCAAGGGAGACTAAACAGTCTGGTCTGCCATTGGAAGGCTCAATTGTGCACATTTTGGAAGAAGTGGATAAAGAATGGCAAGACAAGGGGAAAATTAGATGTTTTCGGTCACATGATGACCAGAAATACATGGTGGATGAGGATCACTTTAAAGAGTTTTGTACCTCTCCGCAGTTAGATGAGAACATTGAAGAAGGCATTATGAGTTGACTCCTAGACAATGCAAGGCCCAATATGGGCTTCAAAGTTTGATGTTGAATTATATGTTTAAGATCTTCTTGAGAACTGCAATGCAATCAATATAAGATATGCCTTTAAAATAACCCTGCTATAAAAGGATTCTCAATGATTAAAATAAGAAATTACTATGCAGGATATGTTCTGCTACATTGTCCAGTTATTTTGTATTTGACTCTTTAAAGGTGATTTTATTATGGCTATTGCTACTCAGGTGAATAATTTGGTCCGTGTGCATCTTGCTGTGGAATTCTTTTGTGAATAAATTATTACATTAGTAGATTAGTTAGAGTGTGGGATCATTGGATTCAATGTTGACACCACTTTGTCATGCATGTAAGGGAATTTTTGGTGTGACGCATAACTGAAAACGGTTCATTTCTAATCCACGTATTTTAAACTAAATATTTTATTTTAAAATTTACATTTACATTGCGTGCAATATTTTGATCTCTTCCTCTGTTCCTCAAACATTTTATCTAATGAAAAGTGTCGTCTTTTTTCGATGGTTAATCCTTTAAGATCACCACTTAAAGTATAGCAAAGTTGCAGCAAGAAAGACTAAGGAAGTGGTGAGAATTAATTATTTAGGTGAGGAGACTGACCTTTATATCACAATTTCTCATATTTGACGTAGGGTCAAAAATATGTTTTTGGAACTAGATATATGCTATATGTGACATTTGATAGAATTATAAAAGAAGTTAGCAAAGAAAATGAAGTCATCTTCGGTTTTTCTAAACCCTTCGTATTAATAACGTAACGAAGACAGAGAGGTCTGAAGGAGCAATAAGAAACAGGCTGCGTGCATATCTTTCGATGAAAGTGTTGGCTTCACTAGGAGTAATTTTGGTGTTCGTAGTTGTATAACTTGAATAAAGTGTTTGCCTTTACACTTGATTTTTAAACTTGAGTTCAATAATTTACAACTAGGATGAAGACTGTTTTGAGCATTAATTGTTTTCCACATCTGAACACCCCACTAATTGTTGACTGATATTGTTAGACTATTTCGTAAACTATTCTTAAAAAGTAATGTGATTCAGAAAACTTTGTTTCTCTATTATGTATACCATATTTGTTGCATGAATATTATCCGAAAATGGGCATCCATTATTTATGCAAATGTAATGGTCAAAATTTCTAACGCCCCACTTTAATTTTTTTATTATTTACAAAACATTAACATCAATTTTTAAGTCGTTGCCACTATCGACTGCCGTTTAAAATGCTCAACTGTTCATGTCAAAAAAAATGTAACCGAATAAGTAATTACTCAACCATGACCGTTTATGTTGAAAAACGTGGAACGCGTGTTCGATATGTTTCTCGAATGTTTTTTTCAAAACGACTCAATTCGATCGATTCCCTATCTTAAACTAATTATAAAAAAACTTAAAACCAATGAAGTAAAATGCGGCGCATGTCTGCCCAAGAACCCTCAAGATAAGTTGGCGTGGTTCAAGCAGAGCTCGGTTCACAATTGGTTTGTTTCCTTTTACAATATTTGCTTTATTTACTTTAAACCTTCTAAAACGATATCCTAAACAATAAAACAGCTGTTATAAATTCAGATCATCACAGATCGCTAGATTTTTTATAGATACCATTATATCATTATAAGACCACCGGAAATTCAATGCAACCGGAAGTGTTGAAGACTCACCATGAAGGCCGAAACGTCATGTAACGACACGTCAACATGACCACTACATTAGGATTTCTCACCTTTCTGATAGACACCGCACAGCACGCCTATATGCACAGCACATTTTAGACCACATCAATTGCCTTTATGAACGGGACGATATAAATGCAAGAGTAAGAAAGTTCCTCAGCATCCGAATTTCGCAGAACTAGACCCCATACACAAATTGAATAACCTTCAACAAAGTTTTATATTCAATCGTGGGATCTCTATGAGATGCGAATGGGGAACGCATAAGGTATTAATGTTGTGCTTTTTATATATTGGGGTACCTGTACCTTCTTGATTTTGTGATAAAACCCTTAAATAAATTTTTAGTTTTTAATAACATGCTTTCTTATTCTTTATTCTTCATATTTGTTTATTGTCATGGTCAAAATAATTAGAATTACGAACAGTCTAATAGAAACACTTGCTTGGTGCGTTAGAAATTTTGACAAGCATACTAGAATAAAAATATTAAAACAATAATAGCATGTCGTAATACGTTTTCAGACAATATGAACTATTCATGGACTCTACATAAATCAGTTAACGTACACGTGTATTATATTGAAGAACTTTCTTATAAGGCGCGTTTACTCTCACCTTTTCTCACAGCTTGTGACCTTAGAGTCAAATGATTAGATTCGGTGGTGATAACATGCATGTGAGTAGGTGTTCATATACCGTCGTGTATATTGAGGCACAGCGCTTAAAATTGACCTTACAGTTGTAAGACTTTTTTTTCATTACTTCGGATAAGAAATGATGTCCTACTTTTGCATCTTTTAAGTACTGTCTGCTCTCTTTCTGAAGAAATCCAACCGTTTTTATACCGTTTCTGACACAATTAAATACAGATCTTATCAATTTTAAGTAATTTGTTAAAGTGTTATAAAAATTATCCTTTCTTTACTTGTTTAAAAATCCTTCAAAGTTCTAATTTAAAAGTACTCTAAATAATATATTTTGATCAAGTATTTAATATATACAATGACATGTTAATTTATGTTTATTTATGTATATTTTTTACCCCTGTAAGATCTTAATCCAAAAGAAATCAAGTTGCTGATTGAAGTGCTTACTTTCACTTTAGTATCACAGTAGTGAAGCGGAAGTAGTTATTGTCAAGTGGTACATAGAATTTCTGTTTTAAATGGTGTTATACTAACGATGTTTTAAAAAGCATGTAACCAATTGACTTGAAAATTAATAGGGTTTGTTCGTTTACAACGCCAAATAAGTGTACGAAGTTTGATAACATCTATGCAAGGGTTTCCTTGGAATCTTGCCTACAATTGAAGTAGACACACATACATACACACACACGCACAGGAGCGATGCTACATGTATATCCCCTTCGCAATAAGTTGCGCGAAGGGGAAATTAATTGACCTATTGACTGCTTGAAGATTATCACCTATGGAAATGAAGTTTAAATAGTCAAAGTATTGCACTATGTCACAATCTGGATTTTACAATATTAGTTTGACTTTTACATAGCGTTTTAGATATCCATTATTGATTTTGCTCTTTGTCGCGGTTGCAAGCAATATCAATATGCAATTAGAACCGTTTTTTACAGTGTTTTATGTACTGAATGAGAGACATAAATAAATGAAGTAAAGATACTTCGTTATGTAAAAAAGAAACATGATATTCGACATTTCTTATGTTAAAAATGTACTATCCAGGATCTCCTGTACATGTATGCTTTATTACACAACCAATTCAATTAAAATCTACACATACAATGTATAGTTGTTAGCTAGCAAGTTGAATCTCGCAAAAGGGGAAATGAATATGACATATTGAATTATTTCTTACATATAAAATATTAAAAAAGTGTATCATTTAATTAGAAGATTCATAGCGTAATGACCCTTATCCTTTTGTATGATTAACAATAACATAATAGACATTACAGGAAAATCTTTAAAGATGTAAGCGATTAATCGTTCATAAATCTTAGAGGACATGCATGGTAGTGACATGATAATGAAGGCGAAATAAGAATACATTTCCAATTACGGTTCAAAACTTGTCTCGGTGCCAAATGGCTTTAATGCAAGTACGGCACTGGCAGGCAAGACCAAAGGGAACCCGAAAAAATAACAAAGCATTGGATGAAAATGGTAATTCTGACCAGACCTGCCAGAAAAATAGTATTAAAGGCAAGATGAGAGCTAGAAAGGCTTATAACATAGTTAAAACTTTGGAAAAGCAGAGTACTGAATTTCGAGTAAATTTCACAAGGAAATGGCAAGAGTTGTTCGTCTGTTAGATCGGTATGTACAAGTTAGATGTGAATAATGGTCCAGGAAATAGGAAGAATTTGTTGTCATATGCTACAGTATTACCCAGTAAACGTTTGTAAATATTTGGGCAACTTTTAAAAAAAATCATATATCCCTGCCTCCTCACGTTTGAACCCTTACATGAAAAGCTCGACTCTTTCGTAAAAAATAAAACAGGTCATTTTTTGAAGATTACAAAGTATAAAAGTTGCACAAAACAAAAGGCCATAGTCAAAGTCCCATCTTTGACTATGAAATACGCCTTTCTTTCAATAAATGACAATAATTCAAAGGAAAAATGCGCAAATAAAAAACATTGAAAATTTCACACAGTATCTTGAAAATGTGACTTATAAATTATTATGCAGCAAAGTTTGAGACCCTTGGCAGGAAAAGAAAATAAAGGACATGTTTTATAAGCAAAGATATGGGGTGTTCAGATCAATAGTCTGACTTTCTTAGTTTTGTGTTGCTTATGTACTTTCTACAAAATGTAAAATTTTGTTTCATAATTTACTTTTTATTTAAACGTATTCCAAAAAGATTGAAGTTAGAGAAATTTTAATTTGTTGTGAAATAAAATTTTAATGAATCACATACTTGCTTTATTTATATCACAAAGGTAAAATTTTGTCTAATATGTCAGTATAAACTTGTCCTCACAGTACATTAAACAAGTTGTAATAAACGTCTGAGGATGCCAGCATTTTCATTTTGGTACACATTTTTAAGGTGATTTTGAACGACATCTTCTTCAATGTATTCTTCGATTTCATCTATAGAGTCATTACAGTCGTTATGTAGAACACAACCAGCCATTATAAGTTTGTAAACGTCTTCATTATTGGAAAAAAGACACATCTTTAAGTCTTCTGAATAGAACTTTCGGGAATCCAACAGCCCTCTCCACAGTTGGACGTACTCCAGATTGTCTTTGGTTGAATTTCACTTTTTGCCTTACTAAGTTACTAAGGTTCTTGAAAGGAGTGATAAGCCAGTTGCGCAATGGATAAGCATCATTTCCAAAAGGTGATGGTCTTGAGAAAATAATTTCCTAGCTTCAGCTTTGGTAAACAAACTTGAATTCCACAAAATTCTTGCATCGTGTGCACAACCTGGCCAATCGGTGTAGGCATTTAGGATTTTCATCTTTTTGTCCACTACAATCCGTAAAAAACAAAACAGTGTTTTAATTCATATTAATTTATAAGTCATCTACAATAAAATTATTCAATGTGAAAGAGATATACATGCAATTGCATGGAGGGGTATCCTTTCCTGTTGTAATAGTCTTGTTCTTCCCCTAAAGCAGCTGATAGTCTCATGTGTGAGTCATCCATGAAACATGTCAGTCCAGGCAAAGAACACACATCTTCAACCGCTGTGGTTATTTCCACTTCGCGCTATGGTGGATGCCAGCGAATAATCTAAAATATATTAAATAAATATTTGAATATTTAATACGTTCACAGTTAAATTAACTGGATTAATAATGGAAAAAAAATATCAGTAAAGTGTAAAATTATATAAAATTACTATTTTCAATTGACTTTAGGTTAAGGGTCAGAGTGATTGTATTTTTATACAAACCTAGATAACTACCTGTAATAAAAAATATGCCTCACTCGATTACAAAGTTGTTCAAGGCAGCTCATACATCTTTGACTATTAGATGAACGGTCGACTTTGAGAGACAAAATATGTGTGCAGTCTCTCGTATTGACTGGGAGGTTGCCAAATAAATACGTCGTAAAAAAAACTGTTTCTATAGAGGGAAGGGGGCATTCTGGTGGGGACCAATTCCAGCACGGATATATGAATCTTTAATGTTCCCCAACACAATATGAAACAAATCTCTGCTAATACGAACGCGTTTTAAAACCATCGTCAATGAGCTCTGGAATATACATCTGTCCAACTATTAAAAGTAAACCAAATTAAAATTCTGCGACAACAAATGTTGTCGCATAACGAAAAGAGTAATACTTTTTTGACATCATTCAATCTCATACCGAAATAAAATTTGTAAAAAATGCTGCGTTTTTTTTTTATCTTGTTACTATCTACAAAAGAAAATTCTCCTCGTTGCCATCAAACACTTCCGACAAACACATTTTGTTTAAAACCGCCGCCACATTTTCACATTATTAATATTACTTTACCAGATCGAGTTCGAGCTCTGTTACAACGCACTTTGAAAAATTACGCACTTTGAAAAATTTTTTCAAAGTGCGTTAAATTTGGGACCATCTTAACGCACTTTGAAAAAATAATTTTTTTTTTCAAAGTGGGTAAATATCGACGATATTAGCGCACTTTGAACATTTTTTTTTTGTCGATTTCTTGAACTTTCAGATAAGATTGGTAGAAAATTAATTCCTGTTATAACGTCCAAGTCATACATAAATACATCTATCCATCTATATATATAAAACTATCCTGAAATGTTCGCAGGGCAACAAGGATATAAAAATGACGTTAGATGAAAGCTTTATCTTATTCCATCTCGATATAAAAAAAATCATTAAAATATATTGATATTTGTCTATATAATTTGAAAAATGTTGTATCATTACTTAAACTGTGTGCAAATAATTTATTGCATCGCCTAAAAATTACAGTAATGGGACTACATTTTAAAATCAAAGTACTGAAAGTACTGACGAGAGTTTATTTTTTTATCCACGAGTTAATACTTTCTGGCTCAAGGAATGGATATTTGCCATTTACCTTCTGTAAAGATAATGTGACTCATGACTAAGTATTTAGGTATAGACATGCGATTTTTTTTTAAGGAGTAATTCTAAATCAAATTAATTCCTTTGAATTTCAACAAAGACATAATTGTCAATAAGGCACCTCCTTCTTCGTTAATTTTTTGTGTATAAAGAATACCTTTTTAAAAAAACAAATAGCCCTCGATCATGTTACATATTATAGATCCATATTTCAAAATCCCTGTCTACGCGATTCTTAGGACGAGTTTATATCTCTTTTCGAATTGAAGGGCTATTTCAACAGAGGTAGCCGTCAAATTACTTAGTGTTAAATATTAAATTATATGTTTTTAACGCAATTGGCTGAAATGTACATTCAGTATATAATAAAGAATGTTAAAATAGGATTTCAAAAATGAATAAATTCTTTTAATGATCCATTTTAAAATTTTGTTTTCATAATTTAATGCTAAAAGATCTTCTTTTCTCCACATACGAACTGAAATTTAAATAACGACTGAATTAAATTCAAAAGCTAGCAACCTTATACTTAGACATCATAAACTGGGTTAGAACAACATTTTTAACCTTTATAATAAATTCTTAGTTTGTTTAATAAAAAATGAATTTAAAATTCATTGTTTATACTTTTATGTGGTGTTAAATTGATTTAAACAATCATCACTTTATAACCCGCGAAGTTGGTAAGGGTAAGAAATATGAAATATATATGTGCCTTATTGAATCTTTTTGTTTTTCTTTTCAATGGCCTCGGCAGGTGCAATAATTCCCTTCAAAGAATTGTTCCATAAATCCATACATTTGTATCTGATCTCTAATCAATTGGTAAACACAATTCATCAGGCCTCTGGAAAGAACTGAATCCAGCAGTAGGATTAATGTTCTATGTAGGAATTTCATCCAGACGAGTATGGATCAGCGCATGAGAAACGTCCTTGTCAATACCATCTGACGCTATTTTCTCCCTTGCTGAAAGAATTGATAGCCGTATCGCTTCATCGAAAACGAAATATCAATCAATATTTCATATATAAACACAACTATACATCTAAATGTTTTTTTTTTAAATAAGAATTTATTTTTTCAAAGTGCATCAAGTGTCATGATATAAAAAAATGTTGGTCTACACTCATAATGCACTTTGAAAAAATATTTCAAAGTGCGTTGATTTGGACCAAAATTTAACGCACTTTGAAAAAAATTTTCAAAGTGCATTAATTTTGTCCAAAATTTAACGCACTTTGAACAATTTTTTCAAAGTGCGTTGCCACAGAGCTTCCTAGTTAGCCTGCGTAGTGAAAAACAGAAAGTTTTACTAAGGTTCGGGAACACACTACCTCATGGCAGTCTTCCAGATTTGTCCAAAATATGTTTTACAACTAGATAGGTCAACTGTGAAATTGATAAAATTGCAAAAGGAGTCGGCAGGCAGTCTCAGTTTTCTAACCCTCATCTTCATATCGTCTTCAAAACACAACTAACTAAAGTGTTTTTAGGGGAACGCTTAGTAGCTAGTTTCTTTGTAACCTTCCAATTATGCTGTTTCATGAGAAACACTTTAGTACGCGTAGATGTATCAGTTTAGAACATGTTCAAAGAGCATAAGTAGTGATTCAGTAAGTGGATGATTATTCCTTTAATATCCTACACGTTCCTGCAGGCATCTATATTTTAGGTCACCTGAGTCAAGTGACCTTTTGCAGTTGGTCTTCGCCCGTCGTCGTGCGTCGTCCAATAACAATTTTACATTTTTAACTGTAAAACTTGAAAACTACATGGCCAATTAATACCATTTTTGGTGTGAAGCAGCTCTATGGTAAGAGGAATCTAAATTGTAAAATTGATGATTCTCATAGGCGGAACCTGAGTTGCAAAAATGGCCACATTTTCAGAAAATCTACTCCCACAGATGTGGTGGGTGGGGGAACTAAATGCATGGTTATGATGTCCATAAAGCCCTTCACATATTCGTAGAAAACTAAATGCATGGTTATGATATCCACAAAGTTCTTACCTAAATTGTAAAATTCACGGCCCCGCGGTCAGCAGTTCAGACCCTAGTGTGACAAATAGTGTGCATTTAATAAGATGTTTAACTATTTCTTACATACGTTGTGCTATTTTTTTGTGTTTTGACACTTTCCCCCGATTCTGTGTCAGACGATGTGTTTCGCCGCGTACATATTACTTTGCTATAAATTTAGGACTTCGATGTTGTCATAACGTTAAACAGAGTATTACTGATAATTTACAATAGTACTTACTAGTACATGATCAACTAAGTAAAAGGCCGTTTATTTTTCTATTAATCGGTATATTGTTACCTGGCATTTCTCGCCACATGTTTCCTTTGTTATTCCGGAAGTGCGGTTTCCCATGATGCACTTTTATGTAAGAAGTTATACACGTAAGAGTATTTTAGCGGCGAATTCAATTATATGTTATTAATCTTTGTTGATTGTTAAAGTTACGATGTTTATCAAATGATTTATTTTTTTAAATTGTTGTTTATATTTCATGTGAAACTTTATCGTACCTGTGAGAATAAGGGCATCGCGTATCGCCAGTGATTGGTTGATGTTTAGCAGCGCGATGTTTCTGATTGGTCGGCGTATTTTGCGTCATTTTGGTGTATTTAATGACGTGTTTAATAGTAAAACGAGAGTTGCAGAGCGGGTTTTTTTAAGAGTACACCACAGTAGCAGGTGTGTGTTATTTATTTTATTTATTGGGTTAATTGTGTAATATTGGAGGCAGGGGGAGGACTTTACTCAAAAGATTGAGTGTTTATAACATTACTGGTTTAATTTATACCAGTTGGAATTATATTATTGCTGGTTATTTAACCGGACATCTTAACCATGCATCTGTTTTTTCACAAATATGTATGAAAGTCGTGAAGATTTTATAAGATTATACATTTTTACTTTAAAGCCATATTGGCCCCGTTTTAGGGTCTGAATCCCTGACCCAGGGCCAATAAATTTCACAGTTTAGGTAGAGGACTTTATGGACTTCTTAACCATGCATTCATTTTTCACAAATATGTATGGCAGTAGAGAAGAACTTCTTATATATAATACATTTTTATTATATGGCCATATTGGCCCCACCCTAGTGTAACGTACGGATGCGCTAACTGGACTATCTGCTCTACTTTAAATATACAAACACCGTTGAAAGTTTCTATAAATTTATTACTCCGAAAACAGAAACAAACGATACTGTAAAGTTCCTACCTAAATTGTGAAATTCGTGGGCACTTGGTCAGGGGTTCAGACCCTAGGGCTGGGCCAATATGGCCATATAGTAAATTATATCAAATCTCTGAAAATTGTCTTCTCTACTCCCATACATATTTGAGAAAAACTAAATGGTTTCGATGTCCATAAAATTCTCTGCCTAAGGGTTCAAGCCCTAGGGCGGTGCCAATGTGGCCACAGAGTTAAAATGTATTGATTTAATAAGATTTTCCTCTGGTAATTTCACAGTCATGGGAGATAAAGTAATGAAGTTCTACTATGTTCATAATGTTCTGATGTTAAATTGTGAAATTCACTGCCCAGGCCATATGGCAGTTAAGGCTTTTTATTCAATTGGGGGGGGGGGGGGGGGGGGGGAGGTGATATATATTGCCGTAATTATTAAATATTGAACATGTATTTTTACTTAGGTTAATTACTGTGTATCATCGATTAACAGTTTTAATTTCATCTGGAAAACTACATGGTAAATTGTTTCTTGGCAATATTAAATTAACTGTGTGTTTTATTTTAGAAAATGTTATAAAATAAGTTATATGTATTTTTTGTGCAATATAAGTGAAACCGTAAATATTATAAAAGATTGACCATTAAAGGCCTGCAGGTCTCATATTACAAAGTTTACAATATTTGGCCGCTAGAGATAAGGTATACTAAGTATATAATCCGAGATTCCTCCGACCCGTGACCTGCAACCCATCACCATTTTCATGAAGGAATGTTTTTCAAAAATCAAATAACAAAAGCGGATTAGGGTTTAAACTTCAAAATGAAGCTTAAATGCAAATATTAGACTCTCTGATGTGCTAATCTAGGGGCTATGGTATCCAGGTGACCGTCAGGGCCTATGGGCATCTTGTTCAGCGTGTGAGATATACGTGCATAAAGATGTGACTCCATAGTAAGAGAAGTGAATTAACTTGTTTTATAATAATGACTTAAAAGAAAGAAATCAAGTTCCTAAATAAAAAAAAAGAAAAAAAAAAAAGAAATATTCCTCTAATTTAAAGTCTCAATAAATGTAACCACTCGATTCAATAGCCGCTTCAAATCACAATATCTTTCTTTAGTCGCTTTAAAGCGACCTTTCGAAACATACTTTCATAGCGTAGCTAAGCACTGACCATTTAGTTTAACTCGGCAACACCCACGCAGAAAAGAAGCTGTTACAATGCATGTTATTATACTTTCATGTTAAATACTGAAATCTGATTGGTTTAGACGCAGTTTACAATCCGTTCCATTACCCTCAGCTTTAGCAACACACTTGACAACGGGTAACACAACGAATTGTTACATGCGCGTAAATTATGCAGGTACGGTTCGCAGTAGAATTCACGTCTAAAAATTTTAAAGCAGTAAAGTTTTCTTTAAATTAATACATTCAGTATAATAAAATAAATAGAGCCTGTTTAGGAGGGCAACAGTTGAAATTGACACCCCCGAGAAAACCATTGTCAACCTTCGCGTCGGTTGACAATGGTTTTCTCGGGGGTGTCAATTTCAACTGTTACCCTCCCAAACAGGCACTATTTATATAATAATGTCTTTATAAAAAATGCAATGGATTTCAAACAAAGATAGAAAACCTTCTGAGCATGAGTGATATTCTAACAGTTCTCAGGTTTTGAACTGTCATTGTAAATATGGTCGTTCTATATACTTTTCTTGTAGGAAGTGCATGTAAGCTTTGTGGTAAAACTTGCGGGATTCAGTAAATTATTTTCACCTACACCTTTAGCAAAGTTGCTGGATGAATAAAAATAAACGAATTTTATTGGGTGTCTGTTAATCTATTGAGCATCAAAGCTTTTTGTTTTTTAACTTAGTGAAATTATCATATTAGAGACATATCTTGTCAGACGTGTAAACTGTTTATTTCAACGATTATCTTGCACGGAGTCAAATGATAAGATTCGCTTGAAGATAACTATGTGAATATGCTGACATTTTCTGTTACCTATGGCGAGTCATAGCGTTAAAAATTGTCCTTATGAGAAACTTAAAGTCATTATTTTGTATTGCAAGTATATCTTATTTTGTATCCTTCAAAATATTATCGTTAATCAAGTAAATTATATTATATTAAATTATATTAAATTATATAAAATTATATGCCTTTTTTATTTGAAATCTTTTAAAATTTTCATCAAATACACGGACTGGTGTAAGATTATAAGGCAGCTGTATTATGTTTACTCAAAGTTGCATAAAGCATAATAGTAATGACCAACATTACTTATACTAGTAAAGTATTTAATGGGTGCTATAGGAAACGACTGGGGGGTTTTTTCAGTTAGGCAGTCAGACATCTATTATTGCTTTTCGGGCATCCCATAACAATACAAAAATAAATGTTGAGGCATGGGAACAAATTGACATCTACTTGATAGCGTAGTACAGATTGAAATACAAATTAAGTCAAATACGAAACACGTGAGACCTACTAATGAGTCAAATAGACGCCAGGCCAACAACCCCAATCACTGATAATACTTGTTTTTAAGATATTGGGATAGCGGACTGTACAGGAAACCGATTTCAGCTTTCCTATAACAAGAAAAAACAGGTGGTAGCAGTATAGGAAAAATTAAATGCACGACTTTAAACAACAGCTTACCAAAAATTAAGGAGCTTTGTAAAAAAGAATTTTCAAGACGACTTGTCTGACAAAGTTAACGTTTGACGTTACATGTTTTGGTTGTGTTCGACAGAACATTTTAAATGCAAAGGACAGAAAAAGACCCATTTGATGCTGAAAAATCCTAGCATGGACAACTTAATTAACCCTTTGATAAACGAATTTAACCCTAAATGGTTAAAATTATTATATTTAAAAGTAATTAATATATTCTTGTTTACGTTTGTTTGTGATATTTTTCTCGTCATAATCCGACTTAACTCGATATGAGTTAAGTCATGTTATGGAAATGAATAGATTAACCATTGCACTAATTTATATATCGAAAGAAAGATAACTCCCAAATTCGCCCCGTTTACGGTCCTTATGATACGCATGCGCTAATCTATCGCCCTTTCTCGGCTCCATCCTGGAAAAATTCAATCCATTGTCCATCCCGCCTGCCTTAATCGTTGGATAATTCATCAGTGGATTGTAATCGGGTAATCTTGGGTTAGTAAAACAATTTTCCAAATTGCGGTACGTATTCACTCCCATTTATTTTCTTAAACGGTTACCTTCACTTTAGGACGGAAAATAATTTTCTTCTTTCGTCCGTTTATCATGTTTATTGCTTTAAGGTGACCATGCTTGTTTGCAGTACAGAGTATTCCAAGTCAAGTCGCTGGCCATCAAACGGCTATAACTTGGTTAATATAGTCAACGGTCATTAAAATATATTATCACATTTCTATTATTTTTAGTTTACAATAAATTTAAAATATTTCACGTCAAGTAGGCCTTTCGGCCTACATAGCTAGGCGACCTCGGTGTGTCCATTACATCTGTAGGTCTACAGTAGCATATATACCGGTACAATATACCATAGTTTAAATACGTAACATTAATAAATAAAATTACTACAAAATTTACTTACATGCTATTAGAAATAATATAACATTTATGATACATAATTTTCATTTGTTAAAATTTATTTGTCCTCACTTTATAAAGTTTATAAATCAAAAAATAGTTACTCAGTTTTGTTCAACTTCCCAGAAAATGTTGCGGTCTAGTAAAAGAAAGAACAAGTCACCCTATGCCAGACCAAATGCTTACCCAGCCCTCAGAGCCCTAAACCTGGCAACCACGGCCACCCACACCCAATCAGTCTCAAGCAGGCTCACGCAGGCAGCGGTGCAGTTAGTGTCCAGCCAGCCGCAAAATGAACATCCGCTAGCAGTTGATGATCCCACAACCAATGAGCAGGCTACAGCGCCAATACCTATCATAGCGTCATCTATCCCTTTGACAACTTAAGGTGAAAACCCTTTAATAAGTATTTCTGATGAGCTCGGAGTTCATGTTCCTCAAGCCATCAAAGAAAAAATATGGTCAAAACAATACATTGACTTGTCAAAAATTATCAGTTCAGAAACACTAGATGTATCCACTCAGGGTTCACTCAAATTTTCAATAGTTAAGGGTCAGCTAGTTATTGAACCAAAAACCAAACAAAACAAAATTACATTAATTCACAGCTGGCTTGATGCGTTTTTGATTTTCTCAAGCATATACCTTGCTAGACACCCCTCTGACATACAGGGTATCTTGAACTATATCCACACAATACGCTTAGGATTTAGCCGTAATGCCAATGACAATTGGCTTGAATATGACAAGCAGTTCCGTCTCAATATGTCTAAAAATACATCAATTTCCTTTAGCTCTATCGATGCGGAGATATGGCTATTGTATTTGCAGGCTCATGTTCAACAAGCTTCACAGCAGCCAAAATCTTTACTCAAATGTTTTGATTATAATTTCAAAGGTTCCTGCCCCAAACCCCAGTGTTCATTCCAGCATGTATGCATGCACTGCAATAAGTCACACCCACGCATACATTGTAGGTCCTACCAGTCGACCCAGACCCAGGTCATCAGATCCCCCCATCCATCAGCACAGCAAAATTATGCCCCGCAACATAACTTCAATTTACGTCCCTACCGCCCAAGTCAATATCAGTCACCAATACCAAGATTTCGTGCACCTAGGTTCAACTCCAATTAAGGTCTCTGTTCTACAACAATACCTCGCTAAATACCCAGATATTCAGAATGCCAAATTTTTATCAAATGGTTTCAAATATGGTTTTTACCTCAATTACATAGGTCCAAGAGTCTATTTACAATCCAAAAATATGAAGTCCGCAAGTGAACACGTGGATAAACTTTTAGCTATTATTGAAAAGGAAATTACTTTAGGCAGGATGTCAGGCTCCTTTTCAAAACCCCATTTTCCCAACATTATGTGTAACCCTGTTGGGGTGCTGCCCAAGAAAGGTGGAGGCTACAGGTTAATTTCAAATTTGTCAGCGCCCATAGGCAATAGCGTCAATGAGCATATTGACCCAATGTTGTGCTCAGTGACTTACGCTTCTTTCCATCAAGCCATTTCTATGATCCAAAAGAATGGGAAAGAGGCGTTGCTTTGTAAGATGGATCTGTCAAGCGCATTCAGACTTTTACCTATTCACCCTTCAGACCTTCCACTTTTAGGAATGTGTATTCAAGAAAAATACTATTTTGATAGATGCATGCCCTTTGGATGTTCCATTGCTTGTTCATCTTTTAAAAAATTCTCATCATTTTTGCATTGGCTTGTGGCTCAGAAGTCTCAAAATCATAATATTATCCATTATCTTGACGATTTTTTATTTGTTGGAGAAGAAAATACATTACAATGTTCAAAACCAGCTGAAACATTCAAGTTAACGTGCACAGAGTTGGGCGTCCCAATTAACGACAAAAAACCCGAGGGTCCATGTACTCGTCTATCTTTCTTAGGACTAGGAATTGATACCATAGATAAGGCCATTTTCATTCCTGACAATAAGGTTGTCGAACTTCAGTCCAAGCTTTCATCACTTACTTCTTCTAAAAAAAGTCACCATGAGAGAAATGGAATCACTTTGCGTCTCCCAGTCCCTTAACTTTTTCGCCAAAGCCATCCCTGGCAGCAAGGCTTTTAACCGCAGGTTTTATAACACAACTGGTATTATGAAACATTACTACCTGATCAAGGCTACACAAGAAATTAAAGAGGATGCTAGGATCTGGCTCACATTTCTCGACCAATACAATGGGCGTTCACCATTCCCAGAACTATCATGGTCTGATAATTATACGCTTAACCTCTTTACCGATAGTTGTGGTTCCTTAGGTGGAGGTGCAATTTTCCAGAATCACTGGGCAGTCATATCCTGGCCAGAATCATGTGGTTCAGACATACAAAGAGATATCACAATTTTGGAATTAGTGCCTATTCTTTTAGCTATCTGGGTTTTGGCAGATCAATTTACAGCTAAGAAATTAATTATAAACACTGACAGCATAGCTATGGTCGATATATTGAATGCCAAGTCTAGTAAGTCTCAGCGTGTCATGTGTCTTGTAAGACCATTGGTATTATTATGCATGAAGAATAACATTTAGATTAAAACTAGGGATATTCCAGGTTACCAAAATTCCATTGTAGATGCAATTTCTCGATTTCAGTGGGAAAAATTCAGATCTCTGGCTCCTCAGGCAAACAAGACTCCAGCACGCTTACCCCCAGAATTGTTGTCCCTCTTAGACCCCATGTAAAATGTTTTACAAATCACAATAGATTCTCAAACTCAATCTTTATTTCAGCACATGCATGAATTTTCGTCAATTAGGCCACAATACAAGCCCCCTTTTTTTCCGCCACCTCAACGCCAAACCTCTAAGTATCAATATCAGCTTTATTACATAAGTCTGTTAAATTCATTGGCCTAGACACAACAACTTTTAAATCCCACTCATCCAGAATAGGTGGAGCTGCACATTTGTAATTACAAGGGCATTAAGTCAGAGGCAAATGGGAATCTAACGCATTTACTTCATATACTAGTATTAGATTGTGATGTATACAGATTAACAACAGCCTCTTATTATAACCCAATACATAATAACGTTAAAGTCTACGCTAGAACCCTCGCCAAGTAATTCCGCAGTCTTCTTGTCATGGTAATGTTGCAAAAATTTGACCGCTTGTGGCGGATGTCTTCATGTATCATATCATCGAGTATTCATACATGAAGACATATGGCCGAATTTTGCTTAAGCCGCCCCGGATTCTGTTTACTTCCCGGACCGTGGCCAATAATCGGGCTTACTTTAATTGATACTTTGTTTGATTGAAACATTGATTGACAGTGAGTCATTGAATACATTGAGTAATTGAATAATTCTATTGATACATGATTGGAATAATTGAATGCATTGAGTAATCCATTGATACATTGATTGTCATATTGAGACATTTACTGAAGCAAAACATTGATTGATACTTTATTGATTGATTGATTGAAACATTGTTTGAATTATTGACTGATTGATTGATTGATTTATCTTGATTGGTTGTTTGTTTGATTTATTGGTGATCTAACATCATAACTACCCAAAAGTCGATGTTGATCACTGAATTCACTTTATTGACATATTGCATGCAATTAAATAGTTTATTGATGTATAGACTTTTTAAAATAAAGCCATGACAAAGACTGCCAATACGGTGTTGTTGATCTATTCTATTGACATAATTAATAACACTGTTTTATCTCGATGGACAATTGATTTAGTGAAAAAACTAATTTACTTAAACTCAATTAAAATGAATCTTCTAAGAAAGGTTTTTAAAACAATATGGTCAGCTTAACTTTCCACAATGATCAAGTGTTACAATGGTCAAGGAATTGTAAGGACCTATAAATTGATATGCGAAAGATAAGAAAGGCCAATAATACTTGAGGACTTCATTAATGCGGAAGGACATGAATTTTAGTTCCTGTTTTATTTCTATTCTTTTTGCAATTCTTCCTAATGTTTTTCCTGGTAAGATTTGTTTTGAAAATATCTATACTTATAAATTAAGACATTTTGCAAATAAACTACAAAATGCCTGCACCAGAGTAACTGCTTACATCTTTGTTATTTCAACACGTGTGAGATGATGTCCGTAGGCTATAATTAAATTTTAACTGATAAGTAATTATTGTGAAATTAATCAAAAGCCTACTTTCATTTTCGATAAACAAGCCCGAAATAGCAAAAATGAGAGTAAGGTGGGGGACACGCTTTGGCGGATCCAAGTCAGCCGTAGTTTGCATCAAAATATATACTTGCAATGGAATGATATTGAATGATTATGTGAAGAACGAACATATTTACTGGTAACTTATTTAGAGTATACATAGAAGTTAAGATTTGACAAATGTTGAACAAATAAAATGAGCCAATTCGTTTCTTGAATGCGCGATTTTAGTTTTGATGGATAGAACGATAGAACTTTCCAGAACGGGGTAACCAAGAACGCGGGTTGACTAATTTAACGTCATGGCGAAAAGTATAGGACGAGTTTATCATGCATCGCGGGCAGACAACTTGGATCGGACATCTATGGTTAATACAAAAAAGTTAACAAATAAAATGGAATAATTTAAAGCGATTTTAGTTTTGATGGAAAAAAATTTTCAGAACGGGGTGCCCCAGGAACGCGGGTTGACTAATTAACGTCATGGCGAAAAGTGTAGGGCGAGTTAACCATCGGGTAGATACTTTGGATCTAACAACTTTGGTTTAAAATATGCAAATAGATATGCCTACACTAGCTTTTTTTAATTTCATACATTTTTATACCATGACAGATTGGTAGTAAACCTTAGACATTAATTTGTAAACAATAAACAGATTAAAACGGGGAAGTTGAGTAAGGGGAGGGGGTAACCCCCCCCTCCCCATTTTTAAAAAAAAGCCCAACTTTTATCTGAAATTCTTATTTGGAACAGTGATAAAAATTCTAATGTAATTTGACCTAAAGAACAAAATTTAGAGATACGACGCACTAAATACCTACTCACTGGTTTAAAATAATATAAAAAAAAGTTTTTTTCAATCCTGCAACAAAAAGAATTAAGGCCACGTGCATATATATAACATCAATTTCATTTTAGATTTTTCACACCTGTCCGCTCATCTAAATATCCAGCCATGCAGTTAATTTTTTTATTTTTATTTTAAAGAATAGGTTAAGAAAGCAATTAAGAAAAAATTCGGACACAGTATATAAAACAATGAACAAAAACATATGGTTCAACATATTAATTAACATTGTATCATATTGATGTGTAAAGTGTTAATTAATTCCCGCGCTTGCGCGGGATTTCATCTAGTGATAATAATATAAAGATCATTAAAGTGGATAAAACGTTATAATGAAAAGTATTAATATATGATTCAACATCTGTCTTAAAAACACTGTGCGAACTTAATGGTGGCCATTTTAGCTTTTAAAATTTAAGAATACCAAAATTAAATTTGAAAATTTATTAACTTACACAATCATCTATTAGTTATGAAAAAACATGAATAAAGAAGGGTCATTTCAGTATCAAAATTGTCTTACAAATAGATGCAAACATTCGAACTCACTACCAACTAATATTTTTCTTTGATTACTTTTAACCAAAATACAAAAAGTGTTGTTATCTAGGCTAATGATGTTAATCCTTTCAAGTTCATAAATTGTGTTTCAAGCGTTACATTTTATGCCATGCCTGGATCTGATATCTTTATCAAAATAATCGGAAACGTAAAAAGTATAGGCTATTTTATTTTCTATTGTCTTGCTTAAAAAATGTGTATCTTATTATTATTCAAATATACCATGGATTCAAACTGAATTAGATTTTTTTATAAAAACAAATCGATAATGCATATGTATTGCTACCCACATCTTGACATAAACTTTTACGAATAACTAAGCTATGAGGCAGTAAAAGGTTGTTGGTCGTATTCTAACAGAGGTTGGTCAACCTGACACGGTCATTTGTTATCTACCGTCTCGTGTGGTGTAGGTGTACAGTAAAACACCTGCTTGATTTCTTGTTCGTATTGACCATCGTCATGTGGGAGCACAGACATTTAGGACGGAATTCAGTAAACACATTCATTGGTTATATATCTGGGAAGAAATCATTATTTTCTTTTGAAAAAACGTGTCATTATTTATGTAATTATATTTTATGTCAATCTTTATCTCTTACAAAACTAAGCACTTTTTTTCTTTACACCAAAGAATTCGTATAATTCATAAATCTAGTTTTTCGAAACTACATGTATGTAAAAACAAAATTGCTCACGGTGGGAAGAGCAAGGATTAAGGGTTAAGATACGTAGCGACCTTGTACTGGTGATAATGAGCGTCGTTCAGAGAACCACTATCTGTTCTTAGGAACAAAATATAAGATGAAATACTGCAAATCAAATGTCTAGATAATAGATACATGCATATGCTACTGGTGTCATTTCAGATACATTAGAATCATGAAAGAAGCATATTGTTCCGTAAATGTTTATTATTATACCAACCCTGTATTGTCCGTTCACTGTCTGTGTCTGTTCAGGTACCTTTATTTCAAATATTGAGGCAAATGCATATTTTTTTTGATCAAATTAAAGTAATTCTATTTGGTTATCTATAAAAACAAAAACTATATTTTGGTTGAATGTTCGGTTGTTTTAATACAAGTATTTCTTTCAGTAAACTGTGCCTGGTCTACTTGGCATGGTGAATCTTTATGTAGTGTAACATGCGGCAGGGGCGTTAGAATACGTGTTCGGTCTTGCCATGATAGCGCCCATCACCACTATAACTGTCCTGGACCATCAACCAAGACTGAATCCTGTATTCAAAGTCCATGTCCAGGTAATAGATTTACGTCTTGTATTTTCCCTCAACTTTAAATTATGCGTTGATGATCTTGTTAATGATAGTGGTTAGTAATAAATAATAAGTGTTTAAATATAATAATATTATATTTTTATTATATTATTTCCATTGAGACCTTTACTATTTGCCAAATATTTTATCAAATATGATAATTTATTAATTTGTAATCGTAAACATTTACAAGTTAGCTTGCCTGACTAAACAAAATTATTCCATTGGAGGCATGCACCAGTTTCTTTATAAAAAAATAAATTATAATTTCCACTATTGTTCATAAATTCATAAACGGAACGTGCAGATTGAAAAAGTAAATTATCATCTTCTTTTTTTGGGGGGGGGGGGGTAGTGCATATATTATTATTTGAAATTAAATTACTAGTAGTTCATTTTTTCAATTTATTCCAGGAAAGTATCAAATACATGTAATTGTAAGGCTTAGCTTGAAAGCGGAATAGAAAACAGTCAAGATTTTTATAATTAAGATGGAAAATTTACAGGCCTTTTTATCTTATTCAAGCAAAGTTTTCCAAACCAAGCTGCATGTACACGGTATATTCTCGTTATATGAGGTTTTGACCCTTTTTTGGACTCGTCTACTATATATCTTTGCGTAAAATCATTGTGGGGCGCAGCCCTGCTTTACCTTTCATCCAAAGGATGAGATTTCCGCGGGTGCTTTGAATGAACTCGTCCATCGATCCATGTTGGTCCAAACGTTCAAACATGGTTATCTTTTTATAAATCAGGATTACACACGAGCATGATAAACCTCCTTCTTTATTTGAAAACTCTTGTTCACTGTTGCTTATTACATCCCATATAACATTTTCATTAATTACGAATTTTAATGCTTACACATTAGACCTGCATCGTGTTATCTTTTTTTATGAAAACTATTGATATTGCTAGTTCCCATTGTCTGCACTGTTTCGGAAAATGAAAATTTCAAACCTTGGATATGCCTGACGTCATGACGTCAGACAATTACATGACTACGAGAGCGACGAATACGAGAATTCGTTCGCGTTATCTTTCAGCACTTCTACACAGACCGTGTGCTGCGTCGGACGGGATTTTTTTTTCTCGTTCTGATGATCTTTAATACAAAGATGTAGTTGCCACGTTCCTATCCGGTGTTTTATATATTATTTAGTGTTTAGTTTAGTGCTAGTTTTGTAGACTGATGTTTTTCTCCTTTCATATGTAGTTTTTATTTTGTTGTCCTGAAGAAGGGACGGGTTGTCCCGAAAATTTGACAATATTTTTCTTTATTGTTCGTGTCGTTGGTTATTTTTAGTGCTTTTTATATCTCATCTTATAACCGTGTATCTTTTGATCCGACACTATAGATAACGAGTGTTGTTGGTTTTTTAGTGCTTTACATATATATATATATATATATATATATATATATATATATATATATATATATATATATATAATACACACGCTGAGTATTAATTAACGAATGCAAGAAAAGCATGGTGGATGATTGACCTTTGATGCGACCTTTGATCATTCAATCGCAGTTAATTATCATTACACACTGTAATAAATATTTGATACAACAATGGTTGCGTTAATGGTTAGATAATTATTTTCATTGTTTAAAAATGAAGCCACACATTTGGCGTGAATATTATTTAGGTGTTCAGGCTGTTAAGTTTATTAGAGAGTTATCAAGATTCCGGACCTGACATAATGGTTATACACCTGGGGTTACATTTGAGGTTACTTGTCCATTCCTGTGTCAGTATTAATTGCAAATGTTATGCTTCAGATTAAGAATTGACGGAAATGTGTCATATGGTTTATTTTCATTTTGGTATTATTCAAAGCATATCTAGTGTAAGCATCGTAAAGAGGGGCAAATTAACTGGTCTCGCTTTAAGCTATACACGGTATAATTTGCATCAATTTTAAATGACTGGAAAAATGCACCTGTTTAATTACTTATAAAAGTCACCTTTAATTTATGCTGTTAATTATAATGCCAAATTCGATCACGTAAAAAAGATATCAAATTGATTGAAAGTTAATTATATTCGAATAAATAAGTTTGGGAAATTGAATTGAAATATTGAAATATTATAGCTCGCCGGTTAACATTAATAGTACTTGTATTCAAAACAGCCGCCTTTGTTTTTATAAAAAAAATATTTGAAATATCTTGAATTGACGTGAAAGCAAGATGGAATTAACCTTTTATGGGCTAAGTTCGGGATGCTTTAATATTACTGTTTCCGAGAGGCAATGTAACTGTCTTTGGAGTAATTAAGCAGTAGTCAGGGCAATTTCACATTTAGGACATCACGAGAAAACTACTTGAAATGTTATATAATAAAAAATCTTTCATCAATTTGGTTCATCTTGCATTGGCAAGCTGCCAGTTTTCGCTAGCGTTCTCTCTTTGCGTTCATTTAACTCTTAAATTCATGTTTACAAAAACATCAGTTTAAAAAATATCAAATTAATTTTTTCTCTTAATTTTATAAATTTCCATTTCAAACTCTTATATGTTTAAAGAAAAATATTTAACCGCAGGTATTTTTTTCAGTAAATGGTGGATGGTCAAGCTGGCATAGTCAGTCTAAATGCAGTGTTACATGCGGTGGAGGATTTATAACAAGCAGTAGGTCTTGTAACAACCAAACCCCAGCTTTTGGCGGCCACCATTGTGTGGGGTTATCAACAAGAATTGAATTTTGTTATACAAAACATTGTCCAGGTAATTGTTTCTACAATAAACGTACAAAGTGTTTTATTTTGCATTTGTGTAAGGGTTTAAAGTTCAGAGAACCCTTATTTGTTAAGTACTACAATCTCTTTGAAATTTCAGAACCGGTAAATATGATTGAGATTTGTTTTTCCCAGTAAATGGTGGCTGGTAAGCATGGCAAGGTCTATCTAAATGCAGTGTTACTTGCGGTGGAGGAGTCAGAACACGTCATAGGTCTTGTAACAACCCAACACCAGCTTATGGCGACCACTATAATTGCTTAGGGTTATCGACTCAAAGTCAATCGTGTAACACAAGACTATGTCCAGGTAATTTTGTCATTAATAAAAGAGTCTATGTGCGTTTGTATGTGTAATGCAATATTTTGCAGATAGATAAGTGTTTAAAACAAGCTATACTGATATTGTTATACTTCAAATATGATTGAGCATTTTCCCCAGTTAATGGTGGCTGGTCAGAATGGCAAACTCAACCTGAATGCAGCGTTACTTGCGGTGGAGGAGTAAAAACAAGAACTCGAACCTGTAACAACCCGACACCTGCTCATGGCGGCCACCAGTGTTTAGGGTTTTCTACTCAAAAAGAATCTTGTAACATGAATCCATGTCCAGGTAATTTTTTGTATTACAAAATGCATAAACCATAATCTTTGTGTCGCGCAGTATGTAATATTGTTTCAGTTATTGGTTATTGGTCAGGATGGCGAATTAACTCTGAATGAAGTGTTTCGTGTGGTGGGGGTGTAATACAAACTGCCTAAATTGCATCTCCACTACACCTTAAATGCTGTGGGCAATGAATTTACATATATCATGATTCAGAATATAGCCTTTATTCTGATCTGAAGCAAAACATGTGTGTTTTTCGTCTGTGTATTTTTACAAAAACATCAAACGCATTCGTTACATGGCTTTAGAGCAGCAATGTGATGTTAGCTTCGAGGGCAAAATGGTTTCGAAAGAAGACAATTTGTTGATATCTTATGCAAAAATTTAGGAATTTGCCTATTTTCATGATAGAAAAGTTAACAAAAAAAAATGATGGCATATAACAAAGCTTTTGTGACGGACATTTTCTGTCTAATGTATAAAGAAAATATGCTTTTTGATGTGACACTATTAAATTCATGGGAAAATGGGTTGGGGGGGGGGGGGGGGCAGTGTATCAATTACAGTTCTTTCTTGAAAAATAATGACAGATTCGTTTCAGTAAATGGTGGTTGGTCAAAATGGCAAACTCAGTTGGAATGCAGTGTTTCGTGTGGTGGGGGAGTAAGAACTAGAGTTCGGACATGTAACAATCCGTCTCCAGCTAATGGTGGCGACCGGTGTCCAGGGATATCGAACCAAACTGAATCTTGTCACACGGAACCATGTCCAGGCAATGTTTATACACAACTTCCATTTCCCACCCCTTTCGGATAAAAATTCCAGTTTCGCATATACTTTATATAACAGTTAGGGGTTATCAACTCAAAGTCAATCTTGTAACACTAATCCATGTCCAGGTAATTGTATCTATAGAATCAAAAATCGAATTTATATGTTATGGTATACAATCTATTATATCCCAAACGGGCTATTATATCCCATATGGGCGATTGGTCCCAACCTGTTTAAGATGCGTAGTCAAGGGCGAGGTGTTGGGTGACTGGATAACATGACTAGTTACTTACAGAAAGTCTAAACACAATTTAAAGAAAGTGTAAATTCTACTTAAATTGCGATTAAATGCCGCCTAAAACTGTTTTAAAGAAGTTTGGACATTAAGGACATATTCGGTTAAAAGGGCCTAGCCACGATTTGGTCAAATTTTATTTTATTGTTTACAGTGCTTTAGTAATGCATTTCTAATGATCAACCAATATTTGAGTGTCAGTCGTAGAGTTATAAGCAAGGTATAGGCCTAGAGCT
>WFKH01006014.1:48884193-48896544 GCA_016163765.1 Magallana hongkongensis
GGGGGGGGGGGGGGGCAGTGTATCAATTACAGTTCTTTCTTGAAAAATAATGACAGATTCGTTTCAGTAAATGGTGGTTGGTCAAAATGGCAAACTCAGTTGGAATGCAGTGTTTCGTGTGGTGGGGGAGTAAGAACTAGAGTTCGGACATGTAACAATCCGTCTCCAGCTAATGGTGGCGACCGGTGTCCAGGGATATCGAACCAAACTGAATCTTGTCACACGGAACCATGTCCAGGCAATGTTTATACACAACTTCCATTTCCCACCCCTTTCGGATAAAAATTCCAGTTTCGCATATACTTTATATAACAGTTAGGGGTTATCAACTCAAAGTCAATCTTGTAACACTAATCCATGTCCAGGTAATTGTATCTATAGAATCAAAAATCGAATTTATATGTTATGGTATACAATCTATTATATCCCAAACGGGCTATTATATCCCATATGGGCGATTGGTCCCAACCTGTTTAAGATGCGTAGTCAAGGGCGAGGTGTTGGGTGACTGGATAACATGACTAGTTACTTACAGAAAGTCTAAACACAATTTAAAGAAAGTGTAAATTCTACTTAAATTGCGATTAAATGCCGCCTAAAACTGTTTTAAAGAAGTTTGGACATTAAGGACATATTCGGTTAAAAGGGCCTAGCCACGATTTGGTCAAATTTTATTTTATTGTTTACAGTGCTTTAGTAATGCATTTCTAATGATCAACCAATATTTGAGTGTCAGTCGTAGAGTTATAAGCAAGGTATAGGCCTAGAGCTCGCAATTCCTTGTTAAGTAAAACAAGGCTCGGGCCATTTGTTTGTCTGAGCTCTGTATTTTGCTTATAACTGGGCGACTGACACTCAGATTTTATTTGATTATTAGAAATGTCTTTCTGAGGCATAGTAAAACATTAGATAAGGAAAAAATGGCCAAAATCGTTAACAGGCCCTTTTAAGCTTCTGGGGGACCAAAATGTAGCTTAAATAACTCTTATTTTTTAAACTACTATAAATCACCTTTAAGCCACATTTGAAAAACGTCTAAAGCGCGGGTAGGTTAAGGAAGCATATCAGACCAGAAAGTTATTATTTTCCGATAAAATAGATATTACTGCAATAAAATCGGGTAGTACATTACTGCCACCTCGGTGCATTATCGCGTGATCCTAGTAACTATAAATAGCTTACATATATTCCTAAATAAAAATGAGATGGAACAACACTAACCTGCGATTTCCACAAACAATAAACATATCCAGTAAAGGAAAACCATCTCAGTTTTATAAAAACTGCTGCTAGAATCCTATATTTTCCTCTAATAAATAGTTATACGTCCAGTTCTCTAAAACCTTTCTAACTTTTATACACTTTGCACGGAAATGGCTTGTTGCATCAGAGTGACACATAACCTGGGATTCTAGCAGCATTTTAAGTTAAGTTAAGCATTGTTAAAACTATTGATACGTGTTAAATGTGAAGTTCAAAATATACAGGGTAGTTTTTGTTCTAGTCGGATGTTTATATCGTAAATAAGACAGAGGAAAGCCTGGCCGATAAATAACTGTACCATTCAGTCAACTGAATGTTAACTGAAAGGTAACTAAAAATTGACTGAATGACATAGCTATGCCATTCAGTCACCTTTCCAGACCTTTCAGTTAACATTCAGTTGACTTGACTGAATGGCACAGTTTCATTCTGTGAAATTGACTCTGAATGCCGTGTTTCATGTGATGGGGGAGTAAGAACCAGAGTTCGATCATGTACCAATCCGTCTCCAGTTAATGGCGGCAACCAGTGTCAAGGGGGTATCGACCCAAAGTGAATCCTGTAACACAAATCCATGTCCACGTAATCATTATGCAAAACTTAAGATTCCATTGGCCTTTAAATAAAGCTTCATTTTTACAAATAATTTATCTGAAGAATTGGCGCTAGTATATATATATATATATAAAACACAAAGATACTAGGATTAAGGAAACAATTGAGTGTTTACTTTTTTTCAGTGGATGGTGGTTGGTCAAGATGGTATATCCATCGTCATCACAGATGCAGTGTAACATGTGGTGGGGGAGTACACAAATGGCATCGAAGTTGTAACAACCCACACCCTGCTTATGGCGGCCAGGAATGTCAAGGACCTTCTACCAGGACTTCAGTTTGCAAAACAAAGCCATGTCCAGGTAATTTTGATTCTAAACTTACATCCTATGCGTTGTTGTTGAATTAATAAATTTTAAAATTCGAAGAATAGTTGTATTTAAAAAAATGAGTCGTATTGTTGGATCAACATTATATATGTTTAAATGTTGTAGTTTTTTTCGTTGTTTTTTTAGCTCACCTGAGCTGAAAGCATTTTGTCTGTCGTCCGTCTGTCTGTCCGTCTGGCTGTCTGTCCGTAAACTTTTCACATTTCAACATCTTCTCTAGAACCACTGGGCCAATTTCAACCAAACTTAACACAAAGCACCCTTAGAAATAGGAAATTCAAAGTTGTGAAAATTAAGGACCACGCCCTTTTTCAAAGGGAAATAATTGGGAATTAATGAAATGTTTTTTAGAAATTTTCAAAAATCTTCTTCTCAAGAACCATTTGGCCAGGATAGCTGAAACTTATGTGGAAGCATCCTCAGCTAGTGTAGAATCAAAGTTGTGAAAATCATGACCCCCGGGGTTTGGGTGGGGCCACAATGGGGGGTCAAATTTTTACATAAGAATATATCTAGAGTAAATCTTTGAAAATCTTCTTCTCAAAAACAAATCAGCAAGGAAAGCTAAAACTTGTCTGAAAGCATTCTCAGCTAGTGTAGAATCAAAGTTGGAAAAATCATGACCCCCGGGGGTAGGGTTGGGCCATAGTGGGGGTCGAATTTTTGCATAGGAATATATAGAGTAATTCTTTAAAAGTCTTCTTCTCAGAAACTTATCAGCCAGGAAAGCTGAAACTTATGTGGAAGCATCCTCAGCTAGTGTAGAATCAAATTGTGAAAATCGTGACCCCCGGAGGTAGGGTGGGGCCACAGTGGGGGTCGAATTTTTACATAGGAATATATAGAGTAAATCTTTAAAATCTCTAAAACTAAGTAGCTTGAAAAGGTGAAACTTGTGTGGAAGCATCCACAGGAAAGGACTGGGTAGAATCAAGTTTCTTTAAATCATGATTCCCGGGGGGTAGGATGGGGTCACAACGGGGAGGGGGAGGGAGACAAATTTTTGACATACATGTGTAGGAATGTATGGAGAAAAATCTTTTAAAATCTTCTACAAAACCATTTGCCTAGAGAATCTGTAACTTTAGTAAAAGCAACCTTAGGTACTGTAGAATCAAATTCGTTAAAATATAAATCTTGAGGAACAGGGTGGGGCCACATTCGGGGTCCAATTTTACAAAGGAAAACATTTTAATTCACAAAAACTGAAATGTTATAATATATGATTTTACTTATATGCAAACATTTTGCCAATTCATGATTCTTTAAAATTGTTTAGACTTTTGCTTCTGGACGATTCTTGGGCCTCACAAGGGGTTCAGAGTTCGATGTAGGTTTATATCCCATGTATAAACAATTGTCTGGGATCTTGTTGAGTACTGCAATGCTCAACATATGATATGAATATAAAATCATGCTGTTAGAAAAGGGACTTGATTATAAACATAAACATATCTACATGTTTTATACTACATTGTCCAGATATTTTATGTTATGTCTCCATTAAGCTGATTTTATCATGGCTATTGTTGCTCAGGTGAGCGATGTGGCCCATGGGCCTCTTGTTAAATTTGTATTTTTTTGAACACACGAATATTTGCATAGTTGTAAAAATATATTTAACGTTTTTATGCTCGTTATTATTACCCCTAATCATACACCTTTTATTTCCCACTCATTCACCAAAAAATATATATACCATAAGGTATGAGGTTGTTTTATCCTATACATCATAAATTTAATTACAAAAAAAAAATACTATAATAATTTTCAAAGATGACGAAGATTTCAAATCGCCAATTATAAAACTTTTGAACTGATACATATTTTTCTATTTCGTATTTAAAACCAATATGATGGAATAGCTCAACAAACTTTGGAATCTTATTCTGTTTTAAACATACAAATATTTAATGTTTCGTATATACACTCAACAAAACTTCTAAGTGTTCACCCTGATAAATAGAATTATTTGAAAATTACGTAATGAAATAATATGAATTTTTCAACATTTCGTTATTGATGTTTCTTTTCACTAATAGCATAGATAAAATAAGACAACAACGATTGAAATAAATAACCCTTGACGAAACGTCAAAACATTAAATTTGTATTTTTTTGTAAGTGCTTAACATGATTAACATTTTTTTGGGATTGATATTAGTCTTTGGTGATAGTTTAAAAAGAAAACCACTTAACATGGCAAAATGATCATTGGGAAAACAGAAAGAGCCTCTGGAAAAATGGTATCTGCATTGTTTCTACGACACATCGTACTCACTTTAAACTTGCTGTTTATTTTGTTCTCGATATTGTTTTAAATATTAATTAATGTAAAAGAAACGTTATTTTGATATAATTTTTCTCTTTCGTAAGTGTAACGTCATCTCCCTCGGCAACATAAAACAATCCAAAAGCTCTGAGCGAAATTCAACCGAACGGGAAGTGTTTGTGATTTTAAAAAAATATCAAGGTCTCGGGTCGCCACCAAAGGTCAAGGTCAGTGCATCTTTCTTAACTATTTGAAAGCTAAGTGAAAATCAGTCACCCCGACAACAAGACAAATAAATGTGCTTATTTCATATAGTAAAAACATAATAGTGGGTGAACACTTAGAAGTTTTGTTGAGTGTTTAATACGGTTTACAGCTTTGTTATCATTGTTTAGGATTTTCACAAAATAATACATTATACATAAATAATACATTATAAACACTAAAACCAACCTTCGTTTTTGTTTTTCTATATATAAACATGCTAAGATTGTTCCACAGTGGTAAATTGTTTCACAACGTACAAATAAATGTTGTATTGATTCAGTCTCATTTAAAAAAAATGCAGAAATTATCTGCAACAACCTTGATCTTTTTCAAGTAATATTTAACGGAGAATTCTTTGTTGAATTTTATCATATGTCCCTTTGAGAATATGAGATTTCGATCGTGTAAGGCACTATTTTCTTTTTTTTTAAATTAACATGATTTACAACATACAGAGAAAGAGTATGAATAAGTCCTTATTGAACCTCTCTAAAATAGAAGATATATAAAACCAACTAGTTCGAGTAAATGAAATTGATTCAAAAATGAAGCATTTTAAAAATGATACATATACATATACGCTTTTTAATCTTTTGCCCATATTGATATTTTTAATATGGTAAATTTAATTTTAGCTCACCCGAGCCGAAGGAAAAGTGAGCTTTTCTGATCAACTTTTGTCTTTGTCGTAAACTTTCTCACATTTTCATCTTCTTGTCCAGATCCATTAGGCCAGTTTTAACCAAATCTGGCACAAAGCACTCCGTGGCCAAGGGAATTTGTTCAATTGAATGATCAGACTCTTAAATAGAAGGCAATTAGAAAATAATGAAAAACTATCGATATTTTTAATTATCTTCTCTAATTCCAATCGGCAAAAGAAGTTGAAACTTGTGTGGAAGCATCCCAGGATAGAGTTGATTCATCAATTTCATTTTATTTAATTCAAATCATCAGGGGGCACGGTGGGTCGAAATGGGCGTCACATTTGATATACATGTAGGAATTTATAAAATATCTTTAAAAAGCTTCTTTTCGAAAATCATTTAACCAGAAAAGTTGAAATTAATTTTTAAGCTTTCCAGATTTTGTAGATTCATGTTTGTTTACATTATTCTTCCCGGGGGTAGAGTAAGGCCACGATGAAGGTCAAGTTTTTACATGGGAATTTGCTAGGAAAAATCTTGAAATAAAAAATTTAATTTAAAAACCTTAAAATTTAAAAAAAAAAAAATCTTCTTAAATACTATTTAACTAGCTATATTGAAACTTTTGTGAAAGTTTCATTAGGTAGTGTAGATTCAAGTTTTTTTTTATACATTGTATAATAATCCCCGGGGGTAGGGTGGGGCTAGAAATTTGGAGAAGGGCATTGTTACATAGGAATTTATAGGGGGAAATCTTCTTGCATAAAGCATTTGACCAGAGAAGTTGAAACCTATGTCTAAGCATTATCAGGTAGCGAAGCATCAAGTTTTTGTAGATTATTAATCCTGGGGCCACAATGACACAGTTTTTTAATAGAGGTGCATTGAGAAAATTAATTGGAATTCTTGATCTTTTTTGAAAACTCAATGTTAAAGAATGTGCCCAAAAGTTAAAAACAACTAACTTTGCTAAATGGTACCAATATTTTCTGATTTGAGTTAGTTAATCTGTTAGGATCAGAGTTATATCAGTTTGCTATTGTTGCTCAGGTGGCCGATGTGACCCCTGGACCTCTTGTATAAAATGTATTGTCGCTAGTTATTCTTCTGCCGATATTAAGGTAAACATATATAGTTATGCTTTACTCTGTACATTTAACAGAGAAAGGGGTTGCAACATTGATTGAATTGTTTTTGCAAAATGCATTGCTATAATTTTCAGAATAAAAGAAAGTCATGTTTTATCTTATAAGCTTCTATTTACATGATATTTATTTTACATTTACAGTAGTTTTTGTCTTGCTTTTGGTACAATTCCAAATATTTCGGGTATCTTTTTAAAACTTTATTAATATTAAATTCATAATTATGTGTAATTATTTGGTTTGAATGTAATTTTCAATCATTTATCATGCTAATTATAGTATAATTTTGTCTTAAATAAGTATCTAGAAAACGTTTTCCATTGAAAAATATGAATGTTACCCAGGTTTTAGAATTTCTACAATCAAAAACAAATATAAAGGAGCTGATGGTCGTGGACATTTTAACTATTTCTATCACCTCGAGAATAAGAGTTCTGCCGAAAGATATAAAAAGAATGAGTGCACTTATGGGCCCCGGTAAAAAAAAATGCAAAAATAAAGATTCAAGTTAAGCATAATTTTTTTTATCACACATCATCAATTGATATTTAAACCGTATATCAACAAGTTTTAGCGCTGAGTGTTTATAAAAAGCAGAAACTTTACAACATAATAGGGGTCAACCGACATTCGTGATTTTATGTAATAATCGAGAATGGGCATTCATTTCAAAGCGATTGTTTACCGTTAGCCTAACCGTGTACAAACTTTTGGAAAAGACTAAAGACGCATTATACATTTAGAAAACTCCTGTGGAAATAAGTAGTTTGTGCAACATTTGCCTGTTACTTAAAAAAAAGGAAAAATTAATGTATAAAAATTCAAGGTTTTTCCTAAAGCAAGCAAGAGCTATTACCTGTGTGACCCATGTTGAACCCACGTATGGAATAAATTATTTCAAATAGTCACGTGGCTTCTATACAGATAGACGTTCGTTAAATGTGCTCACTGTAAATCACTGACACGATTTAAATCGCTTTCCATCGACTTTGTATGGTCAGGAATGTTTGCATGATCACTATGCTAATATGCAACTTCAAAGCTTTATTCGATTTTTTTCCAGACTTTAAATAACGCATAAAGTATAGGTCAGCAAACGCGCCAATTGATCCACCAACAGAATAATGTCGATTTAAATGCATCCTCCCCTTGATTTAGATAAACACAATTCAAATGCGTTCGGCATGATTTTTCCGGATTTAGATTGTCTATAAGCATTTAAAATTCCTCAATTGTTTAAAATTATGCTAATTTTGGTAAAGTTAAGCGTGCATATAAATCAGACGTATCCATCAGAGCTTAAATATTACGGGAAAAAAGCAAATTGTTGATATTTTCTACATAAAAACAGCACTGAAAAAAGGCCCATTCTCTATAGCTTAAGTGCACTCATTCTTTATTTCAATTTTAAAGTATTTGGAATGTACCCTTACCAAACAATAGTTTATGTCTACAAAATCAAAGTTGATATTCCAATTGTAAGCACCTCTAATGGGTATTCTGTGGAGCACCCAACCTCTTTAATTTCTAATTCATAGATTTCTGGCATCAATTAAATTAAACAGATTTCTCGCCATAAACTTTACTGTAAATTAATTAGAAATATCTCAATAATAGTAGTTCAAACGACTACCACCACTAAAACACAACCACCGACAACAACTCCAACTCCACCAAAAACCACTACGGCACAAATTACTACTACGACACTAGCTACCACTACGAAACCAACAACTACCAGTACAACACCAACAACTACCACTACGACACTAACAACTACCATTTCGTCACCAACAACTAAAAGTTTCATTAAACGTGATAAAATGAAAAAATCGTTTATACTGATTAATGAATTCAATATCACATTTTGTAAACATTTAATCGTGTAAGTTCCGAGTTTTAACATAAATAGGCATGGAATTGCAATTGATACAACTGCATTTTTGAGCTTTATCTGTAGTAAAAGCATCATATAAATTGGTTGTTTAATTCATTTGCAAAATCATAAATTTTTAATGTTCAAGTTATTACTGCGCAAGATGTGTTCTTTTAAATCTGAAATTTCCTTCCTAAGTACATTCTAATAATATCAAAGTTCTGTGTACTAGGATATAAACTGCCAATAAGTTACTGCAGTATACCCCTTTAGAAACAAATCATATGCACTTGATATCAGTGGCTTTTTATGTTATGTGAATATCAGATTCACAAATTCATATTATCTTAAGTTTACGTTTTATTTTATGTAAAGGATTGTTCTTTCGTTTTATTTCAAATGCATTAGCAGTATTATTTTGTAGTTGCAAGTTTTGAATGTGCTTGTAAATTTCAAAGAGTAACTTTCTTTACAACTACTCATTGTGGTTTTTTAAAAACAAATACGGGTCTTACTGGTAAATCATAGCTTTTGTCTGTTTTTTTGTTTTATTTTTATCTGTTTTCTCTTACACATACAATGTATTGAAGGTCATTTTTTCTTAATAAATCAGATGTACAAACACCATCTTGTCTTGACTGTTCGGTTACATATACATAAACATGTATATAGGGTTTTTTACATGTACTTTAAGGCAGGACCCCCTTCATTACTGAGACCCTCGGGATAGTCGGCTCTCCTTTTAATCGAAATACTTTAAATGTCAAGTAAACAAAACGTCCTTATCCAAATATTTAAAAATTAAAAGATTTTTTCGAATTGAATAACACCCTTAGCTGTATATAAAAAGATCATTATTGTACGGTTACATCCCCCAAATATTGGTTGGTAAGTATTGGGCGCAAAAGAACTCGAACTTTATCGTGCAAAAGTTTCCATTACGTCACTGAAGATGTTGACTTATGTATCGGTTACCTAACTTGTTTTGTTTTTTGGTTTTTTTTTTTTTTGTTTTTGTTGAGAAAAATGCTTGACATGGTACAGTTGAAATACAATATTACGAAGGGTAGTAATGGAAACAAACCGGAGTTGCATATACTTTCTCTTTCTATGTACAGATGGTGTTTTACGTTAATCGACTATTTTCCATTAGAAAAGGAACATGTTGTGTACATGACTATGAAGAGTATCTATCAAAGGGAAATCAGCTAATGCTGAGTCTAAATCAGGAATGTTGTGGGATGGGGTTGATGGTGTTGGTTCCTGTCCTCAAGCACATAGTGTATTTTTGAATTTCTCTATAACTTTTTAGCTGTCCCGAGGACTTTTTGGACTTCGATTACCTTTTACAACGTTGAAGGACCTAACACTTACTAGAGACGTTTAGTATTAACAAATTAATTATTAATTAAAAAGACATGTAAACTTTTTACGATTGAACAAACTGCTTTAAACTTTCGCCATATGTTTTTTTTTTTAGAATGAAAACTATTATAACTGTAGAGAAGAAATTGAGCTTTTTGACTGGATGTACACTTGACCTACATGTACAGTAGAAATCAAGGTGAAAGATAAGGCAATGGTTATATCATTGTGACTACTAACAACGATATGAGATTTAATTGGAATTTAGTCCTTCTTTTCGGACTTATTCCTGTTATTTCCTCTGGTAAGAACTTAAATTTCCGATAAAATTTTACATACTAATCAAAACCTGACCTTGTTTCTTCTTATTTTGTTTATTTTTTTTTTCTCAACAGAAAATTGCTCAAGTTCAGTTTTGAGAAGCTCACTTTAATCTAAAAAAAAATGCACAGCTTATTTTTATTTATAACCAAATATATTGCAGTATGATTTATGTACAGTATTTGCAATTTTAGTCTCACTATCCCAAAAAGAGCAGGAGGATATCAGAGCAAAATGCTTCGGTAAGTTCGTTTCGAAAGTAACCCACTAAATTTTAGACAAGCCATACATTATAATAATAAATGCACGTATTTCTATTCTTCTTTTCAAAATTTTTGTGCATATTTAATGAATATCTACAGCAAATAACATGTTTATACAAATTAGTGTTTTAAGGTAAAAATTTGAAAATATTATGCTTGTAATTTCAGATGCAAAGATTGCTTTCATTTATTGAATAAATAATAATTCTAATACCTGCATACCTGCATACCTTGAAAACCATATAGGAAAATTGTTACTTTACTTTACTTTATTTTTCTGTTGGTCTGCAATGGCATAACGTTTACATTGGTAAGGTATTCGACTAAGCTCTTTGACGCACCCTTTTTAGAAATTAATTCTAGTATTTCCCGTTTTAAGGTAAAAATGTGAAAATATTATTCTTGTAATTTCAGATGCAAAGATTGCTTACTTTTATTGAATAAGTAATAATTCTAATACCTGCATACCTTACAGAGGTGCAGGTTTGAATATTTTTGATGATCTGCCTATAATGAATACAAACTGATGAAATTATATGTAAAACAGAATTTTTCACTGTTTTAGAACATTTGTTAAAATACAGAATCAAAATGGATCAAAAGAATAATTTGTCAATTGAAAATGTAATATTATAATGAAAAAAAGTATATATGTCTGCTAAAATATGTAAGAAAAGCTTTAACATGTAAAATTACTTATAAATGTGCATCATTACGAACAAAGTGGTTTTCCTTTCATGTTTATATTGCCGTTACTTGTATATTTTTCTACAAACATGTACAAATATTTGATATATGATGGGTTGTGTGAACTATATTTTGTATGTGTGGCCGTCCTTGCAATTATGTAACCATTATAAATTTAACTATCATTCACATACCCACAGACAAAACTGTATTTTAAAAAGATCTTAAAAATCAATATATGACGCTGCACGCGGCATCATCTTGAAATTGATAAGCATAATGTTAAATGCATTTCTGTGGCTGTTTGCTATCTTTTGAAATCAATTTTCAATGATTAATTCCCTTTTTGTCAGTCTCATGTTGATGACATGCATGAATTTAAATCTTAATCAACTGCGTCGTTCATAAAATATTTTTGTCGTTCTTATTGTATATCAAAACGGTTATATCTTGAAAACCATATGGGAAAATTGTTACTTTGCTTTATTTTTCTGTTGGTCTGAAATGGCATAACGTTTACATTGGTAAGGTATTCGACTAAGCTCTTTGACGCACCTTTTTTAGTAACTAATTCTACTAATTCTAATATTTCCCGTTTTATGACCCAAAAGCCTTTTAATGATGAAATTATTGTTTAATAGGCAGGATACCGATGCTAAACAATATTTTGCGCAGAACACAGTAAATATGTTATAAAATCTCAAAATTAATTTTTTTTTAAATGTATGTTAATTCTGTCATAATATGATAAGCGTTTAAAGGGTACGAGCATATCTTTACTTGTAACGCCAATAATTTGTTAGACAAAGTAGATTATTTTGTGTCTTTTGCCAATTAAAAGACCTGCAAAAAGCATTTTGGAGTGAGTGACTTTCATTTTTTATTTCTTAGCCTTTGTTCATATACTGCATGATTTGAACAAGACATTAAGAGGTAAAACACAGACACTGGGGTGTCTACAGTGTCAAGTAAGGGAAGCTACCGGTGATATACAATATTGAATATTTTCGGCATATTTTTTCAAGATATTGATTTTATTTTTAAAATTATTTGTAATATTTACTTCTTTAACTCAAGGAGAAATACAGGGATTTAGAATATTGTCTCAAGTGCAAAACATCAATAATTTTTAATCTGTAAGATACCCGTTGACCAAGAAAAAAAAAAGGTTATCCAATCAAAACAAAATTGTGTATAAATTGGTTAAGACATACATGCAGTATAACTGCATTGGTTAGCACATAGTATTACAGGTACAACGCCTTTAAGTAAGACATGCACCTGTGAATCCCACAGTTCAA
>WFKH01006014.1:48900936-48924765 GCA_016163765.1 Magallana hongkongensis
GGTCCGGACTTGAGCTCATCTACATTACATAAAGACTTTCAAGCTATGTATTTGGTTTGTAATTTGATTTTTGACTTTCAAAGTTTGGTCAAGCATAAAAGGCATCAATTTACCATTCTAGACATAATTAAAAAAGTAAAATTTAAAATTTTTTGTCACTTTAAAAAATTGATTCTGAAATTATTTTCCTAACGAAATTATTTTCCTATATGCTGTCATATACAAAGGTTTTCGAATACATGTATTTGTGGTAAATTCTCGAGACATTAGAATACTGGTACCAAAAAAAACCCCAAAACCGCGCTATCGTCTTCTTATTGTAACGGGACTGTCTGGGGGTTAGTCCCATACATAAGCCGAGTTCTAAGGGATAAAAGAATAACAATAATTTCAGTGTTTAAAGAGTTTGATCCTATATTCTGTGTAAATAACAATCATGGAAACAAACGTAAAAGATACAAAACAATATCATATAAAATCCAAGAATGTGTTAATTACCATTATTGTAGATAGAAAAGGCCCCAATCCTCGTAATACGTCTAATCGATAACTAATAATATTGCCGACTGCTGCTGGTTTAACAAATGCACATATCAAATAATATTAATACTTAATACCGGCTGTGTACTATAGACCCGGGCGCGCCTAACGTATTTGGATTCATATAGACAAAATAGATATACGTATACACATAACAGATATGGATAATTTAATGAATACACATAATCAAATAAACACAACACCATCACATTATTCTTATAATTATATTAGTCTTTTAATTCTCCAATTATAATGCAATTAAAACTAGTATATTTTTTTAAAAAGATTTCAGTTATATTGTTACAGTATCGATTAATTGCCGACTAGTTTAACTGCTCTGGCGACGCTTGTTCGCGTTTAAACACAATTATTGCAAGCATGTAGCATCGGGGGGGGGGGGGGGGGGGGGGGCAGGGGGCGCTGCCCCTCTAACTTTTTATCATAGAAACATTTTTTTTAAATTTACATACAAAAAACCGAATTATCAAGGAGTTAGCCCCCCCCCCCCCTCCACTTTTTCGAAGTATGTAAAAACTGAAAGCGAACATAATGAAATTAACAGTGAAATGGAAGTTATATGTAAACCCATACTCCCCACCCCAACGGACTAGGATTTTCATAATTTGCGAATTAATCTTTTCTTTTTTGCTTGTCAAGGTTTTTAGGATGCCCCCCCCCCCCCCCACCACCCCCGTTCAAAAACGATGCTACGTGTGTGTATTGTGTAATTATTTATGTAAACAATGATACAAGCAAAATGATACAAATGTTTATTGAATTTAGGTTATTTTATTTCATTAGAACAGATTTTATAACTATATCAATTCTTGTTACAATTTCTCCAAGGTACGTTTTCTCTCGAAGAAAACGCAATCTAATTTGTGGGTATGTTTTCCCAGGGCTACGTTTTCTCCAGGGTACGATTTCTCCTGATACCTCTATGCACGCCATTTAGCGTTAGTGCATGACCGTTGGTTTTGCATCGGTGATTGTTTGTTTTGCATCGGTGTCTGTTGATTTTGCAAAAGAGGCTGTTAATTTTGTTTTGTTTATTATACTCTCACAATTGTCTCCATGTTTGGTCTTCTAAGCTCGCCACCTAAAAACAGTAACTCTATAATTTCATTAATTTTATAAAATTCTGAAAACTTCACCGTTCAATATATATAGGATAACTTGTTTTATTTTATACTAGATGAAAGCCCGCTAATGCGCCGGAATTAACTCTTTACAACTTAATTTGTTTTGTATGATGAACCAGATTTTTTATAAACTGTGTATACTGTGTCCGAATTTATTTTATTTGATTTTAAATCTTAACAGATTGTTCAAATCTGAATTAAAAAAGTAATTGGCTAGATAATTAGATGGCGTTAAAGAGGTATCAGGAGAAGTTTTCATGCTCGGATTCAGAATTTTCTTTCCAGGAAGAGATGGGTCCGATGAATATTTACGGTTTCCCATGGGTTGTGGGGGGGGGGGTTTGAGTCATATTTTTGATAATTTTAATTTGTTAATTTAAGAAATTAGGGGTGTTCCGGACTTCAGCTAATCTACATTACACAACAAAGATTTCTAAGCTCTGTATTTCGTTTATATTTTGACTTTTAACTCTTAAAGTTTACTCAAGCATAAAAAGCATCAATTTACCATTGAAAAAAATTCAATTTTACACTTATTTGTCACTTAAAGAAATTAATTCTGAAATTATTTTCCTAACGAAATTATTTTCCTATGTGCTATCAAATACAAAAGTTTTCAAATATGTATGGTAAATTCTCGAGACAGGGTACCAAAGAAAATCACATTATTCTCACAATTACAGCAATCTTTTATTTTTTCATTTATAATGCATTTTTAAAATCCACATTGTTTATGTTTTTTGCTTTTGGTGTTCAATTTGATAGATAGTATCAAAACATTTTTTAAAGGTGTAAATGAATGATATTTTACTGAAGCGCAATTTAAACAACAGTTGACCACCTAATATGTACAATAAATTAAAAGATAATTGATATTTGATATTTAAAATCGTTATCAGTTCCCACGACTTCTACCACTACAACGCCGCCACCCACAACTATTTGGTCTACCAAGCAACCAGCTACTACCACTAAACCACCACCTACAACAGCCACAACAGTAGTTACCACGCCACCGACAACGACTACCACAACAACTACGATGCCACCGCCAACTACGACTTCAACTGCTACTACGACAACAACGTCTACCATGACGACACCACCAACATCTTCTACCACCATTAGGCCGCCACTTACCACAACACAATCCACACCGACTACAACGAAAAAGAAATTTATTACAATACGCGCTGTATTAGAATAAGTTGACAAGATCAATAAACTATGCATTGGAGTCATTTTATAATTAACACGGATCTCATATATATTTATTGACAATCATTTTAAACGTCAAATCATATATTAGGTAGGTCCCTGCCCAGATAGCAAGCTTACATTGGGCCATTATGGACCAACGTCACCGGTTACATTAGACCATCGTTGGCAATTGACGTTGGCCAAATGCGATTTACCCAACATTAGACCCCACATGTTAGTCCAACGTTGGCACATTCCACCTAATCTATGTCTTAGTTGGATCTTGTTTCTTCTTTAAACAGTCACACGCACTACCATGAGCAGCACACCTTCAAGTCGGTAGCAAATTCAACAGCATGGTTGTCAGCTTGAATATTCCATAAATGTAGAAATTCATTTATTATATCGGGCTCTAGTTTTACTAATTTAGTAATTAAGTTAACGAAATTCATAAAAAAAAATAAGCAATAACTTTAAAAAAGATACTTACATTTCTGTTGTATTTGCTGAGCTGTTACTGTAAAATCCTTTCAGAAGGGGGTATGGGACATCTGTCGATATTAATGAAGATTAAGTATATTATAATTGAAATACTTTCAATGGTTTAGAATTTTCAAATTTTAAAATATTTAACCAAAAAATAGCTTTTAAAAATATTTGGAGAGGTAAAAATTGTAAAAACCCCAGCGGGATTCGAACTCCTGACTTACAGATTCGTTGTAAACCTTTTAACCCACTGCGCTTCGCTGTTAGGTGACAATATTGGGAAAGAAACTACTTATATAATTGCACTTGGTTTTATTGTTTATTTCGATACACAATACGTCACAACATGGAAGTGTCCCATACCACCCTAATACGGCCTTTTTCTCGAGCATAGTTGGCCTTCCGAACAGATCAGATATCATGATTACCATGTAAAGTTGCCAGTCTATCATTGTAAAAACTCTTGTCTGAATTGTCTAGTCAATGAATGTGCTCTTATCTCAGGGTAGGCATTATATATTCTACACTTAAGAACAATTATGCAATTTTATTTTTTTTTTCTATTTATAGTGTATATTGCGGCTCTTTACGTGAAACTTAAAATTTGTTTAACGGTGAAAGTTTTTATTATCACATGTTTCCCTTGATGATATATAGTAACGGTCAACAATAAATTTACATTTATAATTGGTCATATTATACTTTCGTACCTAAAGGAAGGTTTTGAATGGATATATTGTTGAATTACAACTTGTAATGAAATAGTTAATAATGTCAGCGGTGTTATATTCAATCATACAAACACAGTCCTATATTTACATTTGCAAATATCCTTCCTTATATGAACCTATTGAATAGCGAAAACGTTCAATTCTGTGTGAACGTTTCCGTGACGTCACAATGATAACCGCACGCGCTTATCGCTTGGATAATTGTAAACATGAAATCTCGGTAATTTTAACAGTTTTGAACGATTTGTCTCTCTCAAACGTAAATATAAGTAATAAACAGCAATGTTAAAAAGTTCACCAGGATATGAAGTTGGCTGGTATGTGATCAAATCTACTGGGAAACCCTTCGGGCTTCACAGGATTTGATCACGTGACCAATTAACTTCTTATCCCGGTGAACTTTTTAAATTGCTGTTTATTTCTTAAGTAAACGATGCATTCTCAAGTTATTGTTTTCTAAAGTGAGACCATCAGGTTAATTCAGGTGCATTGTACAGCTAGGAAATGCAGGTTTTGAAAAAAGTCAATTTAGAAGAAGAATTTGACACCAATTTCAGAAAAACTTTAATTCATTTTCATATGAAATCAAGATTTTGTACCGTGTGTCAAGATGTCTTTTTTCAATCGCTAAAGAAGGAAAATTTTCATTTGAATCGTTAGTTTAGATCTCGGCATCGGTCTATGCAGATTTGAATATGATTGAAATTAAACGTCAAAGTGCTCTGTAGATATAATGATTTTTGTACGTTTTCACATTCATTTATAAGAAAAACAGGCAGACAAAGCACAACATAACATTTTTTACAAAATCTCATATACATGTACAACAAGTTGGTATCATTTAAAGTATAATTTATACTTAGATAAACACATACAATTACAGGTAGATTCACACACAATACCCACAACGAATATTCTCAGATGATTGAAGGAAATTATATAAAGAAAACATATTACTTACAGGAGAGAGACAATCCCAAGATTACCATTCTTAAAATTCTTTAGTAGTGAACATTTTTATTTAAATTTTGTAATAAGTTTGTTAATAGGACGAGTAGCAATATAGAGTAACATAGAAAAATTGAATAACTATATGTAAATAACAACTTACTTGTCTCGCTTAAAGGCACGATTTGAAGTCACGGAGAATTAAAAATACTATTAAAAAGTAACATTGAAATACTATAAATTTCTATTATTACATCAAAAGAACTCATTCTTTCGTCAGTGAAAGAAATAGTATTGATTCAAACTTAACTTTTTGGCATTTCATTGATTTACGATGAACATGACCTGTACTTAACACTTGACCTATATCGTACCCTAGCGATAAGTTAAGATAAGGAATTTATGTCCACATGAAGAATGATATGCGTTTAAAGTGGGGTTTAGCTCTTCTTTTTGGATTTTTTCCAATTATTTGCACTGGTAAGTTTGAAACCGAGATTTTGCATTATAATAAAAACAACCGAAATTGTGGATTTTTTTTTTAATTCTGCCAATGTCTCTTGCATTTCAACTCAAATCTTTCCATATAGTTAAGTAAAGTTTTATGTAGCATATTTTTAACTTTCAGTCCCGCTGTCAGAAAAAGAACTTGAGGATTTCAGAATCAAATGTCATAGTTATTCACATCATAGTGCACAGACTATTTTGGCGGGTACGTGAACTGCAATATATTGAACCACATGTGAAAATCTTGAAACAAAATGACTTTGGTTTAAAAAAATTTGTCAGACAAAATCATTAACTTAAGGTACGAGTTTTGACTGTACCACATCTGAAAATCTGAACAAATTGACTTGTAATTGTTAGTCTTCTTTACCTGTGTGTGTCTGTGTTCGAATCATATATCCATCATCTTTCCGGCTACTTGTATTTTTATTTTATTTTTTTGACAGGCTTGATTTCAACAGTAAACAATATACTAAATGGTAAGTAAAATTACTCTTAAATCATATTTCTGTTTGGCGTTATATAGAAAATGCAAAACAGGCGTAGGATTAAAATTTAACATTAAGAAATATACATTATTCAAAAAATACTGATAGTAAGATTGTGGTTTTTTTCTAGGATGAACTGCCATCGGTTTTTTTAATATTGGAGAAAAAATGAGTGGATTTAAATATCGCAGCATGTGTCTCAATTGTGTTATGACAAGTTTATAAAAATTGCAAAACTTGATTTAATTTTCAGTACAATTATACAATATCAATAATCTTGTCCAATAAGCAATTAGACTCTGTCAATCCATCCAACAGTAATGATGAAAAAGTAATCAAGAGTTATATATAACTAATACGCTATCAGTTCAAAATCTTTGCGTATTCTTAATTTGATCATATTTCGACAAGTCTTAATCAATGAGAAGAAAGCAAAAATATAGTCTAGATCATGTAATGCAATAAAATACTTTTTGTATGGTAAAGCGTTTTTCTTAATATAATTTTACTTTTGAATGTTGAAATTTCATCGTCTAGGTATAAACTTAAAAACCCAGACACAAAATTAGAAGAAGCATATGTGTGTGTGTGTGTGTGTGTGTGTGTGTGTGTGTGTGTGTGTGTGTTTTGAAAATTGTTTGAGGTTACATAAGAGCTGTGTATCTTTTGTAAAAGAAATGACATGAAATATATTAAGAATTCTTTTGTCTTTTCAGATGCACTGAATGGTAGGTTATGACTTCAGATACCAAAATTTTGTTGATTTCTTTTTGTTTGATTATCAGAGATTGGTAGTCAAGTCTATTTTCAGACTAAATTTATCCACTTAAACGAAGAATCTCTATCGAGATAAAGGTAAATATTCAACATGTAAAGCTAATGCGTTTGGATTTTCTTTTCCCTTCAATTAGGGTCAAAAACATATTTTAAAATTTAGTGTAAATTATATAGATAACCATCTAACCCCCATAAGGAACACATAGTCCTTCTGATACCAAACAGAGTTTCTCTTCAATATTAATTTTCAACTATAAACGATTTGTTTTATATATAATGCATAATTTTAAAGTCCCTTATCAATATTTTTAAAAGAAATATGCAAGAAATTTAACAACTTCATGCAAATTGACCAAAGACTTATTCTAAAAATGTAATTGTTCATTCCCTCAATCTTCATCAACATTAAAATTATTTTTAAACATTAAATTTAATCTTTACAGAAATTAAACTGAGGTAAAATTAGATATTTGATTTAGTTGGCTGTTTTAGAGGATTATTCTATCGGAGTATTGTCCTAATGAGTCTCAATCTATATTTTGCTGCGTAAAGTGAGCAAAAGAGCAATTAATGGCATGAGCAACATCAGTCAAGTTTGATACAAACACAGTATTTACCACAAGCTAAGTTGTCTTCACAAGAAAACAAGATTTATTAGGATTTCTTTCTTCACATATATGTATACTAGAATATGGAAGGAACTGTCCATTTGGCTAATTCTTGGACGGTTTTTTGTAATTTTTGCCTTCGAATAATGTTTCAATTAATGTTCTTCCAAGTAGTGCCAAAACCCACTTGTATTTGAAATTTAAAAGTTAGTAGTGTAGAAAAAAAAGTGACACATCAGGACCAATTTATCAAATTATGACTATAGCTTTATCGTCTCTACAAATGTAGTCATCTTACCACGAAAACAATATTTTTCACTTAATATCTGCTTTTATGTACAGTTAGAAAAATCCGACACATCGATTTTATCTCTTTATCAAATACTTGTAAGATAAACGATGCAAATAGTATAATTCAATTTCATATTATCCTTTAAATACTTTATCATTTTTATTTTTTTTTCTTTGTAAAAAATAAATCTGAAATATTACTGATATATTGTTTATATGTGAGACAAATGTTTAGCAAAAGACTTGAAACAAGAAATTTACCCTAATTTTCTTACAAAACTCAATTTGACTTGAAATCTCCTTAATCAGACAAAAATATTCTAGGTAGATTTTGCCTTTAAAGAAATATTACATGTAACGAATCTACAAAAATCGAAAATTTTGAAAGGTTTCTTACTTCACTGTGTCGATGTAGTTGTCTCATTATCAATGAATTCAGAATTGATGCGATCACTTTAATTCTTAAAACTAAACATGATTTCAGCAAACAATGGATATAAATCTATTCTCTTGAATCAATTGTTCCGGAATATCAGACAAAAGGAAAAATCAAAGATTTCATCTTCACCAAACTTTCATACAATAACTTTTATTAGAAAAATACCGTAACGTTAACATAATAAAAACAGGAAACATTATAAATTGTTCAAATCTTCAACCCCCACGAAAAAAATGATGATTTTTAGATGATTTTTTTTAAAATTTTAAACCAACGTTATCTGGCTGTGATCTAAGGTACATGTATCTGCTCGATGCTTAATGATCCCACCCTACACTTTCCATCATATCAGTTTATCGACATTATCTGGAAGGCTCTTCCCATTAAACTAAAATCGCGCTTTCAAGAAACAAATTGACGCATTTTTTTTATTAAACATTCGTTAAATCAAAATTCATTCCTATGTATACTATAAAATGATTTTCGGTAAATATATCAAATCTTTACGTAATCATGCAATAATATATCTTGCAAATATATATTTTAACACAATCTCCCATTGACTTATAACAGCAAAAGCGTGTCTAACAACTTACTCAAAGTTGTCCTATACTATATATATCTGATAATTTCTGAATATGAAAGTAGGTTTTTAATTCAATTTACAATAACTACTGATCAGGTAGAATTCAACTTCCACACGTGTTGAAATACATGTACTAAAGGTGTAAGCCGTTTCTCTGGTGTAGACATTTTGTACTTTATCGCCAAAATGCCTCCATCTATATAAATCTTATAAAAAAAAAACACAAACCCATGTCCATGGTATATTTAAGTTACATATTATATGCTACCGTTTGGGGGGGTTAGGGGTTGGATGCAGACATATTTTAAAACAGTTTTGTTTTATGTTTTTCATTCAAAAAGATATCCAATAATGAAAACCCCAGTTGAATGTTTTCACTCTTTTAGTAAACGGTGGTTGGTCAAGATGGTATACACAATCCAGATGCAGCGCAACCTGTGGTAGGGGAGTAATAAGATACATCCGGTCATGTAACAATCCAACTCCAGCTTACGGAGGCCGCAATTGTAAAGGGTCATCGACCAAGTATGAAGCTTGCAAATTACAGCCATGTCCAGGTTATATACTTATCCTATACAGCTGCTATGATTACCAGCCAAAGTTGATTAAATATCGAATATTACTATATAAAGATTAGTCTTGTGTAAAAAATAGAGGTCACTGTATAGTGACCGTTATTTGACCAACCTGAATCATTAGACTGAAATCACAAAATCGATATTTTCAACCAAATATAATATGTATGATATCTAATATCCATTGTAGATGAATAATAATTTGTTTTTTAATCTTGATGACATATTTCGAAATTTCATAGGTTATGCGAAACGAATTTGAACTGATTTTTTTTCAAGAATATAAAACACGATTAAAAAAAAATGTTTTGCTACGCGCGGTTATTCCTTTTTTTGCCTTTCATAACTAAGATATCAACGTGAGAACTCCACATATTATTTAACACGTTTTGAAATGCATGTAACAAAGGTGTATGCCGTTTCTCTGGTGTAGACATTTTGTAGTTTGTTGCCAAACTGCCTCCATCTATATAAATCTTTTAATACATGTAAACAAAAATCCCTGTCCATGTTATATTTAAGTAACGTGTAATATGCTACCGTTTAGGAGGTGGGGTGGGAGTGGTGGTCGGATTCAGAATACTTTTAAACACTTTTGTTTTATGTTTTTCGATCCAAAGTTATCCAATAATTAAAACCTCAGTTAAATGTTTTCACTCTATTAGTAAACGGTGAATGGTCAAGATGGTATACACAATCCAGATGCAGCGCAACGTGTGGTAGGGGAGTAATAACATACATCCGGTCATGTAACAATCCAACTCCAGCTTACGGCGGCCACAATTGTAAAGGGTCATCGACCAAGTATGAAGGTTGCAAATTACAGCCATGTCCAGGTAATATGCAGACCATTTGTTGACACTGATTTCTTTCAAGAATATAAAACACAATTATAATAAAGAATGTTTTGCTACGTGTGATTATTCCTTTTGTGCCTTACATAACCAAGATATCAACGTGAAAACTCCACATGTGATTAAAGGCCATTATTTCACACGTGTTGAAATGCGTGTAACAAAGCTGTAAGCCGTTTCTCTGGTGCTGACATTTTGTAATTTATTGCCAAACTGCCTCAATCTATATAAATCTTATAATAACAGACACCCATGTCCATGTTATATTTAAGTCGCATGTAATATGCTACCGTTTTGGCGGATGGAGTCGGATTCAGACATTTTTTAAAATTTTTCTTAAATGTTTTATCCAATAATTAAAACCTCAGCTGAATATATGTTTTCACTCTTTTAGTGGGCGGTGGTTGGTCAGGATGGTATACACAATCCAGATGCAGCGTAACCTGTGGTGTGGGAGTAATAACACACATCCGGTCATGTAACCATCCAACTCCAGCTTACGGCGGCCACAATTGTAAAGGGTCATCGACCAAGCAAAAAACTTGCAAATTACAGCCATGTCCAGGTAATATTATTTATCCTAGTATACAACTGCCATAATTACCAGCCAAAGTTGATTAAATATTGGATATAACTCAATAAATATTAGTCGTGTGAAGAAAATAGAAGTCATTGTATAGTGACCTTTCTTTGACAAACCTGAATCATTAGACTTGAATCACATTATCGATATTTTCAACCAAATAAAATATAGATGACATCTAATATCCATTGTAGATGAATAGTAATTTGTTTTTTAATCTTGATGACATATTTCGAAATTTCATAGGTTATGAGAAACGATTTTTGATACTGATTTCTTTCATAAATATAAAACACGATAATAATGTATTGCTACGTGTGGTTATTCATTTTTTGCCTCACATAACCGAGATATCAACGTGAGAACTCAACATGTGAATATAGGACATAATTTCACATGTGTTTAAATGCATGTAACAAAGGTGTAAGCCGTTCATCTGGTGCTGACATTTTGTAGTTTATTGCCAAACTGCCTCCATCTATATAAATCTTATAATAAACAGAAACCCATGTCCATGTTTTAAACAAATTACACGTAATATGCTTCCTTTTTTGGGGGTGGGGGGTGGGGTCGGATTAAGACATATTTTACATCACATTATCGATATTTTAAACCAAATTAAATATGTATGATATCTTTTATCTATTGCAGATGAATAATAATTCGTTTCTTTAATCCTAATTGAATATTTCGAAATTTCATAGGTCATACGAAACGATTTTTGAAGCTGATTTTCTTTCTTGAAAATAAAACACGATATGAAAGATTGTTAAGCTACGTGTAGTTATTCCATTTTTTATTTTATTTTTTTTTTGCCTTGTAACCCGCCTATCGTTCCTGATTTTGTGGTTTTCTGAAATATATCCCACAGACCCAATGGTGCTAGAGATACATTAGCACTAGTATAATTAATTTTTCGGTATTTGAAAGAGTTAATTTTACCTATATCTTGTCGCTATGACTGTTTCTCCGTTTCCAGATGAGTTGCATGATTTCGTTGATCTTTTAATTAAAATTATCAGCTTTTAACATGAGTAATTCACTCATGAATATCCTATGACGATTTAAGGTATCCGATCCATATTAGGACCTAATTTTTCTAACCTTGAATATCCATCATGTATTAAATACTCTGATGATAATCTAAAGCAATTTAGAGTAGAAAAAGATTTACCGAGAGAAATTTTCAAAAATAGTATTAACTAAGCAGTAATTAATTAATGAAGATTGCATTAAGGTCTATGGGGACAAGCACATTTTTTTTTAATAAAAAGTAAATACAAAGAATATCAAAAAATGCTTCGGTGGCAAGATGTATTTTATCATTAGGAATACAAAAATAATTGAAAATAAATTTTATACCGTGTAGATTTTTTTTAGAATTAATTTTTATAGATAAAAAGCAAAGGGGAGCAACTCTTCATGAAAAGAAAAGGTCATTAATTAGGACACATTCCACTCTTACATATTGATACTTAAACATGAAAATTATGTTCAAGTATACTGAGTATTAAGCCCATACATATCTGTTTTGCATCTAGATTCACTGAATCTGGGGCTATTATGGATCGGATACCTTAAAAACAAACTGTATCATATATTTCAAAGTCGTCCTGAACTGAAGCTGTTAAAACAGAAACCTTTGGTTTTCTTTTTCCACCGTACATGTATATGATTTTGCCTCCTTTGCATTTCATTCTCTTTATGATTTATTTAATTACTTTAAAAAAGAATAATAATTTATTTTTAAAAGTGTGTGTGTGTGTGTGTGTGTGTGTGTGTGTGTGTGTGTGTGTGTGTTATCTCTAACTAGAATAAATTACTTATTCAAATTTAGATTAATGTTTGGATAAAGTTTTTATTTCAAAATGATGGTTAAAATGCTAGAGTTGATTACAAATTTTACTTGCACATTGTTTTTCAATAAACGTTATTTTATTAAAATGACGATTTCTCTAACTGCAAAATCTGAGTTTATCGTGTAGTGTAAAAAATTTCCAACATTTGTGATAATAAGTTTTCAAAATAGAAAATAAAAGTTTCAGAAAACTGTTCACCGTATCAAACCTCGAATTACTCATTAAAAAATACACATACTAATAGGTAACGACGGATAAATATTCATTCCTTAAATATAAACATAATATATGATTGAACTTCGACGTCTACGTATTCATTTTGGATAAAATTTGTCATATTTTTCAGTTGACGGCGGGTGGTCTAATTGGCAAAATCCAACGCAGTGTAGTGTCACGTGTGGTGGAGGAGTGAGAACACGGACTCGAACATGTGACCATCCGACTCCAGCCAATGGTGGTCATCAGTGTCAGGGGAGATCACTTCAGAGTGAACATTGCAATACAAGTCCATGTCCAGGTAACAACCATTAGAAAATTTTATTTTTTAACTCGTGTATATGCATTTTTTTATTAAATAAGTAGCTATTTAAAAGCAACAGAAATGAGTGTACCCTATTTCAAACTTGTTCACGGTAAGATAAATCATATTAATTTAGTTGAATTTAAAACGGTCATATATACCAGTCAAACTAAAGAAACAGTTGTACAAATTGCATTTTTACAGTAAACGGTGGATGGTCAAATTGGCAAAATCCATCACAGTGTACCGTGACGTGTGGCGGAGGATTGAGAGTACGGACTCGGTCGTGTACCAATCCGACCCCAGCCAATGGCGGTCATCGTTGTTGGGGAAGCTCACTCAAGATCGAACACTGTAACACCTATACATGCCCAGGTGAAACTCATAAGAACATTCTATTTAGAACTGTCGTATATGCATTTTAATGAAAAAGGTAGCTTTTGAAGGTGGATCGTTGGTTGACCCCAAAAAAATTGCTGGAAGACATACTCTAAAAATTTGTCAAATCGTTTCATCAGATTTACAGTTTATGATATAAAATTTTAATCGAAATTGCCACGCCTTTGTGTATGCGATACCGCCTCAAACTTAGTATTGCTTGTGACGCTCCTTTGACGCTTTTCTAATGAAATACATACATAGAAATATGAGAATTTTCCTCTTTATTTTTTGTTAGGGAAATTTACAGATATTTCGAATATTCCAGATATGCTCCTGCATTACATCTAATTGACGAAATATTAAACTTTTTATGGCGCAACATATGAAATATTAAAATAATTGTGTTATATTATTTCATTTCAAAGGTACAATTTTTTTTATTTAAGGATTATTTCACTGTTTTAAATCTTATTTGATTTGATCGAGCTTTTCTCCTGCTTATTGTTTTCTGCAATAAGTAATATAAAGTTGGATTGACAATTCATTTCTGAGATTTTTATGGCTACCCTTGACAAAATTTGAAACAGTAGGCACATCTAGAGACCTTTGACTTTTTGATATAATATAATGTGTCCTAAAATTCTTATCTTATTTTTTCATAAATCATTATCTACAAAACAGCTTGTGCATGTGCATGCTAATTGTTCACAAATGGCAGTAATAAATTTAAAAGTACGAATTGTATCGACCAATTTTCAGTTCCAAAGCATATTTATTTTTATTGTCAGCTCCCACGACAACCAAGAAATCGACGACACTACCAACTACCATAACATCATCAACACCACGAACTACAACAACGACACTGCCAACTACTACTACGACACCACTAACTACCACTACGACACCACAAACTACCACTACGACACCGCCAACTACCACACAAACTACCACACTGCAAACTACGACACCAACTATCACCACAATAACAACACCACAAACTACCACTACGACACCACAAACTACCACTACGACACCGCCAATTACCACTTCGACACCAACTACAACTGCAACAAAACCTACAACCAACAAACCTCGATTAACAACAACAAAAACGACACCAACTACAACAAAAAGATTTTTTACAATACGCGCTTTACTGATGAAATGAAAGTAAATAAACTTGGTGATGACAACTGTCTGACTATTAATGTAATCGATATGATCATTATGCTTATGTACAACTATAATATTATTTCAATCTAATTAAAATTAGAAGTTAGATCCGCTCGCTTATTCGCTAGCGGATCTAACTTCTAATTTTAATTTGATTGATATTATTTTAGATTCTTGGTTATACTATAGAAAAGAGTTAGGCGTAAGTAATATATAAGATACAAAATTTCTCAGGGGCTGAAGTGTGTAAAGAATACATGTTACATGGTTAAAAGTTTGCATTCCTACATGTTGTGCATATTGACAATCAGCTAATGACAACCAGTAACGTCTTAACTTTTCATTGGCGTTACGTTTACGTTGAAAATTTCAAGTTTGTAGAAATGTTCGTTTCATTTAACTCAAACTACTAACTTCAGAAGATTCGACAATTTTTAATTCATCCTTAACATATTCAGGTTCCACGTCATAAAGCATGAGTTCTGATGTCGTCACTTTGTTTATACGTGTATACGTGTATATATAAGGTTTTTCATAAACACGCTCATCGATCCCGGAATGTGAAGTACAGTAAATTCACGTGCCGATAAAGCTTAGCCGCTTCTACTATCCTTAGCTTAATTTGTTGTTTGAAAGAATTTCAGAAAAAAAATTGGAGTACGTCATGTGTAGTAAATTGTCATTGGCAATTTTTTGCACAAAAAATGTCTTGTTGGATAAATTAAGTTATCTTTTTCAAATGTAGAGAACGGTTTACAACGCCGTAAATTGCAAGACTATTGTCTTAATGAATTGTAAGCAAAATGCATTTAAAGCATCGCATAGCATGTAGGTTTTTAAATCATACTTTATAGGTTGATCAGGATTGTAAACCGTAACTGTTTCCTTCCCTCGCCATGCTACCATGTTTTCATCAAAAGCCAGTGCTTGAAAAGGCTTGAACGTATATTGAATCTGGCAAGAGATTAAAGTTGCTATAATAAGTGCTAGAAATCTTTGATCTTCAGTATTGTTGTGTATTTCCATACATGAAAGCGTGATTACGCTTCTTCAGTATGCTGTTTTAAAAATGATAAAAATATTCATTTGTTTTTTGTGAAATATTTTAATTACGAAGGCGTGAAAGGGCCGGATAAAAAAATAAATAATTTTTGTTCAGATGAATTAGCTATTTGTTCGGACGAATTGTTCGGTGCATTAGGATTTGCTCGGACGAATAAATAATTTGTTTTGACGAATTGGGATTTGTTCTGATAACTAGCTATTTCTTCGGACGAATAAGTTATTTGTTCAGACAATTTAGCTATTTGTTCGGATGAATATGCTTTTTGATCGGACGGTTAGTTATTTGTTTGAACGAATTATGATTTGTTCGGACGAATCCGGATTTGTTCGGGAGAATTAGCTATATATTTGTTTGGATGAACAAATACGTAGCCAATTCGCCCGAACAAATCCTAATTCGTTCCAACTAATAACTTATCCGTCCGAACAAATAATTTTTTTTAACAAGTCCTAATTAGTCCGAACAAATCATAATTCGTCCAAACAAATAACTTATTCATCCAAACAATTACCATCCGCAAACATCTACCACGCCACTGCCTACAACAAAACTTCGACACCATCAACGTCTTCTACCACCACCAAGCCGCCACTAAAGTCGCTACCACCACAAAACCGCCTCTTACAACAACAAAGTCGACACCAAATACAACAATTTACAACAAAATTTATAACAATAGGCTCTGTATTACAATAAGTTGTTATGATCAATGAAGTATGTTTTGAAATCAGTTTCTGCTGGATGATATCCCGTGCAAGCGCGGGAATTAACACTTTACACATTAAAATGATACAATGGTTAATATGTAAAACCTTTTTTTTATTCATTTTTGTATATACTGTGTCCAAAAATTTTCTTTATGCTTTCTTAACATTGTCTTTAAAATTGAAATAAAAAAAATCAACTGCATGGCTGGATATTTACAGGACCGGGTAGGGATAAAAACTCTAAACTGAAATGGGTGATATAAACATGTGCGTGGCCTTAATTATTTTTGATGCAGCTGTCTGGAAAAAAAAATAGCAAACTTTTTTTTATTTTATTTCAAACCAGTGAGTGGATGTTAAGTTCGTATCTCTACGATTTAGAATTTTATTTTTTAGAATTTCTGAAATAAATATGGAAAATTATGTCTGATCTTTCATTTCTATGCTCACATTTAAAAAACATTGCCTATGAGGCCTTATATCAACCTATTTAAATACCCCATTGTCAAAGTTCAAAAGAGAGGTACGTCCTATTATATTAGAAGCAGTGAGTACGTTTTTCACGTGATACCCCAGGTTTGGGACAACATTAGTAGAATTCGCATTGAAGTTTCTTCAGGGACACTCATCAGACTGCTTAGCGTACAACATACTACATGCTATATGTACATAATTTAATTGTACTTCTGTATTTGTATATTTGTGCATTTCTATTATCGTGGCTATTTACGTACGTTAAAAATGTACAGTTACCTGTATTTATTTCTGGTGTACACTGATTAAGTCACCAATAAACAATTATGCAGTTTTTTCTTATCAAAATCTGTTTGCACTTGTATGCGTATGTTTGCCAGTCTTTTGATACTGATTGATTTTTGAAGCAGCAATTGATAAACTAAAACAACAGTATTTTTCAATGTGAGCATGAAACAAAGTATATGGTAAGTAATCTTTCCTTTTTTACCTTCTTAATTAAAAATCAAGTTGTACAATTTTTCCGGCAAGCAATTAAATATTGTGTATAAAACAGACAAAAACCACGTGTGTCTGTTGAAACGTAAACACGTAGTACACCGTCTTGCTTTGCGACTCATTCACTGGATTGGAGAATCTGGTTGACGCAAATATTGTCACAAGTTAAATAATGCTATCCATATAAGGTAGTGTACCCGACCTGTTAATATAGACGTAGAAGACAATCTGTTCACTGTTTACAAATTAATGAATAAGGTTTACTACCAATCTGTCCTGTTAAAAATGTATGAAATTAAAAACGCTAGTATATGCATATTTATTTGCATATTTTAAACCAAAGTTGTCAGATATTTATAAAATAACTTTCCGCCATGACGTTAATTAGTCTAACCGTATTCTTGGGCACCCCGTTCTGGAAAGTTCTTTCCATCAAAACTATCATAAAATTATAAAACTCGCATCAAATTTATCCATTTTATTTATTAAGTTTTTTTTTTTAAAATAACCATAGATTGCCGATCTAAGGTATATGCCTGCGATGCAAGACAAACTCTTCCTGTCATCCCGCGTTCTTGGTTACCCCGTTCTGGAAAGTTCTATCCCATTTTCTCACCAGAAGGTCGTGCTTCGCAAGCATCTATCAAAACTAAAATCTTGCATTCAAGAAACGAATTGATGTTTTTTTTTTCAACATTTCTCAAATCTTAGGGTGCTTTCCATTTAACCGCCATCGCCGGATTTGCCAGTGTTGCCTTTGTCGCCGATTGCTGGAACGCGCGTCGCCGGCGAGCGATTGTGGCAACGCAATATACCGTTGCCGATTAGGAAACAATATGGCGTCGAGGTTATCATATAGTACAAAACCGGGATTTCTGAAACTACAATTTGTCCTACTACATTGAAATACATTAAAACTGCAAATAGCCAAAATTTCCGGATTAAATTTCAAGATAAGTATCAGTTTTAAGTTGCAATCGTCCTCGTTAGAGCATTTTGACGTTGCCAAACGTTCCATTTACGTCACCGTTTCTCGATGACGTCGCCGGCGAGGCAACGTTAATGGAAAGCGCCCTTAATTTCTATGTATACACTAATAAATAGTGTAAATATACTGTAATTATATTCACTCTTTACGTATTTATTCAATATTATTTCATTGCAAGCATATATTTTGATGCAAACTTCCAATTGACTCGCCTTAGAAACTGTTCATACGAAGAGCATGCCCTTGCGTATCGAATTAACTGAGAGATAAAAACACCATATGCAGGTGATGAAGGTATATTGCTACATAAGTAAGAAAAGTTGACTATAGACAAATTGAAGTCATAACGTTTATCATAAAGTTTTGTTGTTAGGTTACTATCAATGTCCATTTCCAGTAAAATATCCAAATATGAAACAGATGAAACATTATAATTTTATCATTTTAAAATTTAAACATTTTTGTTGGTCACTTTTGATGTAGATTTCATGAAATATTTTTGATATATATGTACTAGCTTGAAAAGAACAGATAAAGGTTAGGGTGGATTCTCAAGAGCTTTAGCCAATTCATTCAAAAGACTATATATGATAAGGACTTCCATTGGACCCTTAATTAAAATGAACATCATCATTTTACTGTAATTCTTAGTTCTCGTTCTACACATTTCCATGTAAAGTTTTGTTCATAATTGTCATTTTAATTCATTATAGCCCTCTATTAAAAAAAATATATCATACACTTAGTTTTTCCCTCCATTCTTGCATCTGTATTTTAAAACGTTTTTTTAATATTAAGCACAAGCTTGAACAAACAAAATATTTTCATTAAAGATTTATCTATCCAAAGCTCATAACAAAAAAAGTTTTGCTTTTTCAAAGCTGCGCCCTTTATTTCAAAATCGGTAAAATATATATAATAATGTCGATTTTTGAATGATTTTGTTTAGATTTTTTTAAAAATTATGACGTCATATACTGCCAGTAAGTGTATATAAATCATATAGATAAATGGCAAATATATATCATACCCACTATTGTAAAAACAATAACATAATATGAATTTAATGTATATAAAACACTTAGCAGAGAATAGCAGAGCAGAGGATGCTCACTCCTCCATGGCACCTGATTCTACCTCTAATTTTTGTAAACATCCGTGTTTGCTCTGCTCATGTTTTTTTCCTTTGGACTTTTGATTTTGAAAACACCCCCATTTCATTTTTTATTGCAAAATGGCAGAATAAAATTGCAATTTCTTAATAAAATGACGAGAAAAATTATATACAAAATAGGGTGTCATTTATAAACATGTAAATACATATGTATGTTTTACAGATGCAAATATTTTTTTCTTTTTCACAGAATCAATATATTTTAGATAAGTAAAACGATTAATTTTAGTATTAATTCTGAATCAACTTTATTTTGCCAAAAACGACCTTCATAAGAGTCGATATTGATTAAAGCAGACTCCAAAGTACCTGAAATAAAAAGTACTTGAAAGAGAATATTTAAAACTTATTATGCTCTATACTCTTCCCTGAAATAAATTCAAGGAAACTGAAAATTATCCTTATTGACCTCGAGTGACACAGAGAACTTGTATAACTACACGTGAGAACTGTTATTAAACATCCCGACCTATACTGGACCTTAGAGATAAGAATCTTTTAAATATTGGAGTAAGTTTATATTAGTTAAGTTTAATATACATGAACAAAATATGCTGTTTCATTGGCATTTAGCTCTTCTTTTTGGATTCCTTCCTGTTATCTGCTCTGGTAAGACTTTCTTAGTGTGTGTATTAAAACTATATTTGAATTTTAAAAATAATGTTTTAATGATGTCTTATTTCATGAATTTCTGGCAATTTAACAATCAGCTTTCCGAAGAGTTTATTTGAAATAGATTTTTACTATTCCATTCCCTCTAAAAAAAGAACGGGATAAATTCAGAGCTAAATGTAATAGTAAGTGCGTGTAAACAGCATTTCATGCAACATTGTAATGCCTGGTGTGCATTTACGTGTAATAAAAAATTATATCTGGTAACTCGGACTATTTTGACGGGTAGATAATATACTAGACGCTATCAAAATTCTCTGTTATTCTTTAGAATTGTCAATGGTCTTGGTAAAAAATATTCATAATTTTAAAAGTTACATGAAGCTTAGGCAACCCAAAACCGCTTAACACACTTAAGAAAAGAAAATTGTTTTAGTAGATATTGCTTATTTTAGGATTATTATCAATAATTGAAAATAAATTCAAGCAAGATAAAGATTGTTGTTTAAAAATGTTTTGTCTTATCTTTAATTATCTAATTGTATTGTTTTCAATTATATAATGCCATTACATGAAATTAATCGTCTGCATTACATGGGATTTTCTCAAACTTTATTAAATCAAGTAAACCTTAACCAGGTTGTATGTTAATTAACTAAACCAACTTAAAATCTTGAGACCTTCCAAAACCTTATTTTGATCAAACTTCTTTTGTACAACGTCTTTTTTACATTCATAATTTTGTCATGAAATTGTAATTTACTACGAAAATAACGAAAAAGATTATATTTTTGAAAGTTTTGTTAGGTATATGTTTGTTGGCAAAGCTATTAAGAGGTCCCGATTTAAGCAAATTTTTAGTGCTGTAGCCTCGTATAAAAAATTTGGTCTGCTATATATATTTTCTAATAGAAAAATCTTTTTACTTACATAAAACAAGATTATTTGTATCAACCTTATTCATCATAAAAGGTTGTTACATGCAGACATATCATAAAACATTCGAACCCCTTTGAATCGCATTTTAGCAAGTATTTGAACGAAGTATAATTTGTTTACTTGCACTTATGAACGGAAAATCTGCTTGTTAATTCTAACAGCAGGTTACGCAAGATCCAGTAACTTTCAAGGTTGGGCCCCATGGGCATCTTGGAGTCAATGCTCGTCGACCTCTGGTTATGGAGTTCAGACCAGACACAGGAAGTGTTACTCTTCCTCTGCTTGTCCTGTTGGTGGAGATGAATCAAAAATATGTGTGACGGCAGTACACGGTTTGTCTTTAATAATTTGTATTATTAATTTTAAAGTTAAAAAAAAATTTTTATTGTCACATGCACACTTTACATAATTCAACGGTTGACTTAACACATACTCAATGTTATTGTCGACGACTTAAATATTTTGTAACAATATATTGTCTAGGAGGATGGAGTTCCTGGACCACCTATTCTTGTAGCACGTCTTGTGGTGGCGGACAAGCTCTGAGGTTACGATCTTGTACAAACCCTGTTCCAGTGTTTGGGGGATACCAATGCAGAGGACAATCTCTTGAATTCGTAGCATGCAATACTCATCCTTGTCATAGTAAATACATGTATTTGTTGATATTTATATTTTAAATTGTCGTTACCTGCAAAAGACACATTGCCCAAAAGAGGCGTGCTCAACTGCATCACTTGTTTTGTTTTGCGTGATAATACGTAGTGTGTTGGCAATGCGGCCGACCGCTCTTTAGCCTTTAGACTTTAGAGCGATCGGCCGCATTACCAACACCTTCTCAAACAATGTGATTTTAAATCTGTTTAAAATGTAGTTGTTGTTCTTTTTATAGTTTCTTTAGTAGTGCCAGCTGTAGTGCTAGATTTTGTTTTTCTTGTTTTTACCCATGTAATTTATTTCTTTTGTCCTGAAGAATGGAGTGATTGTACAGAAAATTTGACAATATCACTTATTTGTGTCGTTAGCCATTCTTAGTGCTTTATATATTCAGTTTACTGGCTTAGTATCTATACATTAGATCCGACACTTTAAAGATGCCTCCAGTTGTTGATTTTATTCAGTGCTTTATATAATTTTATGTATGTATTATAATGAAATCTAACAGGCAGCTACGCAACATCAAGTAACTTTAAAGGTTGGGCATCATGGACATCTTGGAGTCATTGCTCGTCTACTGCTGGCATTGGAACTCAAACAAGACACAGAAATTGTATTTCTTCCCATGCCTGTCCTGTTGGAGGAGATGAATCAAAGCCATGTATAATAGCAGTGCACGGTTTGTGTTTAATGGGCCGTGTGATAGAAATGTAGCTAACAATTCTGCATTGAGTTATGTTGTTACACCATAAATAAATCAACGCTACTCATCGCATATACATCAATTATTGCTGACTTCTTTAGCAATCTTTTCAATGTAATACTTTCCTTATCGTGTTGTAGGAGGATGGAGTTCCTGGACAACCTATTCTTGTACTAAGTCTTGTGGAGGCGGACACGCTCTGAAGCTACGCTCTTGTACGAACCCTGTTCCATTGTTTGGGGGATCTCATTGCATAGGACAGACTTATGAATACGCAGCATGTAATACTCATCATTGTCGTGGTAAATATTTGCAATTGTTAGCCCCAAAACTGTAATCAATCTGAAATAATAGACTGTGTGAGATGGAAAAATAACATTTCAATTTATTTGTTAGCGTAGTCATAATTTCGGTCTTCAAACTAGATAAGTGTATTCTTTCCTCCTCCTCATCCTCCTCCTCCTTTAGTCTCTAAACCAGGTGGTACGCATAACAAACAATTTATCGCGCCTTACTTACATTGTACACCTATGTATATCCATTATAAAGTATAAATGTAATCGGTGACTTTGAATTCAAGGACCTCTCTAAAGCATACTAATTTTTATATAGTTTTGAAATTAAATCATCTAATAAACTTCTGCAAATGCAAAAAAAAAGCTCGAAAACCTTATACATCTGTTATTTTTGTACAAATAACAGGAGAAAACATTGATGTAACTCTAAGTGAATGGTCAATACCTTCAATAAAGTTCAAAGCCTAATCATGATGTGAACAAACTTGTATCTACAGGACCTGAGGATGCTTCCACACAAGTTACAGCTTGTCTGGCCAAATGCTTTTTGAGAAGATTTTTTTTTTATTGATATATTTCTATGTAAAAATTCGACCATACATTATGGCAGCACACTACCCCGAGGATCGTGATTTGAATAAACTTAAATCTACATAACCTAAGGATGCTGTCACACAAGTTACAGGTTTTCGAAAGAAGACTATTAAAGATTTTTCTCTATATATAATTCTATGTAAAATGTTGACCCCTCCCCCCCCCCCATTCTGGCCCCACCCTACCCCCGTGTATTACGATTTGAACAAACTTGAATCTACATTACAAACGACACGCGCCAAATTTTCACGTTTTCCCCAAATTTTTTGTAATTCTGCCCCAGGGATTTCCTGTTTTTTCAAATATATGAAAACTAATTTGGCTTTATGGATAGTTTAAATACCGGGAAACGATGGTCACGCGCAAGCGCCATTTTAGCATTTTACCTTATCTAATTCATAAATCACAATTTCTCAACTAATAAACGTTA
>WFKH01006014.1:48924775-48944208 GCA_016163765.1 Magallana hongkongensis
AACATATAACGTTAATTTTATATTAAAACGCTATTTAAAAGAAAGTTATGACTTTACATCTACGGCTGCATGAAAATAAAAAGATGCACAAAATGATGCGCACTCAAACTGTACTGGGCCTCGTTAAATCAAATTCAAAACAAACATCATAAACTAAAACAACATCAAACTCATATGGAGTTATGACACCTGCTAGCTTTTTGTAAGGTTTGAATAACTTTATTTCTTTGTAATATTCAAAAAGTTGGACTGAATGTTCAATTTGGATATTTGTATTGCCAATGTTTAATACAGGAACTGTAGATATACCAAAAAGGCCTCTGACTTTCTAATTAATTTTTGATAAAGGCGATTTATTATCTAAAGGACAGCTTGTTCATGTGCGCGATGGCTTTAAACTACTGTGGAATCATTTTTATTCGTGGAGGTCAATGTTCGTGGGTAGCCAAAATTTTCTTGGTCTGTGGGGACGTAATTTCGTTGGTAGCAAGTTCTATTTTGTAAATAAATATTAAACATATGCTTGCATATGCGTTAGTGGGGATGTAAATTCGTGGGCAAGGGTTATCGACGAAAGCCACGAACATTGGTCCCCCACGAACAATGATGATTCCACAGTATGTAAGATAAAAAGTACTGAATGCAATATATTAAACACTTTGCCGTTGCGAGACACTTTCATTTTGTAAAATACAAGAATTAATTTTATCTTTTTGTCAGGTCCTACGACATCGACGACTCTAACAACTACAACTACCATAACACCATCAACACCTGCAAGTACTACTTCAACACCACCACCAACTACCAATCCAACCACCAAACAATCACTAACTACAAGTACAGCACCACCAACTACCACTACGACACCACCAACTACCACTACTTCACCACCAACTACCACTACCACACCACCAACTACCACTACTTCACCACCAACCACCACTACCACAACACCAACTACCACTACGACACCAACAACTACCACTACTACACCAACTACCACTACGATAAAAACTACCACAACGACACAACCTACAACCACCAATCCTCAATTAACAACAACAAAGTCGACACCAACTACAACGAAGAAAAGATTTTTTACAATACGCGCTTTAATGACGTAATGACAATGACTTAACTTAGTGATGATAACTGTGTAACCATCAATGCAATCGATATTATAATTATGCTTACGTACAGCTATAATATTGTTTCAGATGCTTAGAAACACGTTAGAAAATGGTTAGGCACAAGGTATACGTATGTCTAAGCTACAAAGTTTCTCAGAGGCTGTTGTAATAAGTAAGGAATACTTATGTTTCATCAATACCTTTGTGATTTTTTACGCTTGTTTTGTTTGACATTTTCTATTCATAATTCTGTAAAGATTGCTTTGATATGAAAACAGGTTTATCATTTAAAAATAAGATACATTTTTACTGTACCGTAAACTGCAATATTTTTGTTTTGGAGAAACGGAAGCTTAAATACTTGTCCACCACATTCTCTAAATATTATATAAATTTTCGAATCTGTAGCTAATATAAAATTTCACTCAGGCAGTTGTCCTTGACATGCTACTTTTTGTACAAAGTTTATTGGAATTTTTCTTTTTGAGTGTTGCTTCGTGTAAAAATGTGTAGGGTAAAATCAATATAGAGGTTATATGCAATTTTGACGTTTTTACGGGATTAATTCAAATGCTTAGACGGCATTTCGCTGGACAACAATTAATGTCTCGTAACGCCTACATCTTTAGTCGTTACCGCTAAAAAACGTCTGCATTATTCATTGATGTTTTGAGAAGAAATGAGTTTTTAAACTTGCGTCTTGAGTTGTTTATATTATTAAATAACTGTCATTCTGTCTTACTAGACCATAAACATGTATTGTTCAATTACGTACCTTTGTACACTTAAACATCGTATTGTTAAAAAAAACTTTGAAATGTTTTATTGTTTGAAATAGAAAACATTATTTATCGTGATTTCCATCTACAACAATATTTTAATAGAATATTTAAATACAAGTTTTGAAAATAAAATGAGACATAATTATTCTTCTCTTTTTTTGTCTATTAATCTAAATATTTCATTGAGTTAAAAACTTCAGTTTTTAGACATTTAGTGTAATCAGAAAGTTCAGAAATTAAGTATAGGTTGAAAGTATAATTCTTTCTTTGTTTCCTTTTATTCATTAATTACAATTTTTTTGTGTGCAAACCATGTACATATAAAAATATGATAACATTTGACATGCTGTCCTTAGTTTTTAAATTAGTTAAAAAAATCGCAATCTCGTTCTGCTGGAATAGATTTGAATTCCGGTGTCACTTAGACGAGCCATATGAGAATCTGTCAATTATTTGAATGAAATTTCTTTGAAAAATACGATAAATTCACAAAACTGAACTGACTGTGAATGGCCGGAAATAGTAAAATTGCCATCAAAATTAATTTTCATTCGGGCGCCTACCTTCACAATAAGTCAGATAAGTACTCTTTGAGTCATGAATGGCAAATGCGCATTTAATATCCAACGTTTACTGCGTTCCAACAACCATACACTTTTCATACACTGTGAGGAATCAATATTTAAGAAAATAGGTAAATGCGCAATTTCGATGATATGAATGTGGAGGACAATGGTCCTATTCATAAAAATGGATGATGAATTCGTTACATCTTTGAACATAAGATTTCGTTAACTGGATTAATAAGGAATTGATGCTAAACGAAAAATGTTTAAACCACAATAAGCCTTTTGTTTTACAGTAAATGGTGATGATACAAAGCACAACAATTCTAGTATTATTTATTTAAAAATTTAATTGCTTTATAACAGATACACAACAACAACAATATGAGAGGGTATCAGAGTATTCCTGGATTGAGTATTTCTGGACAGAGCTTCTCAATATACCTTCTGAAATAGAAAAGCAGTTCGTTTACATTTGAATACTTAATAAAATTGATTAATAAAAATTCTACTTAGAGTAAGACATGCAGATGCTGTGTGAAATACAATACATACCCTTCCGAGCTGTCTGAATGGTCTACGTGAGGGAAATGGATAAGATGTTACGGGTACGCCTGGGACTGGATAAGTGGGGACTCCTGGATAAACTTGCGGCACAACGGGATAGGTAGGAAGTCCACTTCCGGGGAATGGATAAGGTCGTCCAATACCTGGAAAATTTGAACCTAAAACGGAGGCTTGGGCGCCAGTAGAGGCAGCAGAGGATGCGGAGGCTGATCCATCGTCACTGGAAGCTGCGGCTCCGGCTGCAGCACTCCCGGGAAATCCAAAGGATGGGGCGCCTGGAAATCCTTGAATTCCTTGTAATCCCTGAAACCCTTGTACTCCTTGGAAACCACCTTGGAATCCTTGGAGGCCTGGGAAACCATAGTTGAAACCAAACCCAGGTGCACCTGATGCAGCGGCTGAGGAGGAAGCAGCTCCACCAAAAAGTCCATTGGCAGCAGCGGCACTTGATGAGGCAGCGCCCCCTCGCCCGGCGGCGGCAGCGCTAGAGGCTGCGGAAGAGGGTCCTCCGAAGTTCAATCCAAAATTATTCATGCCAAAGTTGCCATCGTCAAAGCCATTGAAGCCATTGAAACCATTGTTTCCAAAACCAACGGGTCCTCCAAAGCTAAAACCTGGTGCTCCGCTAGCTGCTGCTGATGATGCAGCAGAACCTCCAAAGGGTCCACCGGAAGCAGCGGCACTTGAAGCAGCAGCGCCACCTGGACCGGCAGCAACAGGTCCTAGACCTCCTAAAGATCCACCAAGCAGTTGATGTTCGAGTCCACCTAATACTTCCTGTCCGCCAAATCCGCCAGAGGAGAAGAAGGTACTGGATGAACCCCTGGGCCGTACTGGTTTACACCACCGGCACATCCGTACCCATTGCAACCACCATATTTTTCAGTATCGGCAAATACACTGGCCACGGAACACAGAAGGATAATTTGTTTGATCATGACTACAAGTAGAGAAAAAAGATGGGTTTTTTAAAACATGTACGACTAATGTTGCATTATTATTTTCTTATTTAGACGATGTTTTAAAAAACGGCTTGTGATTATAATTCCCAGGTAAGATTTTTTGAAAATGCTAATAATTCTTTTAACATCATAAATAGGACAGTGTTTGAGCGATATATTCATAGGAGAGGGTTGTTTTAAAACCGTTATTTTTTATCATACTTAGAATCTGCATTTAAATATTTTCATAATTCCTTAAAATTAGCCAGTGTTGTAAGATAAACCTAGTGACAAATTTGTAATTATATCTTAACGGATGATCTCTTATGTACGTTCAAAAGTACCGGTATTTATTTCAAACGATTCGAATTTTTTTTAATTCAAAAATGTATATATTTTTACAAATATCTGAAGTAGAAACATTTTGTATGGGCAAACAAACTGAATCATTTTTTTTAAAAGGGAGAGGGACAAGTTTTATTTTTACAGAACCCCCTTCAATATAATCGCTCGATGGTCGGCTTCATTAATGTACAAACTATAAGATGTAGATCTTTCTTACCTGTTGTGTGTGGATCTGGAGGCGCTTTAACTAGAAGTCCTACTGTTTTGTTTCACCGTATCCCTTTTATATTTTTTCAAAACCATACGTCATATATATATGGCATAAAAATAAACTTACCTTTATAAATAAAACAGAGAGAGGTGATTGCATACAAATTAAAGAAAAACTGGTCATGCATTTTTTAATCATGATCTTTTTACAAATAAAATTGATTACGTTTCTGTTTTAATCGCGTGTAATCTATTTTTGATCTAGTTATTTATGTGAAATTCAAGTCTTAATGAACTCAGTTCCTCCTTAACCACATGAGTATAATTACACTTCCTTCTACTAATCATATGCAGACCGAAGATGTTTGGTAATTCTATAAGTGAGTTAATATTTATTGGTTGAGAGGAGTATATTTATAGTTCTTTAGGAAGAAACGATGCATTTTCGGCTTACAAAATGTTTTATAGTCACCTTTAACCTGAATGTCCTAACAGAAAACTGTCGACGCACATTGTATTTTCGGCTGATTCAGATCTAGAAAATACTCACAAGTTTTTCTAAAAATTAAAATAAGAATACGGTAGAATGTTTGTCTTTAACATATTTTTATTGTTTTATTTGAATAAAAAAATAATATTAACTGCAGGTCTGAAGCTCATCGAAAAAATTCGGGTTGACAAGTCGGGGAGGTACAGTTCTGATGTTGTCACTTTGCTTGCCTCAGAGAGTTTTTCTTAAGCATGTTCACCGACCTCGGAATGAGAAGAATATTAACTTTACATACCAATAGGGATTCCCCATTTTAACTGTAAAAACCATGCAAGTTTTTTACGGTTGTTTCAAAGCATTTCAGAGGTAAGAAAAGTTACGATATTTGTAGTTAAATGTACTTGTAATTTTTTGTTCTGACTTTTTGCACAGACTGTGTTGGGAAATTTCGCTATACAGTCCAAAATATCACAAATTTTTCTGCGCCGTAAATTGTGTTGTTTCTTTTGTTTATGACAAAATGTAGCTTTATGGCCTGTCAGACCGAATTTTTCCGTACATCAATAATGATCTGCAACCAAAGTCCGTTCCAGGTTATTGTTTCCGTCATTTTTTTGAAGAATGTTAACAAGAATACACATACCTGTCAAAAAGGTACAATTGAAATCGATTCACTAGGAAAGTTCCGAGAATATTTTTCATTGACACTTCATCATTTCTACCATTCGGAGGTAAATATGTACTCGGGACACCTCGCACAATTTTTCAACATTATCATTCGGTACTTTTCATGTCGTTTGCAATGCAAAACCCCGTAGAAATAATAGAATAATAAAAGTCCGTCTGGACTTGTTTTATTCTAGTGGATGAGCGTATTTATAAATATAACTAAAGCAAAAGGTGGTGAAAGCAGAAACCTGGGACAGAGTATAGTACAAATATACTATAAATCGCTTGTCGTATATAGAGTATTATTATTTTCGCAAATGTCTTGTTGAACTATTATAACTAACTTTGAAGTGGGAAAATGATTGCATTTTGTGATGGTTCCTATATACTATATGTATGGAATATTTTTACAAGACTCTTTTCTTCACAAAACATCAAAGAAATTGGTTACTTTAAACAAACTTCTTTAGATGTACCCGTTCTAAAACCCGTTAACAAGATTTTATTGAAAATGTACAATTTCTGGAACATATGAGGAGTGTTCCAAAAATAATGTCATTTCACCTTCTTCGCGTAAAAATCGTGTAAATATCGTTAGTTACTAAAATGACTTTGACACTTTAGATTGATCACTGAACCGTAGAGGAAGAAAATTTCATGTTCAGAATTTCACTGAGTTAGCTAGAGTGTAAATTGCTTTATAGCGTATTCATTACACTATACTCAAAATGATTGGGAAAAGAGCAAACACTGCACTTGAATTTAGGGCCTATATAAAAGGAAGTTCCTTACTTGGCATTAAACCGGTAGATATTCATGGCGGGGTGTGTGATATGTATAGAAATAGTCAAATTTTTCATAGGGGTTGCTAAATTTAAAACAGGTTACGAACGCCTCAAAGATAGTGCTCGCCAAGTTCGCCCTGCAACAGTTACAACCAATAATAACATCGTAAAAATCCACTAAATCTTACAGAAAGACGCAAGATATACCGTGAGACAATTGGCTCGGATGACAAACTTGTCGTTAACTCGTGTTTATGGTATTTTAAAAAAAAAAAAAAAGATAAACGCTAGGTGGATATCTCATTTGCTTAGTGATGAACATAAGAGAGTCGTGTCGAAAATGCAGAGAAATTATTAAAATTATATCCAAAATATACACTGATATTTAAGTTACTGGTGATGAGACCTGGGTATACTATTTTGAGCCAAAACGTAGAAGCATCAAAGGATGCAAAACGTCTTAGTATTGCTAAAAGATTACGAACCGTAAGGAAGGTTTTATATGTTATTTTCTCTGACAAAAAAAAAGGCAATGTCCTGCAAATTCCTGTGCCAAAGGACAAAACAGTCACAGGTAACTTCTATAAATACGAGTATGTTGTTATTAAAAGAATTTAAGAAATATTACAAAAGTCGTCGCCTCAAAACGAGTATGAAGTGTATCCGACTCTTGCGCGACAATGCGCCTGCACACAAAACACGCATTGTGACCGAGTATTTGTTACCGCATCCCTCCCCCTCCCCCTGTTTTCTCCAGATTCAGCCCCGTGCGACTTCTTTCTGTTCCCCAAACTTAAATTCAACGTATCTGCAATTTATCAGTATATGATGGGTGTCCTTATTGAGAAGTATGAAAAATGTTTCCATAAGTGGATTGATCGCTTTAAAAAGTGTATCCAGGCCAAGGGTGAGTACATTGAAGGGCAGGGTCAAAAAAAGGATCAAAGATTAATAAATGTAGGTGAAAACAGCTAAGTGTCATTACTTTTGGAACATCCCTCGTATATACTCCATCCCATGTTTCTTTTCAGTCAATTTTTGCTAAATACATGTATTTTTTTTTTATTTATGGATGCTTTATGAAATTTTCTTAAAGATTAATTTGATAGATACGTCTGCTCCGAAACTTTTTTTCATTCAACAAAATTACAAAGTTCGGGTGAGCTAATTGTTCCCATTAAGAACATCAGATCCCTCTTAATTACCTCAAACCGTATATTACTTATTTTTTTTCTACCTATTTATCCGTCCATGCAAGCAGTAATGCCTTTGTGTACTTGTCATGTACGTCGTATCTGATTAAGAGGGTTCGATGGTCGTGTCCATTTTTAGACTGTATTGATCTCCTTTTGAAGAAGAGCCCTATATAAATATATAGAAAAATAGTGAAATTTAAAAGGTCAAATATATCCATTTTTCTCTACTAAATAATAGTTTATAGCTAAACAAGTCATATCTCAAAATGTTAGGTAGATCTGATGGTTAATTTGTTGACCATCCAGCCTCCTTAAATTTCAAGACAGTATATCAAGAATTTTCATGAATTTTTATGTTTTTAATATTTTTTGTTAGTTAATTTTCTTTTTAACCAAAGATTTTACAGGGATCCTTTACGACTGTTTCACTTAATTCAATCCGAAAATTAAGTATAAACAAACATATAGTGAACATATCATATTCAATGACACAATGCTGTGCGGCCGTTTTCTTGACGATTCCGCCAGGTTATAATTCTTGTTATAGGTATGATAACTTTATAAGAACACCGTAGAGGAGAAATACATTGTAGTTTGTTTCCAATTCATCAAGAATATCAATAAGTTCGTGCTTTTCAACAAAGTGTGACACCTGTAGATAACAACAGAATATCCTAACCGAAAGATTTTGTGTAAAAGAACTGAAGGAGAGAGGATTATTCAGTCGTTTGGTAAAACGACTAGACTTCCAGATTCATTAATTATATATTTTCTCACTTCTCGGAGATAACGGTATCTTGTTTTACAATATATAGCTGTATATCCTTAAGCAAATTTTTCTATACCGAGGCACTATTGTGTTCCCTTGTATATTTTTTAAAAAAAATTGGGACCAAACTTTTGAAAAAAATCATTATAATGAATAAAACACTTATTTAGTATATAATGCTTGTATATTTTCCAATCAAGAACCTGCAGTTTTAAAAGGCTAATTTTTAAATCTGCTGCTATTGATTCTTGGGTAAATCAATAAATAGAAACATGTTGTTCAAAAAGCATTAAATTATATTCGACAAGTTAAACAAAAAACTTCTGTAATGTTAATGCATGCAAAAAAAACCCAAAGTTCATTTAATATAGAGTAATATGATTTCTATATGTAGCATTTAACTAGCAAGTAGTTGTGTTACCATACATGTCACAGCTTCATCCCATAGCAGTCCTTTGTTACATAGTGAATTCTCATTGCTGTTTTTTTTTCAATTTACGTTAACTTTCTTCTATAATGCAATTTCTTCCTTTTTCTATCTTTATCATATATATATAGATATATAGATAGATAGAGAGAGAGAGAGAAAGAGGATTTCTCATGATTTGCGATGGTTTATGATTTTTATCCAACTCGTTGTGTGTTTTCTATCCCCGAGCCTTAGCGAGGGGATAGAAAACACACAACGAGTTGGATAAAAATCATATACCATCGCAAATCATGAGAGATTCTTTTTATCACACGTTTTACCACGTCTTCTGTTCTCAACCTCAGTCTTTTCTGTAAACATTGTGAGCCGCACAACACATTCACTACAAGACGTCAACAACCTTACGCAAGGAAAAAGTTCTTTGAAGATTAAGAAACAAGTATTTAGTTTTCTAACATATTTTTATCAATTTATGAAAAAAATGAAACAGCATTAAATGCTTCACATTCATAACTTTACATTTTTCAACTGAATTATGTTACTTTTTCATTCTATGTCAATCATCCCCTAAAGCTACGTAATGTTTAATTATGACATCACGTGGCGTAAGAACACACAGTGTAATATCAAACATTTATCCCATGAGTGATATCCACCGTATATTGAGATAAACATGTGATAAATATAAATCATATCTGACCAAGTTTAATCATTTAATGGAAACTTTCCAGTTAATTTTAAGTCAAAAGTCTTATCAAAATGTCAGTCAAGCATACTGTGTGTTCAAAGGTGGATTTATGTTTTTAATTCTTCGGTTTGCTTCTATGGGTTAATATCACCCAGTAATTCATTGCGTGCAAAGTAATAACCAAATTATTATGTTTTGTATTTATGTCTTCAGATTTAGTTCAACAATTGCAATATCTTTTCGGTGTATCTCTGCTATAGTGTGAGATTGTGTTAACATGTTAAAAGTCTGAAGAGACTTCTAGTCTTCTACAAAAATAAGACACCAAATTCATCGGCCTATAATTGGCCGAGAATGCTAGGGATTGTAAAGTTGCCGTCAAAAATGAGCCTCCTCTTTTACAATGAGTCAAGAGTATTTGCGTCTTCAATGACGCATCGCACATTTAATATTCATTGTAAAATTCGCTTGTTTTTCAACAATAAATTCCCTTTCATACACTCTTAGTAATTAATCGTCTTGGATATAGTACAATGCGCAGTTTTGATGATACGAAGATTTATTGACAATATTCTTTAAATATTCATTGAAATTGATGAGAATTCGATATATAAATGAAAAGTTAATTTCGTTGATCGCCTCAACAACAGCTCAACAAACAAAATGATCACACTCTAGTGCACAAAGAAAAAATGATAAAACCACAGTAAGCCGTATTGTCAGTAAAAGCATTTAAACAATGTATCAATGAGTAACAAAAAGTCTACTAGGTATTGTTATTCTTTATTGCTTTATAACAGACACACAATAACAAAAATGCAAGAGGTGATCAGTGTATTCCTGGATTGGGTTATTCTGGACAGAACTTCTCAATATACCTTCTGAAAGAGAAAAAGAAAATTGTTAAACATTTTAACTCATGATTGCAAAATAAAGATGTAGCAGCTAGTTAAATAAGAAATTGTTCTTCGAAAATTGATACATACCTTTCCCAATGGTCTGTAATGTCTACGTGAGTGACCTGGATAAGGTAAGGGTACGCCTGGAAGTGGGTAAGTGGGTACGCCTGGAACTGGGTAAGTGGGGACTCCTGGATAAACTGGCGGTACAACGGGATAGGTAGGAAGTCCACTTCCGGGGAATGGATAAGGTCGTCCAATACCTGGGAAATTTGAACCTGAAACGGAGGCTTGGGCGCCAGTAGAAGCAGCAGAAGAGGCGGAGGCTGATCCGTCGTCACTGGAAGCCGCGGCTCCAGCTGCAGCACCCCCGGGAAACCCAAATGATGGGACGCCTGGGAATCCTTGGAACCCTTGTAATCCCTGGAAGCCTTGTACTCCTTGGAAACCACCTTGTACTCCTTGTAAACCACCTTGGAAGCCTTGGTAGCCTGGGAAACCATAGTTGAAACCAAAACCAGGTGCACCTGATGCAGCGGCTGAAGAAGAAGCAGCGCCCCCGTGCCCGGCGGCGGCAGCGCTAGAGGCTGCAGAAGAGGGTCCTCCAAAGTTTAATCCAAAATTATTCATGCCAAAGTTGCCATCGTCAAAGCCATTGTTTCCGAAACCAACGGGTCCTCCAAAGTTAAAACCTGGTGCTCCGCTAGCTGCTGCTGATGATGCAGCAGAGCCTCCGAAAGGTCCACCGGAAGCAGCGGCACTTGAAGCAGCAGCGCCACCTGGACCGGCAGCAACGGGTCCTAGACCTCCTAAAGATCCACCGAGCAGTTGATGTTCAAGCCCACCTAACATTTGCTGTCCGCCAAATCCGCCAGAGGAGAAGAAGGTACTGGATGAACCCCCTGGGCCGTAATGGTTAACACCACCGGCACATCCGTAGCCGTTGCAGCCTCCGTATTTTTCAGTATCGGCAAATACACTGGCCACGGAGCACAGGAGGAAGATTTGCTTGATCATGACTACAAGTGGAAGACAAATAGTTGGTTTAGAAAAAAAAGATGTGCATAGTTTGCCAATTCTTATTTAGACAATGTTGTAATTTAAGATAGGGCTTGTGATATTGTTTTCTCGGTTATACATCACTTTACAATTCTTAAAGCATATAAAAAGAGCAGTATTTAGGTGAAAATTTCATAGGATGAGGAGTATTTAACATAAATATCGTTTAATTCATTCTTAGAAGCCGCTTTTGGTTAATTTCTTTATCAGCCGGGTTTATAAAAAAATCGTTGACAATGAATAATATTTGAACGTACATTTAATTATTTACAATGATTATAATGAGTCTTTTTATCATTGATTCTTTTCTTTTTTTAAACTTAAAAATATTTATAATATAAATAAACGAATTCCTTTGTACTATTGTTTGACCGACAAATTTTGGAATATGAGCAATCAAACTGTTCAATATAAAGACTCGGTGTTTTTTCCCTTAGACCCGCCTAAGGTAGCTGACTGGTCAACAAATTAATATAACCATCAGATCCTCTCTAAATTGTTAGATATGATTTGTTTAGCTATAAACTATAATTTAGTAAAGAAAATAAAGAAAACATTAACACATTTGGCTTTAAAAATTTATAAATATTTTGATAGATCGTTATGCAGAACTGTTCTTCTTAAGGAGATTAATATAGTTAAAAAATCAGCTTTAGTAGCTACGAAAGTGTATGAGCAAACGATAGGTGTAGATCATTCTTACCTGCTGTGTGTGGATCTGGAGGCTCTTAAACTACAAGTCCTACTGTTTTATTTCACCGTATCCCTTTTATATATTTTTAAAAACATACGTCATCAATAAATGGCATAAAATAAACTAATTCTTAAAAATAAAATAGTGAAACGTGATTATAATGCAAATTTGAGACAAACTAATCATGCGTTTTTGATCATGATGTTTATTTAATGAAAGTTAATGACGTTTCTTTTTTTAATCTTGTATAATCTATTTTTGATATAGTTATATAAATTATACTCCAGTTATAATGGACCCTGCTCCTCCTCAACCACATTATGATTTCACTTCCTTCTAGTTATTAAATACGGATCACAGTTAGCTTGTTTGTTTGATAATTGAATTAATATTCATTGGTTGAGACGAATATATATGGAAACAAAGCCCAGAATTGTGAGATTACAAAAAGTTTATAGTCACCTTTAACCTTACTGTCCTGACCGAAAACTGTCGACACACATACAATATTTTTGGCTGGTTCAGATCTAGAAAAGACTGCTTCGTTTTGCTAAAAAAAAAAAACCCAGAATGCGATAGAAAGTTTGTCTTTAACAAATTAGAGGGTAAGTTATCCTTTTGTTTTTGACGGTACTTTTCAACAAAACATTAGGGGAAAATGATTACTATATAATTTGATTATAAATGTGTTCTTTCTTTAAAGTTCTTTTTAAACGGCTTTTGAGGAAGGAGGGGAAATTATTTTTTCACTTTATGTTTTCCAGCTCATTTGAGAATAGTTTACCTAGTCCCAAGACTATAACATAAAAATTATGAAAATTTATAGATAATCACAACTTTTGAAATTATGTAAAATACTATAATGTTCGCTTTTAATTTGTTTACTAAATATTAAACATATCGAAAGTCCTTTAAAATTAATGAATAGTGTAAATCCAAAGAGTAAAAATATTTTTCTACTTAATTAAGTTTGTAGATCTTTGATAATGTCAAGAATCAGACAGTTTAATGGATTTTTAGTTGAGGGTATTATGAACCACTATAAACGCAATTCAAATTTTTACGATTCAAAATGTCAATTAAAAACAGAATTAAGAATTAGGTACATTATCAATAGTCTTGTTATCAAAATATTTGATATTTGTTCGTTTATGTCTTAATTCAAATAAACTCTCGTTCATTTTTACTATACGTTTTTAAAATTTATTTTCTTATTTAAGTATTGAGGGGTAAATCAATGTAGAACATAACAGAAAATTGTTTCGACGAACGCTCATAGAGATGGACACATAAATAAGGCACGTTGTGAACGTATACGTAGACCAAGGATTAAAGAAGCTCCTGTGGAATTGAACGAATGGAAAAAATAAATTTCAAAATTAAAAAAGAAAATCACCCTTTTTTAATTTATTAACATACTAAATATTCTTTTAAATATAATTAAGTTTTAATTTTAAGATATATAATCTTTTTTTTAATAGAAATCAGAGTTATATGTATTTTTAAAAAAATAAATCAATTTTAAAAAGGCGTTTTTTGTTTTATATCATTGGGTTTTTTTTATCAGAGTGGGATTTTTTGTGTGTGTTTATTTTATACTTATTAATGAATGGTTTTTTGAATGTTTTTATTTCTCTCAAACCATATCAATGGTACATGAGGTACAAAACAAGATATTTTACAAATGTACAAATGCGAGATCAAGTTAAGAAGAGTAGATACGTTTTAATATATCGAGCTAATATTTTTTAACATATATGGACAACTTTTTTAATAAATTGATATTTATGGTATTTATCAGATTCTCAAATTTATAAGTGTTAACATTTGTTGAGTAGTTTATCAATTAAATAATAATACCTTAATCATGTAGTGTTCATAACTTTTTCGCTCAACTAACATGTACTTTACAGAAATAAACTAAGTTTTAAAAACCATTATTAACCACTGTTTTAAAGAAGGTGATGATCATGATAATTTAGGAATGAATTGGTTTTAAACTGAGTAGAAACTTCTGGACGATTATAATAATTTCCTACTTAAACCTGTCATCGTTACCATTAATTAAGTGACGGTTAATTACGAAGTGTCCTTTTGAATGAAATAAATTAGTCGCATTTGTTTTCATTTTAAACAGGATTAAAAGAAAATGACAATTTAACCTCGTCAAAATATTATATATTATCACTAAAATTATTATCTAAAAATAATTGGTTTGTGTTAAAATGGAAAATGCTTGATTTTTCTGGATCATTTCATAAAACCTTTGTCACACTGTCTTGATTTGACTTTGCGACCACTAACGATTTGATCTAATGCACTGCACCCTAGGAGAAAGTAGAAAGGATTATGTTAATCCTGGTGAAACATTTGTCGTTAAAAAAATCATCAAAAGCCAATCAAATTCGGCGACGTTCAAACGATAATGGCATGTTAAATTTCAATGTATCATACGATTCTTCGTTTGATACCATTTTGGAGGAGTTTTTTTCTGTATGAGTAAGATCAGACAAAACGGAACGAAGTTGCTTTGATTTATTTTTATACAAAACATAACGCGTAGAACATTTTCCTCCGTATAAGGAGGCGGTAGTGGTTTTAAATGAGATGTTAAATCATATTTATGCACTAATGCGATTGGAAGTAATTTGTTACGGGTAGAAATAAGAAGACGGTTATCTAAATATCATGACACTATCCTACCCTGGTTAGTACATTCAGACTAATTTGACACTTTCGTCTCTGCAATTGCTCTTGGTCCGTATTGATGAAGTTCGGATAGATCATTGTGGTGTCATGTCTGCTTATTTCTGCAACCTCGTTATTATAGATTCAGAATATATAAAACTACCTCACCAAGTTTTCTTTACACAGAATCAACAGTAGAAAAAAATTTAATTGCAGTTTGCACTTTATAACCTATTCCTTTCTCTTGCATTTGAAACTCACGGCCAGATGCTTTATAATCACGTTCATCCTAATCAGATACTCATTTCGTTGCGAGATGTCAAGCAGAACTTCAAAAACTACATCTTGTACGCGTTTTAAATACCCTACCATAGCCCCAGAACCTATAACAATATGGAACCATAGTTTTCACGTTTTTTGGTATATTAGGCTTCCTTGCTTATGTTTATCTTCTAAACACCGACAAGGAAGAAAATTTTTTAAGTGATTAATTAACATTTACTATATTACCAATAGAAAGCCATTTTAACATCAGAAATCATTACCCTAGTCATGGATCTCACGATTATGATGGAAGCTCCATACCTTTCCATTTCTCCATTTCTCACGATTTTGATGGAAGCTCCATATATACCTTTCCAATTCAATGTACCCCGTTTTACTGCTAGATTTCTAGTTTTAGAGAAGATTTTTTAAAAATTTCAACACTTTTTACCCAATATATGTATATGGCTCCTGGAGATGTCGATCATAAATTTCACATTTTTAGTATTAATCTTTCCCTTATAGACGCTTCAACAAAAACGCTTTTAAAAAAGATTGACCTCGTAGATTCCTAGAGGAAGCTAAAATGTTCAAAATTTCACTACACACCTACGATGGACGACCATGAATATCAAAGGCTCAGGTGATCTAGTCATTTAATCAGTGCAAGTTTCAAAGTCTATGCAACAAATTAAACCAGTGTCTCCAAGTTGGGACTAGGAATTTCGGAAAAGCTGCAGAGTATGAAAATTATGGAAATCTGCAAGATCTTGAATGTGTACAATATGCTTATGAATACAAATTAACTTGTTGAATTATTTCTTATTTAGAATTTTTTTTTTTTTTAAAAGTCTCTTTCTTAAAATATTGCATTAGACTTATTAATTTTCTTTAAATTTTTCAAATTAATTCTCAATAGCCGCTTCAATAAATATATAAATTATGTAATTTCATATCATATACAAAGGAATCTTACTTTTCTTTAAAAACTTGAAACTGAGCAAGTTGATGTATCATTAATTAAGCTGTTCTAGAGAATACATTTAACTCTTAATTGAGCATAATAATACACATATAAATCTAGGAATATTTGACTTGATACAAGTTCTTTAAGGGTAATGCGACAAATCAATACTTAGTATTTTTAAAGGAAGTCATCAGCAAAGTGCACCGATTGATTGATGATGACTAAGATAACAGCTCAAGATTGTGAAACTTTCTGATTTAATTCATAGGGAAATATCTCTTAATCTAGCTTCCTGAAAAAGTAGATAATATACATGACTTTAAAGTGGTAGGAATGATCTAAAATTATTTGCATACCATTTAAAATGATATGAAATCTTTATCGTTGTTTTCATTCATTGAGCATACTGTGTTTTTATTCGGTTTTCTTCTTCATTTATGTAAGCCAAGAAGAGAATTAGCTCCTGTATAATCATTGTATCCAAAGATAACTAGATTATAACTAAAAGTCAACAGTTTTGTTAAAATAGCATGAACATGGTTGTTTAAATTACTTACTTTACATCGAATTCGCAATGAAGGACATAATGTTTCTTTGCTATGGAATCGTTTATTTATTTAAGTTCATGTTTTTTTTTGTTTTCAAATTTTTCTAATACAAATTGATCAAGAGACTACTGCAACCAAGTAAATTGATGGCTTCGATGTGAACCTCCATGTAATTATATAAATATATATCTTTTCTTTTTTACTTTAAATCAAAAATCATGTTTCTACACTTCACCTTTATTTTATTTATATTAAAAGTGATACTTTCATGCTTATAAAAATGAATGAAATTAATCCATATACGTTTATTTCACTGCACTTTAAAGAAGTTTAATTTGTGTGTTGTCGTGGAAATAGTGTGTACCAGTAATCTCAAGTTTTATAAAAAGAAAACCACGTTTATGTCATTATGCCTTTTGGAAGCAAATATGGGGGTTTTTTAAGTCCCGCATCTTTATTATTATTTTACTTTACTTTTTTTTAATCATTCTCGCATTTCAACTCCGATTTGTTGTATATTCTTTCATACAGACTCTTTCTTACACATTCATATTAGGCGACACTGCTATTTTTAAGGACCAAAGACCCATCTCTAACTAATGGTCCTTAATAACCCGTGCAATGGAGGCTTATCATTGGTTCAAACACTGTATTAAGAAACTAAGTTAGTAGCTCGCTAAATCCTTCCAAGTGAACAAGGGTAATCCCCAATTTTGGTGTCAGTAAACAGTCATCAACCTCCATAAAACTTTCCCTTTTTCGACAGATAATTAACATTTGACAACCTTCTTTAAAAGTGGTTGCCTTACATCTGACATGTGTCAAACACCCATTGCCGATTCATCACAAAATATTTGCATGCATGTCCGTTAACTATTTTACAAAGACGGGCTATTTCTTCTGCAAACGATCCAATTAATCTTAAAATTGTCAAATGAATATTTTTTTAATAATGTACGATTACCACACTGCATACATTTACAGCATTTTTAATATTACAAACATCATTTACGAATCTTGTTTCATTCACAAGACATGATATTGAAAATGTTTACCATTTGTTTAATTGTTGTCTCAATGCAAACCTAATTTCACATACAATACAAAAACGTACTACTTGGATTAGGTGGCTCAATAGACCAATATATTGTTCGATAGATCAATGAAATGTTTCTTTTGAAATGTGATTTTACAATACATTTACAATGTAATTTACGGATTAATCAATATATTTATTTATATACATAGATTTTTTTTTGGGGGGGGGGGGGTTAAAAAAAACCTAAAAAATGTTGATGGCAAATTATTTAAAAGCTTAAATTTGCTGTAAATACGTGCATATTATAATTTTCCAATAACACTAGTCAAGAAAATTCATCTATCACAATACACATTTTAAAAACTTATATGCTGCTGTTAAGCTTTAATAAAACAATTATCAAACAATCTTTAACTTAAATAAATTGTAATGGAAATTCCACTTTAATGAAAAATTACATATATTTAAATGTAATTTTGAGATTCGAACTGATCCTAATTTTTAAAAAGGGATATGATTAACATAAATACAAATTTAAAAATGAACAAAATTACCAACAAATCAATTTGCATTATAAGTTTGATTGATTAATATTGTAGCTAAGCATTTCATTTCTCGTTCAGCTTTAATACGAGTAAAATATTAACTAATAATTATCTTAACCAAACAAATCATTTTTTTAAAAATTGACTCTTTCTCTGAATATATTTTTTAAATTCATATTAAATTATTAAGGGATCATATCAATCTTTCAATTTTAGATTGATATCTTAAGGAATACCGTGTTATAAATCAAAAATATAATATTATGGATGTGTTGAGCAACTGTAAAAAGAAGGAAAGTTCATTAGAATGAATGACAAACCTGTCAATTATGACATGTTAAAAACCAAAGTAACATAAATAATGGTAAACGATGATATGCACAGCGCCCTTTCTCATTGTTTGCTTACTCTTGAATGTGTTTTTTAAAGTACATTTTTCAAAAGATATACGTCAAGTATTTTCCCAAGGCAGTAGAATTTTCCAAATATAGGAGCCAATGTTAATAGCAATTCTCTCTTAATAATAGAATTCGGTAAGTCATCAATATCTTTTATTATGTCATACTATGTTAAAATTTGATAAGCAGAGGCAAGACATCTTTTATGTTGCTATGTGACCCTGTATCCACTAATGGTGGCTCAACCCACCAATAAACATGAATCATTTGATGGATTTATAAAGTTTATAGTTTGAAATATGATTAACAACAAGAGACCAATGTAAGCTGTTAACAATTTACGAATATTCATTTTTTTTTTTTAAGAAACTGGATTTTTTTATTTATAAAAATTGAGAATTGTTGATATTTTATAATTTATGGATAAACAATACCGTAACGTTTTAGTCTCATGAAGAAATAATCAAACAATCATAATTTATAAAGAAATTCGCCGAAATTGCGAATTATAAGAAGTATTTTTAAATTTATAAAATCCGAGGTTTATAAATCTATGGATGAACTATACGTTTTAGTCTCATTAAGCAATTATCAAACAATCATAATTTAAAATGAAATTGAACCGAAATTGCGAATTTTAAGAAGTATTACATTCATACCGATCCCGATTGCTATTAAGTTATTCCGAAAAAAATGATTTGTAAATTTATTGATCTTTTAATGCATATTGATTTTCCGCTGGAAACTGCAGTATGCTTGTT
>WFKH01006014.1:48999943-49038598 GCA_016163765.1 Magallana hongkongensis
AGGTGCAACTTACCTGTACTTAAAAGGGGTGTCTGAAATACAAATCAGGCACATGGGTAGATGGAGTTCATCGGCTTTCAAATCCTACATAAGACCATGTTAATAGTATTTCTAGTTTTATGCTGTTAAATCATGCATAAATTTCAGATTCAGTCTGGATCATGGTTCATCTATTATTCATTGGGCACAAAAACTTTACCATTAATTGGAATGGTAGAAGGGGGATGGTTTGGGAGTACTTGTATACAACTGTGTCTAGTATGTTAATAGCTAATAAACAACCAACTATTCTGATAATTCACTGCGGTGGTAATAATATTGGTGACCCTCAAAATACCCTAAAAGGTATTCAAAAATTCATGAAACTAACTTTATCCCAAATAGCAGACCTCTTGCCAAACACTCTTATTGTATGGTCACATATATTACCTAGAAGTAATTGGAGGCAGTCTTTATCAACCATTGAAGGTGAAAACTCTAGGCGTAGAATAAATAGTGCAATTGCAACATTTGTTTTGAAAAAGCTTAATGGTGCATCTATCAAATATCTAGATATCCAGATAACTCAAAAGAGATTATTTAGATTAGATGGTGTGCATTTGTCAGATCTGGGTAACAATATATACATAAATTCCCTGAAAAATGCTATTGTGCAGTTTGTGACATCTTCCTCTCGCACCTATCCTTAAAATATACTAACATATATCTCTGGCAAGTCATGGTCCGTTTTACATATCAATCTATATCTGAATCTAGAATGTCCAAGCATAGACATTCAGATGTATCATATCTACAGGTGTCATTATTGTCAAAATTGCCGCCTGGTATTGGCGGATGGTTCACGTGACAGTGTCCGTGCTCCATTTGGCATAATTTTGATTAGAATACTGTCTCCGTGGGGCACTGTTTTTTGCAGGCTCCTCGGGTCAAGAGAGTATTTCTAATATTGTATATTACATATATATATATATATATATATATATATATATATATATATGCTGCCATATTGTTTGAACGGCGCATGTCGAGTTCAATGTACATGTATGAAATCTATCTGATGTACATGTACTATATATCTGACTGATATCTATCCGATATTCATGTACTTATCTAATGTTTGCATATATATTTGATTAAACGGCCATGACAACTACGCCAAACAAACAAAAGTCTATTTAGTTTTGTATATACATGAGGGTAAATATCTGAATCATAATTGTCTGTTGTTTTGATATCGGTAGTAGCTAGAAACATGAAAAGTATATTTATTTGGGCTAAGGTTATGAAATAACTGGTGATATCTTAGAGTCGAAACGATGTACTGAAATAATAGTTGACATATATTGATAACTAACATGTTTGTGTAATCGTTGACTTTGATATTGACCAATGCATGATAAAGAAACTTTTTATGTATTTTTATGGGTGCAAATGGAAGTACAATTTCCATTATCCATTCCTAATTATTATAATGGATTTTCTTATAAATGTGTTTAAAAGTGACATGTTCATCATTAAATTCCTTTTTTGTAACATTATATAAACACTTTGCTGAATATCTAGTAAAGTTTGATTAAATCAATATACGACCATTATGCAGTTTGTTTGGACATTTGTTCCAAAAGTTTTCTCGGGTTTGGATTTATAATCTTTTAAGTACAATTGACAACTTAAGAAAGAAATAACTTTATCAAGCAATCAAATAACATATCATTCCTTATTTCACGAACAAGTAGAGATGAAAGCATTAGTGTTCGCAAACTCTAACAATTTAAATCTAATTGTGTGGCAGAAGTGTTGAACTGTATGTACATATTTTAAGTAAGTACATGTACACTGTATGACAGTATCGCTGATATGAGGGTTGTGATTTGTTAATGATTCTGCTATCACACGTATAGTAGATTCTGCAAAAGGTATACAGCATGGTTTCCTCCATATTAGTGCGTGGGTGTTAATGTTCTCGTTATGACGATGCACGTGTATAACGAAAACGCTAAAAAAATGGTTATATGAAAAAGTATTACTACAGAATCCATAAAATCTTAGACTGTACAAAAAATCCCGTACATCGGTTAATTGGTTAAACACAATTACGTTGATCATTTTTGACAATATAGGTGCATGTTCTGTGCAACCTGGTTTAGCGTTTGACAACCATAGTGTGTTTACTCTTAACCAAAGTCGTCTTATTCTTCGCATTCCAAACAAAATTAACAGACATCTAAAAAATGACAGTATTTTGAATATATCTGTTTTTGACAATCATTAGTACCGTTTAAGATAAATTTGCTACAACAACTAATAATAATTAGACAAAATTTTTAATAATCATGTTAATGAGTAATTAACCTTGAGTTACTTTAATTAACTGCAAAGCAAACTTTTCATAGATAGCTACTTGCCACAAAACAAACAATTAAGTAAACATTAAGAAAAAAAATGAAAATAGTTAAAGAAAAGATATATCAAATTCGATTTTTTCGCATTTATTAAGTCTTAATTAGAGCTTAGTAGCAAAGTTATTCAAATCAAAATTAAGTAGTATAAAGAAAGAAATCTTATGTCATTGTGAAATGGGTCATTGATCAAATCGTTTTCTAAAAACGTATAATCATACGAGCATTATCGAATCTGCATAAAGTTATCTGTTTGTTGAGAGAAAAATATTGTGGAATAAATCCTAAAACAATTAATCGAATACGATTACAATTGCACTAAACGCCGACATATCCCAATATGTCTCCAAAAATATCTTTTATTCTTAGATTGATATTCAATTTTAATAATATGTTTATTTACTGAAAGTAATATAGTCTAGCGTATCCGGTCAAAAGGTTTGTTTTATTTGTGATGTTTCTTTCTTTCTTCTTGGTTCCTTTGGGTGTTTTATGTAAACGTTGAATGATCACAGTACTAAAGATGAAAATCTGTTGATTCAGATCCCGTTTGGCCTTCAATGAATATCCTTTAATTTTTATTTTTTTATATATGAATCAATAGGTAACTTCTTTGAAATCTTTGCATTGTGAAATCCAATCTTATGACTGAGAAACAGATTTGATAAATCTGTTTCTCATTCATTCTTATGAATGAGAAACATATTAATTTTATCAAATGTCAACCTTTTAAGGAAGCTGTTAAAATTCTGTTTAGAAATGCTTACAAACATAATTTGAAAGGAAGTACTTTTATTGTGCACGTATAATTTACGATGTGGCGCAGGTAGTGCATTGTTGTCTGCATTTCTGTAATTGGATGGGTAATTTTTTTTATTTTTTTTATTTTTTTTTATTATTTTTTTTTTTTTTTTTTTTTTTTTTTGCAACTGAGATACAGATAAAGAGATATATTGTTTATTGCTTTCTAACGAGCATTGAAACAGAAAATAAGAAATCTGCACATCCCGCGACTGATATCGTCTTTTTCTCTTCTTTCTTAATTTCTTTTTTTTAAATATTCATGCATATGGTATGTAATTAAAAATTTAAAATATAAAATCGTTGTAAAAGAGTTTTTTTTGGGTTTTTTTAAGACTTTTCTAGATTGAGAAATATTCATAATTCAATATGATGGTATTACTCATCTTCCCAGGTATTACTTGGATGCTTTTTAATGTAGAAATTCAAAAATTCATTTAAAGCAACTTTCTTTAATTGGATTTTAATATTTTGGATATTTTCCTATCGGATTCTTTCTTCTTATTCACAAACATTGACGAGTCAACGAAGTTAATAATTATTCATTATCACTAGTCGAAATGTGATCGACTTTTAAATATAAAATCGCAAATCAATTTGTAATTAACCATTAGAAGGCAAGAGCAACATAGCCAATGGAGTGTAAGGGAGATCAACTTTTTTATCTCATAAAACACGACTGCCTATTCTTTATTTACACGTAAGGTTTGTGGTTGCAAAAGTATTGATATCATTGAAGACATTTCCATACAATGATTTATTAAATTTGATAAGCACGCTAACCAATGGAGTGTAAGGCAGATCAACATATTTATTTCATAAAGCACGACTGCCAATTCTTTATTTACACGTAAGGTCTGCGGTTGCAAAAATATTGATATCATTGAAGATATTTCCATACAATGATTTATTAAATTTGATAAGTACGCTTGTAGTTTAACCAGGAAATTTGTTATATTGAATTCATCATAACTCAAAACTGAAAATGCACCTATAGAGATTTTGACGAAAACCACGTTCCTGTTATTTTTGCATATGCAAACAAATGAAAGATAAGGAGTAAAACTACTTTGTAAAATATGCTTTCCTATGTACTTTGCTCACATATTGTGTGGATACCAGGACAGCATATACCTATCAAAATTAATGATTACAAACTAAAACTATTCTATTTTTATGTTTTGTAGTAACTTGACTAATTACAGATTATAGCCCTACTTTGAGATATTCAGTTATGTTTACAACTTCATTTATAAATCATTACGGGAATCACTTTTCAAAATATAAAAAACGGACCATTTAAATAAGATACAAATAGGATATTTCTTAAAAAGATTATTTTTCCCCTAAGGTTTTGCAAAGTATTTCAGCAACTGTAAAATAGTAAATACTCTTCTCACCACGGACATTGAAATAAGTGCGTAGTTTATCGGGAATATATAATCTAATCATTGTTATTTTTAATCCCATCATTAAAAAACACCATGAATTTGCTTCGATTTTTCTGTTGACAATTCGTTTATTCTGAACTCCAAACCTAAAACACGTTCCCAGAACCATCGAACACGTGTTTATTCACACATTGACATTCGAAGATGTTATCCGATTTTTACAAACTCCATCACTTTAATTATAATATTAAGGGCTTTTTAGAGCAAACGAAAACAAAAAAACCCATCATTAAGATAGAATCACACCAAATAGTCGAAGTGAGGGATTCTCCATGAATTAAAATGAAGTCAATTGTTTTATGTTTTCCCTTAATTTTCTTAGCTGTCGCAAAAGAACTTGTGAATAACTTTCAAAAATGGAGAACACATTGCTTCTTCACTACAGAGGTGCAATTTCGAAGTCGAAGTCAGTTGCAATGCGCAGCAATGTGTGGGGAAAATGGTTATTTTGACGTCTTTCGATATAGAAAAGGCAAGTGTTTCTGTGCAGATAGTAATGGGGGATTCAGCCAACAAACGACGCTTGACGTTCGCAACGTTTACGTCAGAAGGAATCCTCAGCCGGTCAGTGAGTTTATTCTTAAATGTTTATTTGATATTCTGTTGAGAAATCCTCTTAAATCATTTCTGCTTCTTTTGTTTTGATTGGTAATATTGTTGGGAATGGGGTGGTCGTTTTGTTGTTTTGTTGTAATATTCCTAAATTTTCTTAATATTAACCAGTTTTACTAAAATAATTCTGTCATATCCATTTAATTAATGCTGGTACTTTGATTCTTCTTTTTTATCAATGAGAAAATGTGAACATAAATGTTAAAAAAAATTAAATAAATTTACATTTACTATTCGTTGTGCATCGCTTATATGAAGAAAAAAGAACGGGAAAATGGTAAATGGACGTTATACCATTTAATGATATTCTTAATCTTTTCAATTTTAACTATTGTGATAATTAGATGTATTCACTTTCTAAATTTTTTTTTTTGGGGGGGGGGTGGTTTGTTTGTTTGTTTGTTGTTGTTTTTTTTTTTTGTTTTTTTGTTTTTGTTTTTGTTTGGTTTTTTTTTTATCATATGTTTAATTCATAACGTCGGATATCTTCTTCACTTTTTTAAAAATTGTAACAAGAATATTATTAAAATCTGTAGATAGTGTAAATTAAATCCACAAAAAAAGTCTTGGATCTTGTTAGTGGTCTCAGTTTTTGTAAATCATTTTTTTCTCACTTTAATTTCACACAATGCCATTCAACTTGTGTGTGAATCGACATACTCATTCATTATTGCTTTCCAATTTGTCGATTCTATTTTATGTTTAACAATAAAGTTAATTGTTATTAGAGTGTTTTATAATGGATGTTGAGCACATTTTCTGGCAATGGGTTGTAAAAACATCCTATGCAAAGACGATCTATAAATGGTTTATTTTTTTTAGTCAACAGTACTAAGATATTCTTAAGTATTTCGTGTGTGGGTTTTTTTTTTCAACATAAAACCATTAGCCATAAAATTTGTGCGCAGATTAGGAATGATAGGCTATTAGCACTTTATATTGGTTTTAATGGGTACATTGCTCTGATCACGTGTAGTTTGTTCAACTCATAATGATAAAAGAGTTGTTTACCGGATCTTCTATACAGTTCAATCGTTGGTCATAACAATTTTAAATTAAAAAAAAAAACAAAAAAAAACAAAAAACAAAAAAAAAAACAACCACACAACGGTTTTCAAAAATAAACACAATACTAGTAACCATAACAACAGAATTGTGCACTTGAAAATTCAACAAACATTTTTTTAGAAAACAGTTTACATTCGGCATGTAAGTTATTAACAGAAACTATCGCTGTTTAAAACATTTAAAGCTGAAAAGAACTTAATAAAATGCTTTATTACTTATTTCTGTTTCAGATGGGTTTATTTCCTGTTAATTATATAAATCATAATTATGTACTTTTTAACAGACTGAGAATTTCACTTCTCTGTGTAGACACGACCCCCTTAAAAACACGTCATCAACTGGATCACAGCGGACATCGTGTAGGATTGATGCCTCCATAATACTGCCTGACAAGAAGCTAGTTCTATTTAGTAACAGTGTGGTCCTTATGTATGGCAGTTACCATGATTTGGAAATAGGACCATACAGCTCGCGTCGTATTCCAGACTTATTTCCCGGTATATTGGGGCCAGTCGACGCTGCGTTTGATGACAATACATATGTTTATATTATTCAAGGTATGAAATATAACATAGTACACACCACTAACATATATATAACAAAAATGAAAAACGTTGCATTTAATAATTACACCTTAAAGTTTTATTCGTATGTGTAAAATTAATGTATTTAGTTTTATTGTATTAAATACCTCCATTTTTTATTTTACAATTAAGTTATTTTTAGATTAAAGATCTGCAATACTAATTATTGAAACCTATTTTAAGATATCTATTTTTTGCACTGAAAATGTTTGCATCCATTCATGAGTGGAATTGCAAATTTCCATTCTACAATATTATTGGTTACAAGATGCTTCATGATATAATTAGTCAATTTCCATTTAAAATGTGCACACCTTTTGCTTCGAGAGGAACATTGTGTAATTCATTCCGTTCTATTGAAATAGCCTTTCCGTGGCAGATAAAATGTGAACTGAATTTTTATGTCCAGCAATGTGAAGCTGATGCGTAGTACATAACCTCTTATTAACTCATGATAATTAGATAGCTAAAATGATTAATGTAGATAAACCACTTTAAGATTGACGATTCATTGTGAAACGACAAAAACGTCACCTTTCTCACATTTATATTTACTAATTAAGTTAAAATCAAATGTGGTTAAACTGTTTTAAAATTAATTAAAATAGCTCTCTTTGTTTTATAAATGCAGTTCCTCTATGCAAATGCAAATTTCATTTAAAAGTACATCCCAAATTCTTTCGATGTAATGTGTTTTTCAAATGGATAAACTGCACAATCATTTGTACAGTGTAAATTTGACTAAGTAACAGTTTCTTTTTTTTTTTTCAATACAGGATCATTTGTCTATACATATCCCATTTCCACGGTTTTGAATGAAACATCAGCTGCTTGTCTTCAAAATGAATCGATTTCAAGCATGTTTAATCTTCGATATCACCACCGTTCTCTTAACTCCATTGACTGTGTAACTAAAAATGGCGATATTTTGTATGTGTTTGCTGATGACTACTTGTATATACATGACATCGGTTCAAACCCAACTGCTGTGGAATGGAAATCACACAGCGCCAACAACCCATTCAAATCGACCAATCATACACCGTTTCCTCATGAAGTTGACGCATGCGCAAAAGCAGATTCACATAAAATGTTGTTCTTTTCTGGAGAGGACAATTTGATTTTTGAATTTTCAAACAATTTGGGATTTTGGAGCCAACGAAATCACACAATGTGTTGACTCTTTATCAAAACACAGTTTCTGATTGTGAAATTAATATCAATTGACATAATGAGAGCATACTGTAGATTCCTAATTAAACGCGAGGAATTAATTTCCGCGTAAAATCGCGAGAAGCACCCTTCGCGGATTTTAAAATCTCGCCATTATTTTCTTAGATTTGAGAACTATAAGAAATAAGGAGAAAAGTTCCACGTTCGCGATTTTATATTATCGCGATTTGATACAAACCAGCAGGATCGCGGAATTAAGAACTCGCGTAATATAAGGAATTTACAGTAATTGTCCAATAAAGAGTTACCGGCAAACCATCACAAAGGACCCTAAACTACTTTATATTTTTTGTGTTTGGTATTTACGTACCCTGACGTTCGTGATTCCTTATGTACTAGATTCAATATGTGTATTTTTTTATCATTTTTTTTTTTTTTGCATGACTAAATCCACAAAGTTTGCTGTGCTGTTTATTTATTATATGTATGTATTTTGTTACTTAGTTGCTTATTGATAATGTACTTACCCAATAGTTTAACATGTGATGACAACATATATAAATACTTCACTGTACCTGTAATGATATTATCTATTAATTGGCTTCTGTTTTCATTCATGTATTTGAATAAAGTCAAGTGATTGTTAAAACTGTGTCATATAGGTTCACATAAAGTTAATATATACTGTGGAAGATTAACTTTATGCAAACTGATTTTAATTCGGGAGCGTTAAACACCACAGGACATTCTGTTGACTTCAGTTGTCAATTTTGCGAAGCATTCATCTATCATTAACGTGTACATATGTATAATGAAAGTAACGTAGATTAAAACTTTAAGACTTTTTCACCTGCCTCAAAAATGACTTTCGACCTGATCGCATTTTTCAAAGATAAACTTTATATGAAAACATGTTTCTGGCATAGATAGATATTTGAAAAGTAATTCAAAATTGATTTAAACCGAAAAATGTCAAATAAGCTGTTTTAATGTTGATAAAAACCTGCCCGTGTGTCACTCTGCTCTAGTCTAGAATATCAAAAGGTTTTGTCTATTTCATAAAAGCATAAAACCCAGTAAAAGACTGACCTTGGGCAAAAGATTCTTCGACAATTGAGTGAACGTTGCGAAACAATTGATATATTGGCATGTGAGATTGACCGACATCAACGTTTGTAGACTCGTGAATATACATGTGTGCTTGCTTAACTTTAGAATTGTTGGAAATAGAAGCTGCATGTATGCATTGATTTCTTACAAATTGAATATGAATCAAAACTCGCAAACATAGTTTTTGGAAGCAAGTAATGGATATTTGCTAGTATGAAAATAATCGTTAGAAGAAACAATTATTCTACTGAATTACCAGATTTATAAAATTAAAATAAGTTTTTTTTCAGATTCAGTGGTTAATTGAGAGACTTCAAAATAAGTTGAGATATAAACTTTGAATTTAACCTCGACTAAGTCCTAGTTTTTATACCAACAAACAATATCAAAGAATTAGTTTGCTACACATGTACATGTAGTTGGTTAATCGAAATGTTTTATATTTAAAACTGCATTGTAAATCAAACCATCAAATTAGAATGACTAATATTTTTATTTTTTTTGCAAGACGCAATCTTGAATATTATTAGCATGTTTTCTTAACGAATTTTTGCATATCAACTGCATACCAATTGCACCCTTAACACCAATTAAATGATGAAAAATAACCTATGAAACAGTAGATAACATTTCTAACTGAACCTGCGGTGTTTAATGTACTTGCTTTTCTTGCATATTTGCAATGCTGCTGATGATCGTAATAGCGAAAAAAAAAACGCAATGTTCCTAAAAAATAAAACATTGGTGGTTGTTTGATAAGATAAAAGAATAGAACTGATAAAAATAGACCCATGCAACTTAAATAATTCAGAAAACGAGGTACATATTACACCTACTCCTTCTAGCCAAACATAAATTCTAGATCATCAAAACCTTGCTGACGTCACCAGTGGTAGCTTCGGGGAAGAGAGGGGTTCGGGATACTGAGTGATAAATGGACGTGTAGTATGATGTACGGTGCGTATTCATTTCACGAGGACATGTGTAGTTAATATTTGGTTTTTAAAGGGGAACAAACACAATGAAAAAGTAGTAAAACAATACAATATGTTATACATGTATTTATAACCAAATAACAATGAATTATAATAACGGGTAATATTCGTTGTTTCCTAAATGTGTTACCAATACTTACACAATTTAATTATTTCTTGAAATAATGATAAACACTGAAAATAAACTAAAATCTACATTCATATGTCCTTAGCATGGGTTATTGGCAACCTTTACACAACAAGGTAAATTATTTCGAATGGTCTCTGAATTTTTCATCATTTAAGTTTTACAGCCAGTATATTTTTCCTGCACAAAGAAGATTATTGCGTGTTCATATTCCTTACAATGATACTGAAATGGAGTGTTTTAGACCAATGGTGAAATGAAGTGTTTAAAGAAAAAGTGGACTAGTTGATCAAAAATACAATTAAAACAATTTTCTGTGGAGATATAACATGGCAGGAGACTCAATTCCTATCAAGAGAAAGCTTGGATACAGTGTCGGGCATGCTTTCAATGATCTAACAGCTTCCATGTGGTACACATACCTCATAGCGTACTTTCATGAAGTGAAAAACTTCAACGACACTCTAGCGGGTACCCTTATGATGATTGGTCAATCCGTAGACGCCGTTCTGACCCCATTGGTTGGTTTGGCTTCAGACAATAGCAAATCTGGATGCTTCAATATTGGAAGACGAAAATCCTGGCATCTGATAGGTAGCAATTTTTAGAATAAAGTTATTTTAAATTTTGAATTTGAACACGTCATCAATTCTTTTAAACTGATTCCTTCCATTTGTTTAAGGGACGATTTGCAGCTGCCTTGGATTTCCGTTCATCTTTATACCTTGCTGGTTCTGCGTTGGAGTCCCCGACTGGGCACAATTCATATACTACGTACCCCTCATTGTTATATTCCAATTTGGATGGGCGTGTGCGCAAATTGGCCATTTAGCTCTTATCCCTGAAATGACATTTTGTGCAGTAGAGAAGGTTCAGTTAAACGGATGGAGGTACTCAATCAATAGTTTCTCTGCGATTTATGAAAATCTCCAATTCCATTCGTTTATTCAGATTTCATCCAATCTTTCACATTTCAATAGATATGCCATAACAGTCCTCTGTCATATGCTGGTATACCTACTCGCCTGGTTATTTTTTGATGCCCATAGAGCGGAGGAGGCCAACACGTACCTTAATGCAGAGGATGGGAACATATTCAGGGTAGATATGAGCAACATTTTGTGTCTGTATATTATTTTAAAGGAATAAGAGCCATTTTAATTGCTCTTTGAATTCGGGTGCTACAAAATTGACAAAATTAAGACTACAGTGAAACTCGCGTATCTCGAAATCCAAAGAGCAAAAAAAAAAAAATGATTTGATCAAACGTATCCGTGCTGCGTTCTATCCGTTAAGTTAATGACTTTGCTCGTCGTGAAATCGACATAACAAGCGTGTTCGCTGTAATCGTGTTGTGTTAATTTTCATCAGTTTGAAAGGTACATGAAATAGAAAGAAATAATGATATCGGTTCATTGTTTTAATTTTATTTCACACAAGGCATACATTATTTTGCAGGACTTGGCAATTTGTGTGGTGGTTATAGGCGTAGTCTGTAGCTGCATTTTCTACTGTACTGTGCATGAAAAAGATAACCCTTTGCCAGGAAATGAATATCCTCTCAACAAGAAAGTTACGAAGAAAGAATCCGCATCAAATGAAGTTACGACTCTAAAAGGAAAAACTGTCAACAAAGACAAAATCAGTACAGTAGAAGAAACGAAAAATGTGCATATTTCACCAACAGAGACAAAAAGAAACTTGACTAAATCTCCTGATTCAAAAAAAAGTTTTAGAGGAATATTCAAATCACCTTCTTCCGATAAAATTTGTAGTAAAAAGCACGATTCGATAAAAAGAAAAATATCATCTATGTCATGTCCAGAAAGCGACGTTTTAGCGATAATTCCTTCGATTTCTTGTCCTGAAAATGATATAGAAATGTCAACCCTACGGAGCGACACACACCCGACAATTTCTGGAATTCTCAAAAGTGAATCGCGGACAAAAGCACCTAGCACTCCAAAGAAACGAATTTCGTTTGTCTCGAGCCATAGCATAATGGATGGTGGTACTCAAGACCGACCAGCCGATGACGTTAAACCAAAGATGAACTTACATAAGCATTGGAAGGAATGGTTTAGAGAACCTAGTTTTTATCAGGCAAGTACGTTCCTCAAGGAAACCATCTTATAAACATGTAATAAGATATAGTATTTTCATTTATTACCTGAATTTATTTTTTCAGATGGCTTTAATTTACATGTGTACAAGATTGACCGTCAACATATCGCAGATATACATGCCAATGTACATCACAGAAACATTGCATATGCACAAGGTTTGTGTTGTAAAAAAGTCCACTGGTTGTTTGCTATATACAGCGGTATTTGATTGCAATGCAAAATCATTCTTATCATTTTTCATTGGTTTTTGTTTTATTACATGTATTTTATCTACGATAACCATTAAAATAAGCAATTTAAGTACAGAACAATACAGTTTCATAAGAAATAGACGTATACACAGATAAAATTACCATTTTTCCTTAAATTTACAGAACTCTGTAGCAATAGTTCCTCTAGTTGGCTATGTTGCTGGATTCTGCACCTCACTGTTCATGAACAACACGAATCAATTACTTGGGCGCAAGGTTTGCTGTCTGTGTTAATACTTACGTTGTTTTATCGTGGTAAATAATTTTTGTTTTGTATTAATTTTTACATCTTAACTCAGAAGTGGTTTACTCTCTTGGATTAAAACAAAACTGAATGCTTCATGGAAACTAAAAATTTCCAGCAATTAAAAAGATGCTTTACTTTAAGTGTTCAACAGGTGATCATGTCATTGAACTGTTTTATAGTTTTACTTTTTTATTACTGACCATTGTAGCGTACTTACGTCATGGGTATATCCTGTACGCTCGGAGCATGCGTGTGGATCTTTTTCATTGATGAGGCTACCTCCAGCCGTGTGTACGGTGTGGCTGCCCTGAGTGGCATCGGGGGATCAACGGTTCTCGTGACGTCACTTGCCATGACATCTGATCTCATTGACCAATATTCTGTACGCCAGTAGCTTTCAATAAACATTTCAATCTTACTAAACCGTTCTATTGATTATACCATTTTATCTTTTAAATTCGATCTTCACCTTTATTTCCTTTTTTGAAAAAGACATATAATTATCAAACTATGTCACTTGTAGAGCAGTGCAGCCTTTGTTTACGGTGCGATGAGTTTTACGGAGAAACTGGCGAATGGACTGGCTGTTGTTCTGATCCAACGATACAATCCTTGGTATGAACTATTTACTCAAATAGCCAAGGTGTCCAAAAACATGATTTTCTTCTTTTTTTTAATCTTTTTAAAAATATTTTTGTATGCCATAACGAATCTCTATCAAATTACCCTTAAAGTCCCGTGGCTTTACCGTTACGTTATATTTTAAATACTACTATATTCGATACATATGATAAGCTGTACTGTTCCTTGACATCACCATGTTAGATTATGGTTACACATTTTCTATGTATGAACAGTTTTATTGATGACATTTGATACAAGTAAATATAAATGTAACTCTGTTGTTGTTTTTTTTTTTTTAATATCACAAGAAATTATGACTGTTAAGCACTGTTGTTTCTACGTTTCTTTTTCAGCGAGAATGGCTCTGCCGCTCACATGACCCACCACTGCACGGTGTACTACCGTGACGTACTGGTAACGGTCCCCGGGGGCGTTACCTTTATCTCTCTCCTCGTCCTCCTCAGCACCATGTCCTCTATAGGGGGTAGGAGCGGCTGGAAAGGTACGGTTTGTCCCCCGCCTCATTTCATTGGCTCGCCCGCTATTGCACATTACAGAGCATTTTTTTCGGTCTAAACACATGGACGTTTTTCTGTCCAGTAAGATATGTCTCTATATTATAAAGTATTATAATAGGGAGAAATATCGAACTATAAAACTAACGTTCTAAGCGCATTGGTATATATAATAACTTAAGTTGGGTGTGAAAAAACACGTACTTACCAACGCAAGTTCCGTAACTCAATTCTACTTTCTTTTCTTTTTTTCTTCTTTCTTTTTTTTTTTTTCTTTTTTTGGTTCTTATAAATATGCACACTAAGATCATAAAGTAAAACTATGTAATGCAGGTATAGACATATACATTATCTGCTATTTTGCTCTTGTATGAAAAAATTTAAAACTCGGTGCTCGCACACTTAAATTCTATCAAATATCTCTAATTCTCTCAAAATGCTGTGCAGAAATATGCTGTCATATCCCGAGTTAACATGCAAGTTTAGTTGTGCCAACATTTACAGCAACAATTGATCTCAGTCTACAGGAACTCCACTGTTAATCGGCCATATTGAAGCGATACTTTAAAAGGTCTTTTGGATGAAATTTTGACCCTTTCTCGGAAAAAATGGAAATTCAAAGAAAACAAGCACAATTATTACGCGAACTTTTCAAATCCTCACAATGAATTACAAAATTTTACTGTATAGATTTGGGCTTATTAACAGTAGCATAGTCCTAAATGAACAGTATCTTTTTTTTGTTGCCAACAGAACACAGAATTTTGCGGCCTTCCTCACCAGACAAGGATTGGGACCGGAGTCCGCCATAAAGTCGCTGATACAACACAACATGGAATGCTGTTGTTTTTATTAAAGTCCACAATTTTAAACAACTTTTAAGATTGATTTTATGATATATTTTTTTAATTTGCTGCTTCTTAAGAAAGTGCCACAGACTGAAAATTAGTAAATAATTCTGTAATTTTTAATAAATTTATATTTCATATAATTTTATAGTATTTATCATTTGATAGTGTTAGAGAGAGAGATTCTATAGAAAATCAGTTCCCATAATGCTTCTTTGGTTTTTTTGGTCTCAGATCATGCATTGATGGATTGAATCTGTGGCCCTTTTCACAAAAAATCTTACGACTAAGATAAAAGTTTCACAACCCTGTCATTTTTCGTTCAATAGAGATATTATATTTTTTCTAAAATATTATTTACAATATTGTCAAAAGCAAAAGTAGAATAAGAGTTTTTGTGATATTTAACAGCGTAGATACTTTTTGAAGAAGAGTAAAATATTGTCTTTAGTCGTAAGATTTTTTGTGAAAAAGGCCACTGATCTTTTATCATGTTTATTGGATCACGAAAATTTAACTCTTCCATTAAAATGCATTTGATGTATTTGCCGTTTAGATTGGACAGAGAATACAACAAAAGATATATACATGTATAGGGCAAATTGATAAAAGTTATAATTAACAAGTTCATTTACAGATGGTATATTCTCAGTTTTACAAAAATTATGATGGCCCAATTTAGTAGATTAACAATTACTTCAGGCATTGATAAAACAACATATCTGGTAAATATACATCTCTGAAATGAGCACAAAAAATCAATACTCGGACACGTTATTATATAAGCACAAAAATCAATTAGGCTTATACTGTGGGTTCATCAATTTTTGATGACCACCAATTTTTGGGGATTTGTTTTTGAGTTGATCCATGAAATCAAATAAGCAAGATTTGTAACAACTAATATTACTGATAAGTTCATTGTGCATAAAATGGACATAAATTTACCATTCTTGAAACTGCAAATATTGCTACATCCACAAAAATTGATGCCATCAACTATTAATGAAACCACAGTACATCATACTTGTTTCAAAAAAATTGTAAGTAAATTTGAAATGTTACTTAACAATGAATTCTGCTATCAATTCAGTACATTTCCAATGCATTTCAGAAATATAACAATGATCAATAATTTCATGAGTACAGAATTCTTCTTAAGAACTCTGTATAAGTCTATTACTCAGATGTCAAATACTTGTAATACACTTGGAATTTTATCTCCTTGTACTTCTATAACTCTGTTCCTGAAACATAAAAAATTTAAGGTATAACTACCTTACAAATTGTTAAATATAAACATAGGATGACATTGAATTATTTTACTTAACTTTGGCATTTGAAGATTTTGAAAAGTTTTACAAAGTTGGTTAATTAAAAAAAAAAGAGAAAAGTCTTAAGAGGGCTGGATGGTCATGGCCATTTTTAGACTATATCAATCTCTTTGAGAGCAAGAGCTCTAAATAAAGATGAAGGAAAACATTAAAATTTGAAAGCTAAAATATTTTGAATTTTTCTTAACTTAATGAGATCGTTTATGGCTAAAAATATTGTCTAAAATTGTAAGGTAAATTTAATGGATAATTTTTTCTTCCTTAATGCAAGAAATGGCCTTGATCTTTTCATTGACAATAGACAGTATATTAAAACCAACTTGATAATTAAAACATGACCTACCATGTAATTAGTATAAGGTTGCTGTTGCTGAGCCTGTTGCTGTTGCAGTGTTGCTAATTGTGGCTGTCTCTGCTGACTGAGCCTATCTGATGATCTTGGTCTCTCTATTGGGGCACGGGGTTCTGGAGGATTGAGCTCTTTAGAAATTTTCTCAAAGACATACTTTGACAACTTGAGTAAACCTGCTTGAAGTGCGTATTGAAGAATAAGAGCACCAAACCCTCTGTACAGACCAGAGATACCCTCTTCCATTAAAATACTGCGAAAACAGTCAAAAAATCCTTCGTAATTTGTACTAATTGGTATGACATCCACTCCTGTGTCCAAATTGTCAATAATAGTCCGTGTTCCTTGAGCATATAATCGGTGAAGCACTGTCTCCAAGGGAAACAACAATATGTCTGCCAGAAGATTGCCGGCAAAGTTAGCCATCATTTCGGGAAAGTACTTGTTGTACAGCGACTCTTCTTGCTCTTTTCCATCCACAGACGTCGATTTATCCTTCAAAAAGATATATCGGTACTAGTATCAATTCAAACGTAGAGATAGGTAAATTTTGCCTTACCATTAATTATAAAGTGGATTCAGCTTAAACTGAGAGTCAATTTGTAAGAAGAATAATTTTTTATCAGAATGACCAAATATCAGATCTAAGCTGTTCTGCAACTGTGTGGCATATATAGATTGCTATAGAATTAAAAACAACTCCTTGCACTCTTGACACTTTGGATTTATTCTAAAAATTATCTGAGTTGAGATAATTAGCTCTATTAAAAATTGTATGGCTTGGCTCACAAAAAAAAAATTCCAGTAAATTTCTGATTTGTGTGTCCTCATGTCAGTTAAATAACCACAATCATGAAAGCTCTGCATGAAAGCTGTGTAAAATTAATATGCTGAAGTAAAAGTAAAAGCAAATTGGATTTCCTTACCCTCATTTCTTGTTCCCTCTGTCTAAACGTGGACAACATGGTAGCTCTGGCCACTTGTATAATGATGTACTGGGACACACCCATAACTGCTGTGGGTAAGACTAGAGTATAGACTGGGAGGAGACGTGTTGTCTGGGGCATCCCCCACCCCATCAGTCTGCCCAGACCCTCCCTAATGAAATCAAATGGCCCTGGCTTATCACTGGATACATCAGCCTGCAATACACAAAATACCCAGTGATGGTGTTATACAAAATACACACAGTCGATATCATTCAAGTCTGCAACATTTAGAAAATCTTTGAGCTACATTACTAAAATGTGACAGAGAGGTTTCTTTCACTAGGACCATGTATCTATTTATCAAATACTCCATGTCAATATACATGTAAATCTTTGTTCAAAAACAAATAAAGCTGCCTGTGATGCAAGGCATACATGTAACGTTTTGTGTAACAGAAAAACACATTTTTATTTCGCAGAATATGAAAAAAATTCTCAAGAGCTTAATTTTTATTTTAATCTATGTATCTGTTCATAATCTATTCATTATGGATGAGGGATATGTACATAATAAATGGGAGATACATGTATTGCAAATATTGTTTTGTATCAACATGAGAGAAAAAATATTTTGAATATACAACATAATGTGCAAACTTCCCATACATATGAAAAGAATCTTTACCTGAATAGTTTCAATACAACTACTTGCAAGGAAAGGGGTTGCCATGATGTATGATAATCTGAAAAAAAGAAAATAAATAGTCTTTCATTGTACAAATTTTACTATTTGAATGTTGAGGTGAATGGTTTGCTACCGTAACGGTAATAAATCTTTGCTGAAAATGTTTTTTATTGGGCTTTTTGGTTTTTTTGTGATCAATTCAAAGTGCATTGTACAAAGATTGAGTTTGTGTTACATTGGAAAACAAAGTACATATACTCTGATTCCACTGTACAATTAAAGTATAGTGTTACAGAGTGAACGAGTTTTCCCCCTTGTGTAGCTGCTATCAAACAATAATATTCCCAATCTCTAAAACATTTATGTATTACAACTTTGAAACTTAAGCTTCCCAGTTACACTGACATTATTGACAACTATGAAATCATTAGAACAAGAAATATATTCATCTGTAATGCTGTAAATGAAATTTTCAATAAAAATTAAATATTATTAAAATGCCATTTGCCTGATGACAGATTAACTATTAGTCCTTTGATGCTATTTTTCTTTTAATTGGATGTGTATGGATACCATACCTAAACTGTAGAAGAAAAAGATACCTTGGACTTAACAATGATAAATCTATAGTTACCCTTTCAGCAAGAGATGTTCTAGGTGTTTTCGAGGAGAACTGTGTCTGGTGACTTCTCTATAATTTAAATAGAAGATGCATGATCTGTTAATGTAAAACCTTCCAGAACTAAATTTCATATGAAAGAAATATTTTATGAATACATAATGTGAGTTGGAAACCTCAACAATAACTGTAACTGTGCTTCATAGGTCATTTTAACCTCTGTATCTCAAATTCTTCTATGTCTCAAAGTTTTTTCTTGGTCCCATTTATATTAAGACAATGAGGTTGACTGTGTGTTAAACTGTTACTGCTTTTGAATAAGCCACACTTACGAAATATCCATCCTGAAGCTGTACAGAAGCTTGACTTACTTTGGTAAAGGTGTGAGTTCACTAATGACGGTCTCGTTCACCATCAGGATGCCCTTGGACATCAGAACACTGACTATTCCCTTCCAAAGGGAAGACATGCCCTGAAACAATAGAGGTTTTATTGTAGTTAGAATGTATCTTATAAGTCAGAGCAATGAAATATGTCAAGTAAGATCAATAATTACAATGTAATTTAAATTACTGATACATAAAAAAAAGCACATGAATTTCCCTGTAATGTATTTATATATACTGTAAAGAAACAAAAAATCTTTTTTAAATGATTAAGTAAAATATATTTTGATAATATTAATGAATGTACATGCAATTTTGTTTGACATGATGTAATATGAAATATTTAACAGAAATGAAACATTTTTATCAATAGATAACATGAAATGATGTTTTTTTTTTATGACTACCGTACACGAGATCTGCCATCCTAGAGATGTAAAACAATAAACAAATAAGGATAGATAAAAAAAAAATAATGGCATATTTATCACTTATCTTTAGCCCTGGCATTTAATACTTTTACATTGCTTTATAGAATAAGAGTTTATGTATACTCTTACAATATATGTATTCATTATGGTTCTGATAATAACTGTATTGTTACCTGATGTCTTTGTAACTGGACAAGAACAGTCACTATAGTGAATGGGGTAATGTGGTACCATACTCCTCTGTGATGCACCTGTCAGTTAAAAATAATATTGATTTAATCATAATGGCAAACAAATTAAAATTCTCATTTTGCTTGCAATGCTGTAACTTAACTTGCCTATGAAGTTTTTTTTAAACAATATCAAAATCCTTATGACACAAAGAAAAGTGCATGTAGTATGGTCTGTTTACAAGTAAAATTGGTCACTCTAGAATTGCAACTAAATTTAACCCACTTCACTTTCTGAGGTTAGTGAGAGTGTTTAAAAGAGAGTCTGGGGAAATAACAGAAATATATTCATTAGCTAAATATCTGGGGAAAAAAATTGATAAATTTGATGATATTAAATCAATACGGTAGTACATGAAAGAAAACAATTATTACTTGCTATCACGAATCTGACAAGAGCTGAGGAAAAAATCTGATTTCTGTATCAATATGCTATGATAATTTCGAGAACATATACATACATTGATAAACAATACTTGCCTGGCATTGTCTTCTTAGAACTATGAAAGGATGGGACAATATATGTTCAGCAAATATACTACTGCAAAATAAAATACCAAATAGTAATGACCATATACTTGACATATGTATATACATGTACTCATATAAAGGAGAACCAAGTTTTACAAAAATATTTTTTCTCAAAGTACATAAGTCACATTTAGTATCTGTAATCAGTTTTACATTGTGTAAAAATTGTAATGCAATACAATCTCTGACCAATTGCAAATAATTCCTCATTCCTACTGGCCAAAGACTAGCTGCAGGTCTGTAGCTTCTGGTCTGAAAAAATTCGGATGGACAACCTGGGAGCTACAGTTCCATACATATTAAAAAGTTGCAATTAACGGTGCACAAAAACGTGCACTAGTTTTGGATTTATAAATCTTATTTCTGAACACATTCTGTACAAATATTTGATTCCAAAAAATTCCTTCGACATTTTACTACAGTTATCGTCACTTTACTTGCCTCTGATATTCTTTTAAACGCCATCACCAGGCCCGTAAAGTCAAATGGTGCAGTTTGTTTACATGTAAAAATGGCGACTCTCGATCTGCACGTGAATTTAACATACTTCATTTTTCGAGGTCGGTTAACATGTTTAAGAGAAAATCTGAGGCAAGTAAAGTGACGATAACAGTAGTAGCCTGAAGAATTTAATGGTACTAATTTTTTTCCACAGAATTTATGTGGAAAAAAGATCAATGAGCCAAAAACTAGCACAATTTTTTGTGCACCGTAAATTGCAACTTTTTAACATGTAAGGAACTGTAGCTCCCAGGTCGTCCATCCGAATTTTTTCAGACCGGGAGCTACAGACCTGCAGCTAGCCAAAGACCAATTCTCGCCCCTGCAATAATGAAACCTTACAATTTAACATACAAATTTAAGCCATGACATAAAATGGTACTTGGCAAAAAATGGTCTTGGGCCAGTACGGTATGGAAAAAACAAACAATTTGTCCTAATGTCCCACCTTGTCACACCTATAACATAACCAGTGGCAGCTTGTAACTGATCTAAAATGACAGAAATAGGTAGAAATACAAATAGGTTGATATTTACAAAATCATCAATCACAATGCATTCAACAACAAAAATTCACAAAGGTCACACCCATGTCAACAGTGATTTGAAATGAATATGGGGGTAAAATCCTTTATGTTCCTTGGCACCAATTGAATCAAGGCCCCATTACTTTTCTGATGCAAAAATAATGTTTAGGTTGAGATCAAGAAATCAATTTCGGTTCATTGGTCTACAGTATTATTATTGCCATTTCAGATGTAATCATCCTGAAGATTTCATAACTGAACGTCCTGTTACTTACATCGTAAAATCATGAATGAAATTATTATGAAATCAAATTATACATTACGTCATTGAACACTTTGGAAAAAATCTAACACTAGCAATTTTAAGCCAACCTGTAGCTGAACCGTTGCCTGATTCCGGCATGCTCATGTTTTCTATTGATCCAAAGTAATCTTGAGACTCTGGAGGCCATTGCAAGTCTGAAGGGCTCCGTGACGTTCCCTCTTCTTTAGATTGTTTTGAAAATGATCTGTCACTCATCATTAAATTAGTTGGCATCTATATCCTAAAGGACAAGTGTTTGTCATTCGTCAACTGTTGGCATTTTGGAAGTTTCGGTTTTGCCTCGTCCTCCAACTGTCATTTTCTCCGGAAGTTAGTAGAATGTAAAACCGGACTGGGGAAACTAGGATATTCCGGAAAATTAGTAACTATTAAAATTAATAAAGATCATTTAAATTAGAACTCCATCTGTAGCATAAAGTAACTTCTTTCTTATAATATGTAATGTAAATAAATTTTTACAAAATATTATTAGAAGAGGACTCTACATTGTGTTTTGTCCTTTAACAATCATCAACTTTTTCCGAAGCGGGTGCATTCGCGTTCTTGAACAATGTTGAAAGATCGTACATGTGCATATAGCACCCTAACTGCTAGGTTAGATATCTTGGTCTTATTGAAAGCACTGAATGAATTAATGCTCGTTAATGCTAACTAGCATATCGTTTAAGATCACAGCGGCTAGGTAAAGCTATACTGTAGGTAGCTGCTTAGCTGCTTAGCTGCAGGTCCGATTAGCTCCTTATCTGAAAAAATTCGGATGGACGACGTACACATTCGGATGGACGATCTGTCCGCCCGAATTTTTTCAGACCGGGAGCTACAGACCTGCAGCTGGGTAGCTGCGATCTTGCATTCTTGAACGCAATCCAGTGCTATATCGGTATTCTTAACGACAGCAGCTAAAACAAACTAAAATGGTTCTTATATTTTATTAAACTTTCCCCTATAAATCTTTCAGATAAGTTATAAATAAATATTTTCAAAAAATGATATAGGGCATTCTTTTTGTCTTCTTTCTGTCTTTTTTTTTTTTTGGAGGTACCGTGAGTAATCAATGGTATAATGATTTTTTTAAAAAAATGCTTTTTGCGGACAGTGTAACTAACTGAAGACTGCAAACTTTGTAAAAGTTGGATCTTACAACTTAATGAAACACGGCCACAAGCTCAATAGAAAAGACCATCGATTTACACCCTCACAGGTATGTTAAAAAAAAACTCCACCCTCATTAGCTGTTTATTCTCCTTGTAAAAATTGCAGATACTTGCATAGTCGGTCATCAAAAAGGGTGAAACATATGAGGCGCCGTTTGTGTTTATTGATATTTAATACATGTATGTGATATCACCATTTTAAATTGAATAGATGATATCACCTATTCCAATTGGTGATATCACCTATTCAAACTAAATCTTAAGGTGGTATGGGACACCTCCATGTTGTGACGTATTGTTTATCGAAATAAACAATAAAATGAAGTGTAATTTTATAAGTAGTTTCTATCCCAATGTTGTCACCTAACAGCGTAGCGCAGTGGGTTAGAGGGTTTACTACGAATCTGTATATATGTCATGAGTTCGAATCCCATTTGGGGTTTTACAATTTTTACCTCTCCAAATATTTTTAAAAGCCATTTTTTGGTTAAATATAGTAAAATTTGAACATTCTAAACCGATGAAAGTATTCTAATTAAGATGTATTTTAATCCACATTAAAATCGACAGATGCCCCATACCACCTTAAATATTAAACATTACTGCTCCCTTTAATGAGTTGTTGCCCATTAATAGTGTCTATTATCTAGACACTTGAACTGTATATTTGCAGTTTTTTCTTCAAATTATTCTACTTTAAAAAAAAATTTAAATATTGAAAACAAATAGCACACGAACACACAATATTATTTAAGTTTGTATCTTATCCATTAAGCGAGTCAGGAGGTTAATGATAGCGGCAAGGTCACAATTGATCTATTAATGTTGAGATTGCATTGTACGTAGCACTGTAGTTCACCGTTTCAAGAGAGTTCAGCGATCGCAATGATTTATCCACATTGAAAACTTAGTATCAACAACGTCACTATCCAAGCACCGCAGAGATGACTGAATTGTTCGCAAATGTTATTTTAAATGGCATCATTTGCCTCGGCGGCCGCCTATTTTAATTGATGATATCACCAATTCTAATTATATAGGTGATATCACCTATTCGAATAGGTGACATCACCAATTCGAATAGATGATATCACCCTTTCAAATTTATCGATAATAGGCGATATCTACTATTTGAATAGGTGATATCACTTATTCGAATAAGTGATATCACAGAAGGAGGGTTCAAGTTGTATACGAAAAGAAATTGTCATTGAATGTAATTGAATTACTATTCATAATGACAATGGCTTTTCATTTGCCCAAAATGTTGATAATTCGTTTATAATAACAGCTTCATCATTAATAACTACAAGTCAAACTTCAATTTTTATATCTTTTAAATAATTTCATCACTTGCACATTGCCCAATATTAGGCCTGTTCGACAGCATCACTAGTTGCTATATTCACCGCGTGATAATACACAGTCTGCTTACTGGAAAAATCAATGTGTAAAATGACTTAAACTGTTAGGAAACAAGCATTGTTTGCATGATGCATGGCAAGTTGATGCATTTACAGGAGCTAGGCTCATGGGCCAGTTGGCTCACCTTAGCAAAATGAACATTTGAACAGTCAAAAAAAGGGGGAGGATTAAAAGCTGTCACTGTCACTGAATTTTATCACAGTATACGGTATGCTTTTTGTTGTTAACAAAATACAAAACAAGTGATTTAATTTTAACAGTTTATCCTGGGTTTTTCACATTGGTACTTCTCATAAATTTAATATTTCTTTCATTTATATACATTTATAGTTCTAAAAAATCTTGTACATTGTAAATAACAAAATGAGATTCAATTGCAATCTTAACATCTAATTAAAAATTCACATGCAAAATGTTACAATAAAATTAGCACGGCAAAACTAAGTTGTGTAGATCTGAACTGAATATCAATTCCTTTCATCATTCTCCATGTAATTTTAAAACAATAGAATTAAAGTGTAGAATGTATAAAAACTAGTAACAAATGGGTACATAACCATATAACCCTGTGGTCACAAAGAAAACAAAAAGATGATATTCATCTATCTTCTGGTACAAAACGTTTATAATTCTAATGCCTCTTGAATGAACGTCTTTCTCAAGTTCGATTTCTTTGACTTTTTTTCACCAAGGTCAGTGTAAATTGGCTTAAATTCCCTCCATAGGTGAGAGCCCTTTGTTTAAAAAGCATGATAAAAAAATAACCTTTCATTTCTTCATTGTTGAAATATAAAAATATCAATCAAAAAATGCTTCAGAGTTTACATTCTTATTTTATATCAAACTATTCATATATTCATTCTTACAAGCTAGTATCTAGCTAATATAAGTCCACACAAATTTCTTGATCTTACAGTTACAAATATGCTTACAAATAACATCAAGAAAGTGTTTTAAAATGTTCCTGGTTACAAAATATTTTTTCACAAAAAAAAAATGGCAAAAGAACACCTAAACCATCACATTTACCTTTTGCTAATGCCCTTTTGGTTGTAATACTTTCACTTGAACATTTTACAAAATGAAAATACTATCATGAAAAAAAAAACTTACCAATAAAAGATAAACAATTTACACTCTATTTCCAAGGTGATAACAGAGTCATGTACATATTGCATAACATCATGGTTTCTATATACACAATGCAGTCATTTAAACATTTCCCCAAATACTGCGAGATTCATCAAATTCATCATTTTGCTGTCACATTTCTGCAAAACAGTTTTATTTGAAACCTTTTACTTCTAAAACTGGTAAAAAGGACAAGCCAGTACTTTGATTATGTGACGACCGGTGGTGAGACTGTCATAAATAATGCCAGTTTAATTAATTCATCTTGTAAACTTAATCATCAACTTCTACAATTCAACATATGTGTAAAATTGAAAAATTTTTAACAAATTCTTGATTTTTCAGATTAGAATATTCTTAAAAACAATCAAAATATTTAATCTTTGGCAAGATAATTTAAACCATTTGGCAAGAACAAAACATGCACGTAACAATAAAACAGCTAGGCATTCAATCTTGAGATCAAGCTTAAAAATAAAAAAAAAAACAAAAAACTCTAATTTTCAGTCTAGACTGATAATAACATTGCAAATATATATATAAATACTGAACTTGTCGTATTAGACCACATCCAACTCCACCCAGAATGATTTTCTATATGATGACTCTGTGTTTGGTGACTCTGTTTTATGCATAAATCAACCAAAACATAATATAGATTGCTTTATGCGACTTAATTGGAGAATCCTTAATCAATAGACAATTTGATTTTTTAAATTTAGATGCTGTGTGAATTTTAGTAATCAAGAATAAAAGACAATATAAATAAAAATAGTGCATTAAAAGATCATCTCTTTTTTGTGGGAAAATATAGAGAAAACAAACAAACTTGGTTTAAGAGGGCTCAATGGTCGTGGCCATTTTTAGCATGCATTGATCTCCTTGAGAAGAAGAGCTCTATATAAAATTATAGAAAATACCCAAATTTAAAAGGTAAAAGATATGGAATTTTTCTTTACTAAATAATAGTTTATAGCTAAACAAATCACATTTTAAAATGTTAGGTAGATCTGATGGTTAATTTGTTGACCATCCAGCCTCCTTATAAGCTTTCTCAAATTAATTAAAAATAAACTTCAAAAGAGAAAACAAGAACTACTGAATGATTTTAAAAATTCTGATGAACTTATAATATGGCTCCAAGGGCTGAAGACATTTCAAAGGCAATAAATTGACATTGGCTTGGTTTAAAAGTGTAGTTGCATGCAAGGGAATATCAATGACATTGGTCCATATAGCACTCTTGAATTCACATAAAGGACAGGGATAAATTGTTTTATAATTGTAAATCTCAAACATGCATGATTTGTACTATTTGCTTTTTTTAAATGTAATAGCCATATTGATAAATTAAATTACTTCAAAGATGAACTATGATGTTTTCATTCACATTTCATATACAACCTTTTTTTCAGCTTAAAAAGGAGCAAAGAAGTCAGGAGGATGGTCTTTGACTGAAACATGAACTTCTTATCTTAGTCCCTTGAAAGTTTAGACTGTATTAAATTATAATACTTCCTGCTTACTTCAATACTCTTCAGAATATTGAGCTATACATGTATACAGCTATCATGACACATTACAACATGGAAATTTCTTCTCCTTATTCTCTGTAATCAGCTGTGTCGTATCTTTTGTCCAAATCTCCTCACTTTGAACTTGGTGGTTATTGTTTTCAGTGGAAGATTTCTCTTTCTCTTTCTCTTTGAGGATAACATCTTCACACAGACTATAAAAAGCCTGAAATCAGACAGAACAGGAATATAATAAGCAATTCTGGAGCAAAAAGTAACTCCATCATTATTGTTATAGTAGCTAGTGGCGTCTCAAATTCATCATGCTATTCCAACTTAATTTGCCTGTTTTTTTATGACATTGTTCATATTGAAACTATTCAATTATTTTGTATGTATATGCATGGATTGGCAAAGCTGCTTTTGGAAAGTTTCCATAAACTAATAGCTTGAATTAATGTACCAGTATACAAGTATGAATGTATATGAAGTTATAACTGTGAAAGTATATAACTATGAAATTCAATATACCTTCTCCAAATTGGCACTTTCTTTTGCACTGGTTTCATAAAATAATAGATTATTATCTTTGGCAAACTGAAAATATAAAGAATCAGTGTATCAATTACCAAATTTGTAATAGCTTTCATTCAACACACCAGTTAAATTTGTAGTATCATTCCACACACTGTCTGGGTGAGTTCTTTCCCCTTTCTCTCATTTTACATTTTTAATCACTGTATAATCCATGCATGGATCTAGAGGGGGGTCATGGGGGGTCATGACACTATTATTCTTTTGACCCCCCCCCCCCCCTTTGGAAATTTTCTGGATCCGCAAAAGTAATCAATCCAATAAAAAACATCTATCATTATACATGTACATGTATTTGAATACTCCCTGAAAATTAGTCATCAACATACCTCCAGTGCAAAAACATTACCTTGATTGCGATCATTTGACCTTAAATGACATTTACCCTTTGCATTTTGACCAACTGACCTTTCTGCCCTCCTCCTCTAGCACCTGTCGGTTGACCTCTTTATCTTTCTTGTTCCCCATCAACAACACGGACACATCTTCCCGTCCAAACTATTTCCACAAAATATTCAATATCATTATGAACATCAAATTAACTAGCTTTATAAGTTATGTAATTACTAAATTCATGTTAGCAATATTACATTAATAATGGTTCTCTTTAATTTAGATCATATAACTTAAATAGCTGCATAAAGTTACAACATACTTATATTTTGCATTGTCTGAGTTTATCAATCATTAATATATTTCTTTATCAATGATAGGATCAGAGCTTTATTCACTTCTATCTTTTTATTTGCCATTACCTGATAGTGTGCTTTAATCTATTACATGTATTTGAAATAAAAAGGTTAAAATTTCTTCTTTAGATTAATTACCTGTCTGACATAATTCAACCATTTGGGTACAGCCTCAAATGAGCTTTTACTGGTGATATCATACACTAAAATGACACCCTGAAAAGAAACGGGCAGTCATTCATCAAACTTGTCACCCACTGTACAATTAACGCATTCCACACACTGCAAAATGCCTCTCTTATCGTTCTACTTCTATAGCTTTGTGATAACGCAATTTCTTTACATTTGGCCTTCTGGGTTTCTGTTTTATTTAACTAAGACATAGCTAAGTAATGCCACTGTTCCCTTAAGCACAGTGGAGATTAAATTTTTTAAATATTTTCCTGGTAGAAACTTGTTGATGTATTAGCCCTATTTCATGCTTTTCTGATGACACCCTCCCCTCCCCCTTTTGAAGTGACTGCAATGACTCATGGTGTGTACACCTGAATGTACCCCTCTCCATCCATAATATGCAAAATAATAGCTAATGCATGGAAAATCTGACACATAAACATGAACTTTAAAATGATGCCCACAACACAAAAACTTATCATTAAGAGATCATGAGGTACTCATTTCCAACAAGGGTTGATTTAAGGGTTTGACTTCGAGTTAACGTTTTGGTTTTTTTGAAGGTTCAATAAACTACTATTAGAAAGTTATTATTTGAACAAAAAGCTTGAAATTTTCAAGGAGACCAAAAAAACCTAAAATTAATTATTTCATTAGCACACTCGTAACTATTGACTTAACCTTATTCAGATAAAAACATTTAAAATATATATCAATTTTTGACAAATAATTATAATATTATGGGTATATATACCGACATGAAGTTACTTATACATGTATAACTAAAGTTCTATCATTTGAATCTCTGCATATTATAGCTTAATTAAGTATCAAATTTGTTTTTTACACAGCTGGACTGGATGAGAAACTAAAAGAGACAGTCAAAATGTATCTCCTAGCTGGCAAAGCTAGAGGTATAAAACCAAGCCATCATCACCTATAACATCTACAAAGAACAGATCTCGATGTTTTTCTGTCACAATGTTACAAGCCCTTGTGTGGAAGAAGTGTTAGGGAAATCATGTACAGGAAATGTTTGACCACAGAATGTCACAGGTTCTGCATCACTGCTCACACGGCAGGCCCAATACACACTCCTTATATATATCCGATGTCAAGCACCAGCGCATTGAAACAGATGTCTAGCTAACAGCTCTTATGCTACAGTGTCTGACACATTTAGTATTTTTGTGAATCTATGGCATCAATGTTATATATACTGAATGATTAATGTGCAGGTTATAAAAATTCAGATTTACTTTTAAAAGTACCGTAAATCAATATTTAAAAATAACACAAAAGTCCCAGATGTTAGTTTGTCAAATACTTGTCCTCAGGGTAGTTAATAATCTCGTTAAAAAAAATCAATAATGAACAGTATAAAATTATCATAAACTGGTACAGGTATATGTTATAAACAGAACAAACTTCACCATGTATATAGCACGTGCGTGAAGTAGTATACCATGATTACATATGTACATGCATGTTGAAAGTGGAGAAATTATTTTCTGACTTAATATTTTGAAATATGCCATTAATTCAAGCTGAAAAGGACTTCTCATCTACAGCAGCCCACCCCCTTAAAAAAAATGGTCCTAATTAATTTAATATTAATTAATATCTCATTTACATTGATGCACATTTTTAATCCATGTTGATTGGCTTAATTAAATTTGGCTCTTTCTGTTTTGGTCTTCCTAATTCGCTCTTTGATAAACAAGGGCTTGCTCTAACCCTCCTTTTTTTTTTTTTTTTTTCTTTTTTTTTGGGGGGGGGGGGGGGGGTGTGCACCTGGCCTCTCCCAAAATGTAATTTAGCTCTTTCTGTTTTGGTCTTCCTAACTGCCTCTTTGATAAGCGAGGGCTTGCTCTAATCCTCTCCTTTTTTCCTTTCTTTTTTTTTTGGGGGGGGTGGGGGGGGAGGGGTTGCACCTGGGCTCTCCCAAAACGTAATTTAGCTTTTTTTGTTTTGGTCTTCCTAATTCCCTCTTTAATAAGCGAGGGCTTGCTCTAACCCTCTCCTTTTTTTTCTTTTTTTGGGGGGGAGGGGTTGCACCTGGGCTCTCCCAAAACGTAATTTAGCTTATACTGTTGTTTTCTTCCTGTTTTGGTCTTCCTAATTCCCTCTTCAATAAACGAGGGCTTACTCTAACCCTCTCCCTTTTTTTTTTGGAGGGGGGGGGTGTGCACCTGGGCTCTCCCAAAGCCTGTGCTCCCTGCAGTTTACAACAGTATAGAACTTTGTGACATTAGGTTTACAACTTAAAGTTGATACTGAATAATCAAAGTAGAATTCTTATACTAACCTGAGCCCTCCGGTAGAACTGTTTGGTTATCGATTCAAATCTCTCCTGCCCTGCCGTATCCCTTTCAATGAAAAAAATAGAGATATAATACTCAGGTACATGTATCATATATAATATACATTTTTTCTTATCAATATTAACTAGTGTCAAAACTTGTGTTTTAAACTTCAGATATTTCCCATTAAAATATGTAAATTTATTCTTCGATATCTTTGTAGAAGATATATATACGTGTGTGTGTGTGTGTGTGTGTGTGTGTGTGTGTGTATATATATATATATCCAATTTAGCGGTTGAAAATATGAAGTAGCCTTAATTAATTGTGGATTCCTTGTTGATGAAAGGATTTATATAATTATATACTGTAGGTAATAAGGTAGTTCCCGTATTTTAAAGCTTCTGATTACACTGGTATTCAATGAAGAAATCCAATTTGCTATATATTAATTATAATGTGGATCTACCGGGTAGTAATACATCTTTATTAAATATTTTTACATTTTTTTCATTTTTTTTTTTAATTTAAAGAAAGCAATCACCATATTTGAACTTTGATTGTCTTTCCTCCAAGTGAAATTGTCTTCATTTTGAAATCAATTCCTGAAAAAGAGAAATATGAAATAGATTATTAAACTGTTCATTATTCAAAAAAGTAAGAATGAAGATTACTATCTGTAAATGTATTCATGATTAATATGCAAGTCATCAATTAATTTTGTCTGTATATATGCATGCTTTCTTTTACTAAAAATACTTCTATTAAATCAATATTAGTTAACTGAAAAGTCAATTAACTGAATCCTATATATTGATCAAACTCTGTGAATATATTACTGTATACATTACAGTATCTGTAATTTACATGTTTTTTACTTCTCAATCTAAATTCAGTTTTGCTAAAATTCAATGGTGACAAATAGAGTTATATTTCAAGGTGCATTTAAGTTCTGCATTTATTGTGATGATCAAAGCAAGGGATATCCATCTGAATGATTTGTAATACATGTATTCTAAAATTGCCAAAACTTTTGATAATTTTTCTACATCAAAATTGTTCAATTAGACAATGTATATGTATTTCGGCTAGTATGTGTACACCAATCGATGCATGCATTTATAAAATATGATGAAAATTCATGTTCATCCAATTAATAGGTTGAGCTATGTTCTGAATACATAATATGCTGTCTGATCTATACATGAATGATCAGTAGCATGTCAAACCGATGACAGAAATAGATCTGATCTATTGATGCATTCACTGTGTAAACCCTGCAGGACGTGATCTAGTAGTATTCAAATGATTATCTCTCTATGGCTCCTGAGATGTTATTTTACTCTCACACAAATCCTCTTTTCTTTATTAGTATATGAAGTTAAATTAGTTTGGGAAAAAACTAGAAAATTTTTTACTGTAGTCTGGTACAGTCTAAATCTGTATTCATCAAATGGCTTGAACTAGATATATAAAATCTGGGAAATGATAATAAAGATCTGCTTAATTCTGTATTAACCACTAAGGCCTATTATATTCTGGCCTACAGTGATCATTATCATTCATGTACATAAATAATGAACAAAAATACAGTAACAAAATATAAATATATACCTACGCCATCGTAAGACAGGTAAATGATTGTTATGAAGAGATTAAAGGGACGTCCTACAATGGTGTCTTTGTTAGTGGCAGATTATTAATTTTTAAAGTTAATGAAGAGATTACAGCTTCACATCATGTCCATGCAAGCTACAAGCACTGATTAATGGGTGCTAACCTAGAGTTTATTATACAGACATTTTTATCTCGAATTACTCCTTAGTATTTTTATGTTTTTGCCATAATAATATCTACTCTGATATAAATAAGACAGGTGTTCGCACTATAGATCAAATGTCAGTTGTCTACAGAAAAAAAATCATGCACTGAGAACAGAGACATAAATAACATGTCTCTGACTGAGAAGGTGAAATTAACCATCAAATGCCTGCAGCCAAACACGATTTCAAAGATTAAAATAAATGAAACTTTGAGAAGTGACACTTGCCAATTGTCGTAATGTGTGAGTCTATGAATTCCTCGCTAGCGTAGCGACATAACACACAAGTTTTGCCCACCCCTGTTTCTCCGATCAAAAGCAAACGCATCAAAACGTCATATCGTTTTGACATAGTCCGTTGTAAAGGGGTGGATTTCATCTCTCGTTCACTATCCATCTTCTCCATAGAAGCTGATCCACTATCAATGAATGAACAGTTTATTTCGATGACATTTTCGTTTTCACTTCTCCAAACACGCGTGTATCAACGTTTAACTGTACCTGAAATCTTTTATATCAGTCACAACAGATACTATACCAATGGTTTAGAAAGTATTATTTTGCACAAAACTCAGCTAGAAACAAATTTTTGACGTATCAATCCCAAGTTCTCCGATTGCCACTTGATGCGATTGCCACCTCTGTCGCATTCTACAGAGCTGAATAATAATGAGGAATTTTTACACGTCACATGTCAACATCGTCGTAACATTTTTGCGGGAAAAGGGACACAACTGTCACGAAATTGAAAGTAGAAATTGAAAAAAAAACTTAAAAAAATTGTAAATAAAGTTAAAATTAATACAGTAAACACATCATCTCATTAGTAAAAGCATTTTATTTCACAAATCACATCGTTGAAAATGTTCACACAATTATGATACTAAATTGATTAAACTTGTTTTAAATGCTGTGGAAGACTAGTGTATATCAAATTTCAATTAAATGCATTAATTTCTGATCTAATCAATGATAACATGATCCAAACCTTATTCAATAAAGTCATAATTTAAATACTTTAATGCAAAATTGACCATCAACGAAATAACACTTAAAGCAATCATTCTGAGTTTCAATATTATCTGCATAGTTGATTAATAACAACAAAGATACTGTTATTCAGTTCAGAAAAATTAAGTAATAGTGTATTGATTTTTTTTAGCTTTAAATTAAGATTCAGTTATACACTTTTAATGTACCAGGACACACACACACACACAATTTAAGCATAAAAAATGGTAGCAAACTTTAAAATAAATTTTTATACAACCCATTCTTATACTTCTTATAGATAAAAAACTTGTACATTAACGGTGACTCTCCTAAGCAAGCTTTGATCAGGTAATCATTTGTTTATAAATTACGATTTTGGCATTTCTGTTAGAATGTGTAATACATGTAGATACAGTAAATGCATTAGCCATTTCAGGTTGTATATACACAAAGTCCCGCAATTAAATTCAAAGAAAACGATTCATGGAGCAATAAAGGATAAAGTGCTGATCAAATTCTGCAATAGTATTTGTACTGCTGCACCATTACATTTCAAGATATGGAGGACATATTGATGGGGTTCAGAATTTCAATCCAGTATCCATCTGGGTCTTTTATAAAAGCCAGTCCTTTCATTTTTCCTACAAAAATACCAAATGAATTCAACATATTAGTCAGCATACATAATTCATTAACAGAAAAAATAAGAGGCTACAACACTCAACAGAGTGAGCAAATGGTGACCATTTCAAATAAACCTTCTTTTAGCTAAAATATTTCAATGCAAGGTCATTTTTTATCCAGAGCTTTTGTTTTGAAAGATCTTGGGATGTACTAAGGAAAGAGCTGTCTGTAATTTAACATACTTTGAAAATAATCAAAGTGTTTGATTTTTTTCCAAGTGTGTTAGTGTGTTGCCACATAACCACTAAACATCACCATGTCAATAATAATAGACATACATTTTGTATTACACAATATTGTTAATGATACTTTCCATTCATGTGATGATTATTTGGAGTAAAAACAATGGATAATACATACCATCATTTGGTTTTTTTACAAACTCCACACCTAAAGATTCAAATCGTTCACAAGCTTTATCTACGTCAGGAACAACTATGCCAATATGACCTACAATAATACAAGTATAAGTCATAATTAATGAAAATAATGCAGTGTTTCATTTCATAAAATCCTCCCAAAAATGCAATATGTTACCGTAATCTGACATTTGGTTAATCAGATAATTTTTGTCTGACAAATTGAACACCAAATTAAGTGTACAGAAATCAGTCAAATAACCCTAATAAACCACAGTAAATAGAAGGAAGCTGCAAAGATATACTGACGGGTTATCTAAAATACATGAAAATAATTAAATTTCACCTTTTTGATATATTTAATAATTTTAAGTGATATGGGATATTCATGGTATTTATTTCTAACCTAACATAAAAAATTCCAAATTCTTGTGAGATCATGCAGTGCGTGTTACAATTAAGAAGTATCCGGTAAAAACAAATCTTTTAAAGTTCTTAACGAGGATAAAAGTATAATGATTATCATTTTAAATTACTTTTATCACTGGGGATGGAAATCCAACTTACCAAATCCTCTGGGGTCACTGTTCCCATTGTGATAAGATTGTTCAGGGTCATTCTCTGTTCCCCAATTACTGCAAAATCACATAATATATAGTAAATAAAATCAGAGATGATTTTTTAAAAAGAGGCATGGTTGCTACTAAGTTAACAATTCTAAGATTTTTTGTTTATTTATATTGATTATCAGTAATGTTTTACACAATTGTCTTCTACAGTTTTAATGTAATTTGTCAATTAAAAGATATACAGAGCTCACAATTTCTTTGTTATGCAAAATATGGTTTGTACCATGTTTTAAATGTTTACAATATTGGTGAATAAAAAATATACCATATTTAATAAGAAAAAATGATCAGATGTGACCATCACTAGAAACTGCTCAACTGTGTTAATTATTAATTATCTTACAGATAAAAAAATATTCAATTTAAATTCTCATATACACTGGCCAAAATTTCTGACGCCCCACTTTTAATATTCTATTATTTAGAAAACTTAAACATGATTTTTGAGTTGTTGCCACTATCATCTGCAGTTTAAAATGCTCATCTGTTCATGTCCAAAAAATTGTAATCGAGTAAGTAATTACTCGACCATGGCCGTATTTGTTGAAAAGAGTGGAGTGCGTGTTCGATATGTTTTTGGATGTGTTTTTCAAAACGACTCAAATCGATCGGTTCCCTGCCTTTAACTGCTTATAAAAAACATAAAACCAATTGAGTACTATGCGGGGCATGTCTGCCCAAAAACCTTCAAGATCAGTTGGCATGGTCAAAGCAGAGCGCAGTTCACGATAGGTTTGTTTCCTTTCACAATATTTGCGTTATTTACTTTTAACTTTTAAAACTGATGTCCTAAATAATAAGACAGTTATTCTAAATTCATATTACATGTATTCATCACAGATCGCTAGATATTTTTACAGACACCACAAAATCATTCTCAAGCTTGACTGGAAATCCAATGGAACCAGAAGTGTTGAAGACCTGCCATGAAGGTCAAGACGTCATGTAACGACGCGTGAACAGAACCGCTACATTAGGGTAACTCACCTTTCTGATAGACACCGCACAGCATGGCAACTGCACGGCACATTTTGGAATACGTTAATGGCTTGTCAGACCAATTTACCAAGATAAAGATGTCAATTTGTTTTAACAAACATGGATATAAATAAATAATAATGTACGGTAATCAATTAAAAAACAACCAGAAAAAATATAAAAAAGACGTACAAAACAAATTAAACATAATATACGAACACACCCAACTCCCTATAAAAACCCTAATGTAATACCAATAGTAGTAGGACGAGATAAACTCGAGAGTGAGACAGTTCCTCAGCATCAGAATTTTGCAGATCTAGACCACATAAACAAATGGAATAACCTCCCACAAAGGTTTTTATTCAATTGAGGGATCTCTATAAGAAGCTGTTATTAGTGCGAATGGGGAACACACGAGGTATTAATGTTGTGATTTTTATATCGTAGGGTACCTTTACCTTCTTGATTTTTTTTCTATAAAGCCCTTAAATAAATTTTGATTGAGTTTCTTAAAAAATGCTTTGTTTTAATTTCTTTATTCTTTATATTTAATCATTGTCATGGTCAAAATAATAAGAATTAGAAACAGTGTAATACAAAGACTTGCCTGGGGCATTAGAAATTTTGACTAGTACATGTATATCTGTGTTTAACTGTATATGTATATCTTACTGTGTTAGCTCTAAAGTGGCTTTCTGTTGGAAGACATAGCGAGTTCTTTCTGTCTCATCCTGGGGAATGTTTTCTGCTTTGTCGTAACCCATGAAGTAAAGAGAGAAGGACATGGCAGGAAAATCAAACTTCTTCAACAGCCTGTGGATAAGTAAGCAGCTCATTACAACCACACTTTGTCATGTTTTTCATGTTTATATCACTTTTTTGGTATTCATCAAATAAAATCTCTGTGGTGAGGTGCATAATATCTGTTCCAAAAACAAATTCATAGGATATCGCACTTACTTAAATGTAGAACAAATATTGTTGCATATATTTATAAGTGCAGTCATATTTTTTTTTCAATGAAACAACACATCAAACACATTCAATGCATGTGTATTTGATGTTTAGTACTTTAAAGTCAAAAGAAAATAATAAATACATGTATTTAGCTAATTTTAAAATATAAAATGACAGACTTGGATTTTATTTTCATTGAAAGAGTTACCGGGTATCTCTTTTCATCTTTATCATATAAAATGTTCACATTCAGATGCTTACTCACTGAAAAATGAGTAGTTTAATTTCGTATTCAATACTGCATATGCAGAGTTGCGCAACAATCTTATTAATATAAATTTTTGGGATCTTAATAACACATCAAGATAATGAAATGAAGAAAAGGGAGAATTTTCTGGTTTGTATTAACAGTTTTGATGTGGGTTCTGAACCTTACCTCATTCCCATGACCTTTGTGTAGAATTCAAGTGATCTCTTTGGATCTTTCACACGCAACATGGTTTGTTGGAAAAAGAAGTCCTGGTGGGTAAAATTTTACAGACTTAAAATTTGTCAAAATTGTCAGTAAAGCATGTTCTAAACTAGATGTGTCATAAAGCCACGAATGCCCCTGCAGGTGAATTTCAAATGCCAAATTTAGTACAACATTTGTTTGATTGCAGAATAAGTTATAAATCCCTGAAAATTACTCATTTTCTTTAAAGTTCAAGAGGCATAACTCTGTCAAAAATCATCAGACTGGAACCAAGGTCAAACTTGACCTGTATTTTCAAATAAATTAACCTTATATGAAATATAAACTTTACATATGCATCACTTCAAAAGTTAGAGAGCGGAAACTACGAATTTCCCGTTTTTTTCCCAAGTTCAAGAGGCAAAACTCATCGGACCGAAATCAAATTCGAACTCAACCTGTATATTCATAAGACACATCCATACATTAAATTTGAGTTGAATGTGTGCAACGGTTGTTGAGATAATGATCGGAAAGTGAATTCCCCATTTTTTTCAAAGTTCCAGAGGCATAACTCTGTCAAAAATCATTGGACCAAAACCAAATTCGAACTCAGCCTGTATATTCGTAAGATACATCCATATATCAAATTTGAGTTGAATGTGTGCAACGGTTGTTGAGATAATGATTGGAAAGTGAATGATGACAGAAGGACGGAAGGATGGATTGACGGAATGTCAGAATGTCAGAATGACGAAACGGGGTAACACTATATGCCCCAGCCATTTCATGGCGGGGGAATAAAAAAAAAAATTCCAATAAACCCAAATATTTTATCAAACAAAAACTCTCATTTTTTAAACCAAATACTTTAGCCTTAGTAAGAACATACTAAGGCTCCTTTAATTAATAAACATTTAGGGCTTTAAAGACCCTAATTTCACTGCACATGCAAAGATCAAACTTTTTTTCAGGTAGGTCCACCCTTCCTTTACCTTTACCCCCCCCCCCCCC
>WFKH01006014.1:49048034-49061209 GCA_016163765.1 Magallana hongkongensis
TTCTTGCCTTGTATGCAATGTGAATTATACCTCAAAATAACTGTATTATCCTATGGGTAAGTTCAAATTAATGGAAGAGCCACAGTAACAGCCACAAGCGTGATCTTTGATTTTCGCCTGTGACGTTGTATTTATCAGCGTTCAACGTTTGTGACGTCACAATTAAAACTCGTGATTTAACCTTTTAGTACCCTGTCTGTGTTATGGTGCTATATCTGCAGTAGCTTTACATGCAAAATATATGTGGAATGTAAATATTATCTTATAATTCTGGGAAATTGGGCATACAAAAAACAACTTTGATAAGACCCCAGGAACAAACCAGGAGGTAAAAGGTTTTTTTTTTATTTGACCATTTGATGCCTTTTAGCAATAACTTTCATATGTAGACTGAACAGAAAAAGAAATCCCTAGGGCAGAAGTTTTTTTAAAAAATGTAAAAATGTGCAAAATTGATACATTTTAAGCAATATTCCTTAAGGTCCTATGTTAAAAATTAATAAACTTTGAGATGACCCCCTAAACAAACGATGTGGTAAATGTCTGATTTTTAGCTCACCGAGACGAAGTCAGGGGGAGCTTATGCTATACCCTCGGCGTCGGCGTCGGCGTCCGGACCTGGTTAAAGTTTTTGTTGCAGGTCCTGTATCTAAGTTATTACTTGTCCTATCTTCACCAAATTTGCATGGATGATGCATCTAGACCTACTTATGGACTTGAAAGACTTAGATGCTGAATCTGGGCCATAAATTTCAGATGCTGGAGGAGGTTAAGGTATTTGATGCAGGTTAAAGTTTTTGGTGCAGGTGCCCTTTGATAGCAATTTTCAAGTTATTACTGGTCCTAACTTTACCAAACTTGCATGGATGGTGTGTCTTATGATACTGATGCACCTGAAAGGCTTGAATGCCGAATCTGAGCCATAGGTTTCGGATGCTGGAGGAGGTTAAGGTTTTTAGATCTGGTTAAAGTTTTTGGAGCAGGTGCGCTCTGATGATTATATCTAAGTTATTACTGGTCCTAACTTCATCAAACGTGCATGGATGGTGCGTCTTATGATACTGATGCACCTGATAGGCTTGAATGCTGAATCTTAGCCATAGGTTTCGGATGCTGGATGAGGTTAAGGTTTTTAGAGCTGGTTCAAGTTTTTGGAGCAGGTGCCCTCTGATGATTATATTTTAGTTATTACTGGTCCTAACTTCACCAAACTTGCATGGATGGTGCGTCTTATGATACTGATGCACCTGACAGGCATGAGTGCTGAATCTGAGCCATAGGATTTGGATGCTGGAGGAGGTTAAGGTTTTAAGAGCTGGTTAAAGTTTTTGGAGCAAGTGCCCTCTGATGATTATATCTTAGTTATTACTGGTCCTAACTTCACCAAACTTGCATGGATGGTGCGTATTATGATACTGATGCACCTGATAGACTTGAATGCTGAATCTGAATTTGATGCTGGATGAGGTTTAGTTTTTTGGAACAGGTAACATGTTTAATAGTTAATATACTATTTCAAACTTCCATAGTGTATTTAACTATTATATAAATGAATCGCAGAGGTAGCTTGAGATGCAGGACCTGATCTTCATTTTCAAGGATGCTAAAAAATAAATCTTTGTTATTACTGGTCCTAACTTCGCCAAACTTGCATGGATGGTGCGTCTTATGATATTGATGCACCTGACAGGCATGAATGCTGAATCTGAGCCAAAGGTTTCGGATGCTTGAGAAGGTTAAGGTTTTTAGAGCTCAGGTTAAAGTTTTTGGAGCAAGTGCCCTCTGATGATTATATCTTAGTTATTACTGGTCCTAACTTCACCAAACTTGCATGGATGGTGCGTCTTATGATACTGATGCACCTGACAGGCTTGAATGCTGAATCTGAGCCATAGGTTTCGGATGCTGGATGAGGTTTTTTTTTTTTAGAATAGGTAACATGTTTTATAGATAATAGCTTGCATAGTTGATTTAGCAATAATATAAATGAATCTCAGAGGTAGTTTCAGATGCAGAGCCTGATCTCCAATATCAAGGATGCTAAAAAATTATTCTACCTCATTCAAACCTTCTTGATAGATGTGTTTGTTGTTAAATGATATAACATGAGTCCTATGATATAGTATTGTATGATATGATACACTATTGTTTTATATGATACATATTATATTATATCATATTATATTGTAAAAAGTTATATGATACAATATGATATTGTATCAAATTCTTTGTATATTATGATATGATATTGTATCATAATATTGTTATGTATAGTATTGTATATTATAAAACAATATTGTATAATATGATTTTGTATTTTATATTATTTTATCACATGATATTGTTTCATATGATATTGCAATATATAATATTGTATCGTAGGATACGATATTTTATAATATAGAATATCGTATCATATAATATGATATTGTTTAATATGGTATTAATTTATATATAATTATATCACAAGATATTGTATTATATGATATTGTAAAATATAATATTGTATCATACAATATTGTATACTATGATATTGTATTATATAATATATTACTATATAACATGATTTTGTACTATATGATATGATATAATGTATCAAATTGTTTTGTATCATATGATACAATATCATATTATGTGTCATACAATACAATATCACACTATATTATACAATATAATATCATATGTTACAATATTGTAATGTATAATGTGATATGATATTGTATCATATAATACTTTATTGTATCTTATGTATATTATATACATGTATTATGATATTGTATTATGTGAACAAATACAATAATTTATAACATGATACAATGTCATATCACATGTTACAATATCATATTGCATCATTATTTTTTACAGTATTATGATATATATTGTAAGTATCATAGGATGCAATATTGTATTTTATATTATTGTATTGATTAACATTGTATCTCATAATTCCATATGAAATGAACATATGATTATCATAGAATTTTTTTAACATATGATATACGATATTGTGTCAAAACAGTATCCATGAATATCCAAGATCATACACTATGATTTTCATATGATATGATAAAGGATGCCTCATAAAAGTGATGCCTCGTCTCGGTGAGCTTTGTAATCTGTGATTACCTATGTTTTCATCTTAAAATAATAATTATTTTAGTAGAAATTCAGGTAAAAAATTTCATTAAAAAATCTAGGGCAGAACAAATTAGACCCGGCCTCGTTAAGACAATTGTCTGTTTTACTACAAAAATATTGAAGAACATTTGAATTTTATGTAATCTATATCAAATGGATGCTGATAGCTATTTTAACAAGATCATTAAGTCTAAGCGATCGTTCCCAAGTTATATTCTCGCAATTAAAAGGAATGATATTTTAACATTTGATAAACTAATAAGATTTCAAAACCTTAATTACATGTATGTTAAACGTGATTAAAAGAAGTCATCTTAATAATGGATGCAAGTTAATATTTGACAAATAGATAAAATTGGGGTTTTATGAATAGATTATTGCTAGATCATTATTAAAATCTCTGTAAATCATTCTTTATCCAAAACGAGATAATATTTACGCAGAAACTGTCTTCCTTTGATTGTTGATATAAGTAACTCCACGCGGAAATTAAAAAAAAGGTGTGGGATTAACTGAAATTGATTCATTCCTAAGTTCCAACGTTAGAAATATACAAAAAAGACCTTTACCATTTTTTTTAGGTTGACTCTGTGGTAAAGAAAGGGATGAAGGAATCCATTGCCGAGTTTTACAAAGGAGACTTGTCGCAGGAACCAGTTTCGCTCGCCTGGAATAGCCTCCATATCGAGGTATGTTAGCCAATTACTCTTGTCAGCATCATTATTTTCCCCAGGAAATACTGGTAAATTAACTTCATCAGAGTTTCAGTTCATATGATACTTAGAACCATTTTAACAAGAGCTTGGACTTTGGGTGGTTGTGTCAAACAGCAATGTGACGTAGGCATGTCTATTTCATTGTAGGCCACTCAGCCATGGCTCTGTGAAATCAACAAGATTTGTCTGGCTTTTGAGCTAAGACTACGCAATATTGGTGCATATTTCGCTTGAAACCGCGTCATTTTTAACTTGTTTTGACGCAAGAAATAGATAGCTACGCCCTACTGAAAGTCCAAGGTCTTGTTAAAATGGTTCTATTATGCGTGTATACTTAGTATAAAATACAGGGTTTTTGCACCCCTGATATGAACAGAGGCACGTGCCTTGATCACACACCCCGTATCAACACCCTTTATTTAATCCTTTAATTATCACACCCTTTATTACACCTTTCAGGAACACCTTTGCACTTTTGATACGGAATTATACATCGGATCTTAATTAATCTCCTTTTCTGTGCATATCTCTAGTCGAAACTATGACGTCGTGATCTGAACATTTCTGTATAGACGACGTCAAAATACATTTGAACGTCAAAAATACGTGGTTATGAGATAGGAATACTGTAATAGAACAGTATAGTTGTACAGTGCTTGTAAAAAAATTTCCAGATGAAAATAAAAACTAGCTTTCTAAATTCAAATATGTAATAATTCAATTTTCCTTCCTTTCATTGTTTTTCCCCCAACTCTCACTGTAGATCAAGTTTTCATTCATTTTCCGATGAATCCTAGAACTTCTTTCCACGCAAGGGCACCGCTAACCGAAATGCTACGCATCATAACTAAACAGTTATCGAGTAATATATATACCGTACAAAAACAAAACAGATGAATAAGTAGTGTATCAAATTTGCATAAGCCTTAGTAGATTTTAAATTTTTTTGTCAAAAATTGAAAAAATTGACATTTTAACAAATTATTTATAATGATTATTTTATAATTTTATATATTGAGTAAATTTGTTTAATCTATTTTCTTAAATCTTTTAATTAAAGGCAAATATAATCTAGATAATGTCAAGAATGATAACTCCACAAAGAAGGATAACTCTAAATTTTTTTTGTGGCAAATGCGCAATAGATGAAATATACATAAACGTCTGCTAAAAATTGCTTTGTTTAATCACTGCACAAAAGAAGCGATTAATAATATCAACGAGGATATCTGCTATTTAGAAAAAATAGTGAAAAAATACCAATTTTCAAAATTTATGTGCGACATATCTCGGAATGCAAAAGGTAAACAATAGTACACGGCATACTGCCTCAGAGACACTTTGCGAGGCAGGGTAGAACTCCGTCATATCATGTTCATGAGCGGGCATAGAAAAGAATTACTATCATAGTTATGCCAGAAAATGCACAGGTAAACAAAAAAATCGCAATCAGTAAAACATTTTCCAATCTGGCGTTAGCGAGCAATGGCGGTGCAGGGCCCAGCGGTGGTCCGGACGACCAGAGCACATACCTGCTTCAGCAATCAATGTTCAAAGAACAAAATTATCATCCAAATCATTTATCAACAATTCTGTTTTTTACAACACTTCGATCAATGTTAATGTACATCCGGAGCTAGAGTAATCAACGTGTTCAAATCAACATGTCCTAAATAAAATCACTCCGCGTGTTAATAACATGTACTTGTTTGTTTCTTGTTGATTCTTGTTATTTACAATTAATTTAGCTTAAATAAACATTATTTGTGTTTAAAATTGAATTATAAGCATTGACAGTATAATTTTTTTTGCTCATCGAGAAATGAATCTAAAAACCGCATCGCAAACTTTTTTATGAAAGCCTTCGGCTTTCATAAAGTTTGCGATGCGGTTTTTAGATTCATTTCTCGATGAACAAAAAAAATTATACAGTCAATCCTATAATAAAAACAACAATACAAAGTCATGTCAAAATTTGTATCACATCCCATATCAACCCTCGACCAATATCAGCCCTCCGGCCTTCGGCCCTCGGACTGATATTGGAGTCTCGGGTTGATATAGGATGTGATACAGATTTTACCATACATGTATGTTATTCTCTATTACGTATTTATTGTAGAAAAATATTGATAATCTTTACAACTATGAAAAAAAGAATTTTTCTGTCCTCAGTTCGATTGTTGTGGAGTTGACAACTACAAGGACTTTATGAACGCAACACACTGGAATAAAACCTATAATGGGCAAACTCTGGATCTGAAGACCCCCCTCAGCTGTTGTCAAGGTATCGAGGGAGAATTCCCGGATATCAAGTACCCAGACGACACAACATGTGCCACAAACCTTGCTAGCACTAACAGCAACAGGAATAAGGTGAGAGAGAGAGAGAGAGAGAGAGAAAGAGAGCACCAGTCGATCAATTAAATACGTTATTTAAACAATAAAATGCTATCTTTAGTGATTCATTCGGGATATGAAGGTGGGGACATTGCAGAAAAAATACATAACCCGCGTAAGCGGGTTATATAAATTTTCTCTGCAATGATCGCTACCTTCATAACCCACATGAATCATCAAAGAAAGCATTTTATTGTTTATATTTACATCTTTCTTTTAACTAATTAATAAATTGATTATAAAAAGTATGTAAAATTCACTAAATGACTGTTAATGTACATAAGAACGTTAGCTAAAAGAAACAGCCAAATCGTCTCCTGTGAGACTTTGAGTCTGACATCATCATGATTATTTCGTGCAGTCCGTGATTTTTCTTAGGTCGCTGTAGGTTACGACCAATCGATAAACAGGGCGTGTCGATTTCAGTCCTGTCAATTTCAGTCGCTGTAGATTTCGACCAATCGATAAACGGGGCGTGTAGATTTCAGATTGGCTGTTTTTATAGAGCTATGAATTAACTATAAGTCTCCGTAATAAATAGAGGAAATAATACTTGATAGATGTAAATATACTATAATGATATACTATATTTGTATATACCTTTTGGGTTTTGTTTTTAAGGGGTGCTATTCTGCCATTGAAGACTTCATCAACAAATATAGCAACATTTTCATAGGAATTGGCGTTGTGGTGGCAATATTTGAGGTATTTATACATGCATTAAAAGATTGTTTTTCAATGATTATGATTTTTTAGAATTTAGAATTTTTAGAGATTGCCTTATTAGTACATGTATTTTAATCAATATTTTCGATTTCATTGATTTAACTTTTTATTCTTTGCAGATTCTTTGTATTGTTTTCGCCATAATTGTCTGCAGAAATGTTGAGGAGGGTGATAAAATGGTGTAGAAGTCTGTAGGAATTCTAAGTGAAAAGTAGACAGTAGAGAGCCAGTAGAAAAGAATAATTTATCAACTAATGTAATTGCCAGAGATTATAATATCGGAGTGAAACACAATGTACTTCGTGGACCGAAAAACATTCATTTTTTAAAAGTTATTGACGATCTGATTTGGTGCAGCTACTGTTTTTCAAAACCACGATTGTTCATCTGTTCAGAATATATACTGCATTCAATTTGGGGGTAAATATTGCTCGCTTTAGCTCACATTAATTGTTATGTTGGATTTGTTCTGAATTTGTAATCATACCTACTATATGTACATGTATTCATTAGCTCACCTGTTTCATGTAACAGAAATTCATATTCATCGAAGATCTGCATATGACGTCAGGTTGTCCCTTTTGTTTTTATAATGGGGAATTGGCCGACAGCAGACCTATATTATTCAATCGAGGATACCAATCATTCAAAATAGTCTTGATATTTTTCGTATATTATTCATATATTATTCAACATTAATTTGAATGCGAATTTTGTTGGTGTTTTTTTTTTCTCATTATGATAGCTTTAATTGTATAAACCAAACTTATTGCAATAAAACATATCGCATTCTGAAATCCAGTTGAATGGTTGATTTCCTTCTCAGCTCACTGAGACGAAGTCGGGGGATCTTATGCTATTGCTTTGGTGATTTAAAACTGAAGATAAAGATATGTAACCTCTACCGGCCGCCTAAGTTTTAGGTAAATTGTCCTTGCTAAGCACTCTTCTAGTTACGAACTGAAGTCCAAGAATGTACATAAGTCCTACTTAAGCACTGTCTTAGACTTAAGTACCCTATATGTTACGAGCCCCTTATCTTTAAGGATCCTCGAAATCTCGTGACTTCTACCTTTAACAACATGGCGATTTTAACGCATTGTGAAAAAGTTTATTTTATGTCGCCAAAGTTTGGTGCCTATATCCTTGACGCAATAGTTGTAGCTTCTACCTACCAACCCGCGGGTCCCTAGTTCGAATAGAACAGGGACTTTTATTTTCATGAAGAGCGGTAAAATCTAAAGAGTTGATATTTTTCCTCAAAATTAAATTTTTTTGGTCATTTTCAAGTAAAACGCATGCTAATATCCATATTTTTGTAGTTTAGAAGAATGGGCTTGCATATAGAACTTTCCCCAGTTGTGTGGAGGACCCTTAAGCCTCATTCAAAGAGACCTCGCCGAGGTCAAAGTGTACCAAAAAAATAAAGATAATGCATTTTCATTCCTTAGTCTATTCAATTGTCAAACAAGAGGCCCATGGGCCACATCGCTCACCTGAGCAACAATAGACACAATAAAATCATGCAGCTTTATGGAGTCATATACAAAATATTTGAACAATGTCGTATAATGGATCCTGTATAAAAAAAAATTTCCCTGCATATTCTTATGTTTATCATTGACCCCCTTTGTATAAACAGGATGATTTTACAATCATATTACATATTAAGCAATGCAGTTCTCGAGAATCAGACTAAAACAACTATTTATATGTAGATTAAAAACCAATACATCAAACTTTCAACCCCTTGTGAGGCCCAAGAATTGTCCAGGGGCCAAAGTCCAAACAACAATGTGCCAAAATGCTTGCATATAAGTAAAACCATATATAATAACATAAAAGTTTTTGTGGATAATTTAAATGTTTTTCTTTGTAAAATTGGACTCCCCCCCCCCATGTGGCCCAATACAGCTTTTCTAGGCAAATTGTGTTTTAGAAGATGATTTTTAAAGATTTTTCCCTATATATTCCTATGTAAAAGTTTGACCCCCCCACTTGTGGCCCCACCCTACCCCCTGGAGATCATGATTTGAACAAACTTGAATCTTCTGTACCTGAGGATGCTTCCACACAAGTTACAGCGTTTCTGCCCGATCGGTTTCTGAGAAGAACATTTTTAAAGACTTTCCTCTATATATTCCGATGTGAAAATTTGACCCCCACTGTGGCCCCACCCTACACCCAGGGATCACGATTTTATCAAACTAGAATCTACCCTAACCAAGGATGCTTTCACACAAATTACAGCTTTTTTGGTTGATCTGTTTCTGAGAACAAGATTTTAAAAGATTTTAAAAGATTTTCTCTATATATTCCTATTTAAAAATTTGACCCCCCCATTGTGGTCCCATCCTACCACTAGGGATCATGATTTGAACAAACTTTAATCTACCCTATCTGAAGATAATTCCACACAAGTAATAGCTTTTCTGGCTGATTGGTTTCTGAGAAGAAGATTTTTAAATGTTTTTCTCTATATATTCCTATGTAAAAATTCGACCCCCCATTGTGGCCCCATCCTACCCCCGGGGATCATGATTTGAACAAACTTGGATCTACACTACCTGGGAATGCTTCCACATGGGTAACAGCTTTTCTGGCTTATCAGTTTCAGAGAAGAAGATTTTTAAAGATTTACTCTATATATTCCCATGTAAAATTCGACCCGTCATTGTGGCCCCACCCTACCACCGGGGATCATGATTTGAACAAACTTGAATCTACACTACCTGAGGATGCTTCCACACAAGTTACAGCTTTTCTGGCTGATCAGTTTCAGAGAAGAAGATTTTTAAAGATTTACTCTATATATTCCTATGTAAAAATTCGACTCCCCATTGTGGCCCAACCCTACCCCTGGGGATCATGATTTGAACAAACCTGAATCTACACTACCTGAGGATGCTTCCACACAAGTTTCAGCTTTTCTGGCCAAATGGTTTTTGAGGAGATGATTTTTGAAAAATACCAACAAATTTTCAATGTTTTTTAATTATCTCCCCTTGAAAGAGGGCGTGGCCCTTCATTTTAACAAACTTGAATCCCCTTCACCTAAGGATGCTTTATGCCAAGTTTGGTTGAAATCGGCCCAGTGGTTCTGGAGAAGAAGTCGAAAATGAAAAAAGTTTACGGACAGACAGACGGACGGACAGACGGAACAGGACAACAACAATATACCCGAACTTTCTTTAGAAAGTGCGGGTATAAAACCCCCCAAAAAACCCAATATTGTTGAGACTATTTTAACATATAACAAGAAACGATGATACAGAAAAACTTAAATTTATAAGGGGGTCATTTTTCTACAGGGGTCACTTTACTTCAGGTAGAGTGTGCTCATTTTTATGAAAATGACACTTATTCTTTCACCGTACATTCAACTGAGCTCTTTTCCGTATTAACAACTGCATCCTTTGTAGAAGGGGACGTACCTGATGCCGGATTGGCAAGGGGGCAGAAAACTCTAACTGACCCGCTTCCATTTTTTTCTAATCTATAAACCTTCCTTCTGCATGTTTGGCTTAAAATGTCACCAATGGACACGTTCTTTGCAAAGAACGAACTGCATCTACTTTGCACGTGTTCTGGAAAGGCAAATAGCAGTTTTTGCTCGGGATGGTTTTTAGCTCACCGAGACGAAGTCAGGGGGAGCTTAATGCTATACCCTCGGCGTCGGCGTCTGCGTCGGCGTCCGGACCTGGTTAAAGTTTTTGTTGCAGGTCCTGTATCTAAGTTATTACTTGTCCTATCTTCACCAAACTTGCATGGATGATGCATCTGGAACTACTTATGGACTTGAAAGACTTGGATGCTGAATCTGGGCCATGAATTTCAGATGCTGGAGGAGGTTAAGGTTTTTGGAGCAGGTTAAAGTTTTTGGTGCAGGTGCCCTTTGATAGCAATTTCTAAGTTACTACTGGTCCTAACTTCACCAAACTTGCATGGATGGTGCGTCTTATAATACTGATGCACCAGACAGACTTAAATGCTGAATCTGAGCCATAGGTTTCGGATGCTAGAGGAGGTTAAGGCTTTTAGAGCTGGTTAAAGTTTTTGGAGCAGGTGTCCTCTGATGATTATATCTTAGTTATTACTGGTCCTATCTTCACCAAACTTGCATGGATGGTGCGTCTTATTATACTGATGCACCTGACAGGCTTGAATGCTGAATCTGAGCCATAGGTTTCGGATACTGGAGGAGGTTAAGGTTTTTAAAGCTGGTTAAAGTTTTTGGAGCAGGTGCCCTCTGATAATTATATCTTAGTTATTACTGGTCCTATCTTCAATAAACTTGCACGGATGATGCGTCTTATGATACTGATGCACCTGACAGGCTTGAATGCTGAATCTGAGCCGTATGTTTCGCATGCTGGATGAGGCTGAGTTATTTTGGAACAGGTCACATGAGTAATAGATAATAGTTCTATTTCAAACTTGCATTGTTGATTTAACTATAATATAAATGAATCATAGAGGTGGCTTCAGATGCTTTTTACGTGGCATCTGTCTCGAGTACTAGTAACACAGAGTGAATGATTCTTGTCCTCAAACAAAGCGTGCTTACACTAAGGTATAATTCCGGTTGATTGCTTTTACATGTAGTGAAGTATTTAATTTTTCCATCGATATCTTTAATTCAAAGAGGCAATGTGCATTTAAGGAAGAAAACCGAAGTCCAATATAGAAAATGCACAATTTTGCATAAGAAAATAAAACAGTGTTTATAAATGCCGTTAATTTTAAAAAATAAAAAGTATGCCCACAGATGGAATCGAACCAGGGCACAAAAAACATCATATGTGACATAGCCAGCGTTTTAACCTACTGAACTATCCAGAACTTACACTTAGACCATTATGATAGAAAACAGTTTCCGAATTTTTCTGTTTTTTGTGTGCAAAATTCGATCCCAGTGCCGGGGTGTCCCTATGAAAACTCAATTTATTTCTTTAAAAAAAAACTATCAAAATATCTAAGATTTTTTTAGGGGCAGGCCGATCCTGAAGGATATATAGGCCAAAAACCATGAAGAAATTAGAAATATTCCATTTTACTGAGAAAATGCTGTTTCAGCCAACTTTGAAGATTAATAATAAAATTGCAAGAGCAATATGATAGGTTGAAAATGCAAATCGAAAAAATTTAGAAATATAAACGATAGAAAAAATCAAAAAAAAATTTGATTTTCAAAAGTGATTTTCTCCGGGAAATCTATCTCTCCTATGGTTCAATTCTTTTGTTAATTGCAACAGATCCTTTCCAAGATATTTTCATTGACACATTATCATTTTTCACTCGAAAAATTCACAGAAACGAAAACACTTTTCTTGCGGATATTTTTAATGGGAATATTTACATCTTTTCTCCATTCGGAAGTCACTCGAAATACCTCGCGCAATTTTTAAACGTTATCATCCGGGCTTGCTGCATTACAAAAGCCCCGTATACTTCACATTTTTAAGCCGTGTATAGAAACCTGATAATCTAACGGGAGCTTTCAAATTAGAAATCTTGGAGGCATTTTTTATACTTTTGAATGAACATCGTTTGAACCCCGAGGTATTTATAAACATCGATTAATTAAGCAAAATGTGAATTGAGGATATCTTGGGACAGAGTAAAGGTCTCTTCTCTCGTCGACATATGGCGGGAAATTACGCTGCACTATCGTAGAAAACTAGAAATCTGCTGAACGTTAACTGTACTTGTTACTTTACCATGAATATTATTCAACAACATTTTGTATAGTTTATTGTTTGAACACTATATTTGATTTACGAAGTTTATGCACAGCTTGCTGAACTATATACCGGTATTGTCGCGACTTTACATTTGCATCCGCAACATATAGCCCAGGTCTACTCTAGTGTGGTCAGAAATCTACGGAAGCGTATTAGGGCCGCAGCAGTATTTTTTATTAATTTGTTATAACAGATTATCAATTTGTTATAACAAATTACTAATCTGTTATAACAAATTGATAATCTGTTATAACAAATTAGTAATTTGTTATAACAAATTGATAATTTGTTATAACAGATTATCAATTTGTTATAACAGATTATTAATTTGTTATAACAGATTAGTAATTTGTTATAACAAATTATCAATTTGTTATAACAGATTATCAATTTGTTATAACAAATTATCAATTTGTTATAACAAATTACTAATTTGTTATAACAGATTAGT
>WFKH01006014.1:49069036-49081141 GCA_016163765.1 Magallana hongkongensis
AGGCTTTCTCTAAGAGATTTAATGTTCATTATCTGCTTTGCTATTTCTAAAGATGATGTTCCTGTAAAGAATTTTTTCATAATGTCAAAAATCAAATTTGTATCTAAACTATCATCTTCCAGATTGAAAAATTGCTCAGGTGTTTGGTTAGAGGTGTTGTTCCTGGCACTTCTGAGATAGTGTGCTGATTTATTATCTCTGGCACTGTATGGAGCTTCCGAGGAATCGGCTTCAAGTTCCTGTTGACTTGGAAATGACTGCCTGTGATAATTAATACAGTAAAAAGGTTTTATATATATATATATATATATATATATCTCGTGTGTGTGTGTGTGCGTGCGCGCGTGCGTGCGTGTACAGATTTTGCTGAATCAAAGCTAAAATATTTACAATATTAAACAAAAATAGGTTTGAAAAAAATGAACCTTGGATGTGAAGGAATACTGAAATCGGTTTGACACGATTTATCAATATGATTCATTGGCCCTTCATCTGCTGAGGCAGGTGTATCATTTGCTGACTTTTTGAGTCTGGCATAAAAACATCTGCATGATACACCTATAAATGAATAGAGCATATATTGAATAACTATATAATATTCAAAGTAGATGCCAAATGCTCAGTACAACTATCTTTCAACAAACCTGTTCTAGATGTCCCAAAGGTCTCATTCATACTTGATGCTAAATTACGCCAGTACTCATTAGATATGGGATTTGGTGGTGGGTGGCGTTGCAGGAATGCTTCCAAGAAATTAATTTCAGAACTTTCCCATTTTGAACCAACTGACTAAAAATATTGAAATAATAACACAAACTGGAAAACAGTCACACATGGATATGTTAATTTGATAAGTTTTTTTTATTGAAGAAAGATGCATTACAACAAGGGATTTTAATTAAGACGGTTATAACAAAAGTCCACCTTGGTCTTGGGTATTAAGGGGTACACAACATCTGCATGATAAATACCTGACACTGAAGTTTTGTGGGCTGGACAGGTGTCTGCCCTGAGGGAGTTCCTCTGCATCTCTTAGATGTCCGTGATTTCTGGGGCGTTGCTGGCTTCTTGGCATATGGGTGCATAATAAACGATGGACCCCTTTCGTGATGTTGTTCTTGCTTTGCACATGTTGCATATTCATGTTGAAATGGCTGCATCAAACAAAATAATGGAATTATCTATACACACATCCACATCTTGATAGAATCTGTACACAAGCTATCCTTAAATCAAATCAAACCAATTGAGTAAAATGAGTGAGTAGGGAGTGTCATTGGAAACTAGTGTAAAAATTAACATATCTTTTTGTTGCTTATTACATTCAGAGATATATATAACAGTTAGTATATACATCCCTGTAACATCTTTGATAAAACCAGGAAAGTTGTTAAATCAATGCATGACTTGAGTACAATGCTCCCAGGAATTGAACCTGCATGGATCTCCACAATTTAATCCATGTTAATTTAAAGCTTGGATCGGGTGTGTTACCTTTACACCAAAGCAAAGAACTTTAGTTTGCATTAATATACAATTATATAGAAGCCACCCTAAAATCAAATCAACTAAGTAAAATGAGTGGAGGGTGGAGGGGGGTGGGTCATGGGGAAAACAAAAACATGTGTACACTCTGTAAATGAGCCCTTGATTAACATTAAAAGATTGATATCTGGACGAAACAAGAATCTCCCTGCTTACTGAACATAATTCTGACCAACAACGTTGAAAAAACTTTTGATGAAGTGACAGTAAAGCTAGCAAAGTCTGACTGATATCGCATATGCCATTTGTTTACAAATGTCAACGAATTGAAAAACGTATTGCAAACAAAATCGGGCGGTTCGTGGGTCAATAACAGTATGTATGGTCTCATCAAACTAAATTCTAACCATATGATTAAAAAAATCCGGCATGACGCAGCTAAAAATATGATAAATCGGGTTGAATACATCAAGCACATGCAAACTTACCATCTCGGACGCCATCTTGGATTGCATAGAGGGCGCCGCCATTGCAAGGTGCATGCCAGGCCTTCTGTGCTTGCACAATCGGAAGGCCTCGGGAACCAGGCTAGCGAATAGGGTACATGTATATTAGAGCTTAAGATTTGATAGTGTAACACAAATGGTAAATGAAAATGGGTGGTGAGTACCGAGACACTCTGAAGTCGCAAACGCCCGAATCTCTGATTATTCCGAGCAGGCTTGGGGTAATGCTAAATGTAATGGTAATGCATTTCAATGCATTACATGTTTCCAAAGTAATGCTAGTAATGTGTAATGCCACAAATTTAGCATTACAAGTAATGGTAATGTAATCCATTACTTTCCAAAATCTAGTGTAATGCTGGCATTACATGGCATTACTATGCTTATTTATGCATGTTCATTTTTAAATTAAAATTGTGATGAATTGAACGATTGAAATTGCATCTGATTAAAATTATTTGAAAGAATAACATAATAATACTTGAGATAAAAATATTCTAGTTGTATTATAAAAAAATATAAAACAACCCATTTTTAAATTGTCAATATTATTAGCTATAACAGTACAGTTTATAACATTTTTAAAAGAGTTGATAAAATGAGTTTGAAATCATTTAAAAAATTTACTCCAATTAGTTGCTTATTCAATTAATTCTTTACTATGATGAATGTGTCAACAGCCCTCAGGATAATCTTAATATCAAAACAATCTGTCGTTTTAAAAAGTGCTAAACACCTCTATCCTCTTCTCTTGGCTGTGACCTACTTATATAGAGCTTTAAAAGATGAAATGAATGCGCTGTCCAACCATGGTTTCTGGAAGCTTAAAAATCAATTCCATTTTTATAACCCATTTGAAAATAACCACTCACTCTCTCTCTCTCTCACACACACAATATCTGTGTTTTATATAAAGTACATTAGTTTGTACTGATAGAAAATACAATTTCTCTTATTTTCTGAACACTTGATATATTTTACGTTAAATATTGCCAAACAGTATCTTTTGATCCCAGATTCCACTGCTCCTGTAGAAGTTTATTTAATACAGCTGGAAAGATTTTCAAATCCGACAGGATGCAGTTAAAAGATGAAACCTTTGAAACTTTCATGATCAAAAAGTGCAACAGTTATCTTGTTTAAGTCATTTGATTTGAACTTGATAGTGAACATGAACCTGTAGATATGTTAATCTGTGTTTTATATTTGAAACATTTGCTATATCTTAAGCTTTACTTTTTTAAAACTTATTATTGTCTTTTCACAAAGTAATGGTAATGGTAATGCATTACTTTACTCATGTAATGGTAATGTAATGCATTACTTCAAGAAAATTAAGTAATGGTAATGGTAATTTAATGCCCAAATCCACGAAGTAATGGTAATGTAATGCATTATTTTACAATGTAATTCGCCCCAAGCCTGATTTTGAGAATCTCATATCACGTGATCAAAGGGTATAAATATGCAGATATCATGAGTCTGCAGTTAGTTGCAGTTTAAACGCTAAAGAGAACACTTCAAGGTAAGGTTATTGTGCGTAAGTTAACATTGCTTTGCGATTTGTGGAACAATAATACCGGTATATAGAAGCAACTTGTCTTCGTGAGCGTTGCTTGTTAAATTAAGCGGGTAGACCTTTGTTAACAGTTACAAGGGCGCTTCGTGGGGTCGCTTTGAAGCGACCGATAGAAGCGACGGGTCGCTTGAAGTGACCGAGAGAAGCGACGGAGTGCTTCGGGCGACAAAAAATTCATGAAAAATATAGTCTACTCTTTCATCGCCAGTAAACAGAATTTCGTTATGGAGTGACTTGTATCGCGAAATAATTTTAATGTGTTTTCACTCGTAATGATGAGATACATGTAACTCGTTAACCTTTGCCTTGCAAACTGCAATGATAACATTTGCGTCGTACATGTAGGTCACTTGCGAGTCAATTGTACCGACGTCTTTCTGAGCCTCACGACAGCTGCACGGACAGTTATTAGTTTTCGCATTTAATATTTTTTTTCTTTAGACATGAATTGAAATAATTCTACCTCAAGAAGTGAATATTGAAACATCAAAAGAATTCGAAGAAAAAGAAAACTATTATTCTGTAATTGCTGCTTTGGTGAATATACTAGCTAAACTGGGCGAAACAATATGAAGAATGTTTTGAAAACATAAAATTTATTTTTTTATATCTGATACCATAAAGTATTGGAAAATTTTCTGAAGTCTAGAAGAAAGTCTGCGCAAAAAAGTAATTTCGGCAAATTAATTATCATATGATATTTTCCTGACTATGTAATATCTTTGAACGCTATTACATTTATGTTAACTATTTGTTGAACTTTACAATATCTTCGAACAAGCTTTGACGAAATTTTCAACTGAAAGTAAAAATTCACATTGAATTTCGTTGCTTTCAGTTTTACAAATGTTATTATTAAAAGAGTGACACTATTTACATTTCATTCATTTTTTTAAATTAATGTCTACAAATTCTTTTCTGGTATTCTGATTTCGATATCATTATGAAAACAATTTTAACATGAGGCCCAGGGGCCACATCGCTCAACTGAGCAACAATAGCCATCACTCTGATCAAATCAGCATTACAGTATCAAAATCAAAATATCTTGACAACTAATACAGTAGATCTTGCTCAAAAAAATTGAAAACTCTGCCGATTTCTATCAACATATTTTTATGGTAAATACCAAGCCCCTTTTGCTTTTTAAGAATTTGTAAGAAGATTTTTCTCCATTTAAATATAACCCCCCCCCCCACTTTATGGCCCCACTTTTCTTTAGGGAATCATGGTTTGATCAAACTTTAATCTGCACAACCTGTGCTTTCACACAAGTTACTGCTTTATGGACTGAATGCTTTTCCAGAAGACTTTTAAAGATTTTTCTCTATATCTCCCTATGTAAAACTTTGAAACCCCCCTCCCCCAATGTGGCCATCATACCCCGGGGATCATGATTTGAACAAACTTGAATCTATACTATCTGAAGATGCTTCCACACATGTTTAAGTTTTTCTCGCCAAATCGTTTTTGAGAAGAAGATTTTTAAAAATTATATATTCCCATGTATAAATCCATCCCCCATTGTGGCCCCACCCTACGCCCGGGGACCGTGATTTAAACAACTTGAATCTACACAACATGAGGATGCTTCCACACAAGTTCAAGCTTTTCTGGCCTAATAGTTCTTACGAAGATTTTTAAAGATTTTCTCTATATATTCCTATGTAAAAATCCATCACCCATTGTAGCCCCGACCTATCCCCGGGGACCATGATTTGAACAAACTTGAATCTACACTACCTGAGGATGCCTCCATACAAGTTACAGCTTTTCTGGCCAAATAGTTTTTGAGAAGAAGATTTTTAGACAATGCCAACAAATTTTTAATAATTCTAAATTATCTCCCCTTAAAAGAGGGTGTGGCTCTTCAAATGCCCTTTATTTGAACAAACTTGAATTTCCTTCACCCAGTGATGCTTTGTGCCAAGTTTGGTTGAAATCGGCCCAGTTGTTCTGGAGAAGATGAAAATATGAAAAGTTTATGCCAACGACAACGCCGACAGACAACGGACAAATTTTGATCAGAAAAGCTCACTTGAGCTTTCAGCTCAGGTGAGCTAAAAAGCTTTAATGGTAGTAAGAGATTATTCAAAATGGATAAAGTACTCTTTTTACGAAAATTATCATACTCACGAAAATTACTAGCATCATACTTATCTGTTATTTTCATGAAAAACTATTCTACAAAAACTTACTCATTTACTCCAAAAATGTATATGATTCTATCTTAGCACGCTTGCGAGTCGAAGTGATTGGGAAATTGTTTGCCTTTTCTTAACAATCTACGTCAATATCTATCTTCTCGTCCTGCTTTTCTTCTTTTATTGGTTTTTATTTTTAGAGGGAGATCACTAGAAGTTTTGATTTGATTTTGATGAAAAGTTAAACTCTAGATTCTCTTAAACTTATGGAGATTTTTTTCATAATTATTTCTATATACATGTACATCTTGTTTATGAACAATTCGCACGCACCACGGGCAATTGGTGTACGCATGACGTAGGTATGACGTACGTTTACTGTGCGTTTTATATGTTGATGGTGAGCACAAGCGACTTGCAGTCAGCGTACGTGTAACACAAGGGACAAGTGAGATCTACTTACGGCATTCGTTCAAGTCATATCGTACGGTTATCTTACGGGTTCCTTGAGTGAAGTGCAAGTGCAGCGTACGATTTCAGATCTTGCAAGGAAATCATTGTGATTGTTGTGCATATCGTACGCGTGTGTGCTTACGGGAAGCATACGTCCTTCCAAAATCGAAAGATGCACTTGCGTGTCTCGCAAGATTTTCATTAAAATTTGCCGGTAGACCACCCGTAAAAGCACGTACTAGTAGTTGTGACTAAGGCTTAAGGTGTTGTTAAGGTGCTTTTATTTATCTAAATATTAAATCTACCGGAAAATAATCTCGCCTGTATCTCCAAGAAGGTAACAACACATTTAACACCAACATATGTAGCATATTTGTTTTCCTTTTAATATTTAAAAATCTACACTCATGTGTTTTCATTGTAATTTTAGTAATGCACTTCATAATTATGATAGTCTGATTATGTAATCTCTATCCACTGAATATGGATCTCTTCTGTACATTTCCAAATGGTGTATTCTTTTCTTTGATATAGGGTATTGAGTTTTTAGTTCTATCTTAGAAAATTTTAAGGATATATCTTTGTTCTCGTCTTGATTACGTATAGAAAAAATATTTTTTCCGTTAAGAAGGTCAAAATCAATGTATGCACAGAATTCCACAGCAGCTTCCAAAAACCTCGTCAATTCATACTTCTCCCCTTCCAAGATGTAGTCCAAAAGTCTGCTAACGGTCAGCCCTTTGTCTGGTTTACACATTGCAATCATGAAGTTTTCACAGTCTGTCACCAAAGGGGACTGGTACTCATGTGCTAAAGGTAGAACTTGCAGTACATTATCCGCTGGAAAAATAAAACTTCTTAAACATGTGAAACTCCTATTTTAACAATTCTCGTCTATTGTCATTTTCTTAATATCATAACTATTCCTAGTCTCTTGGAGTTTATATACTGTTTATATGTTTATCGGAAAGTTCTTATGTTAGTGTTTTCTACAAAACAAAATAGTTTTTGAATCAATTTTGTGGTTATTGTTTTATCAACAAATAGTATGGCTGATTGTTTTTACTCTTCGGACGTTTCAACTTATGTGGTTTTTTTCTTCATTTCTTAGTTCAAATAAGTATAAAGAATATTCAAGTACCTGTTAAGGGATGTTTCATATGTTAGGATATAAACATCTTAAAAATTCAACAACGTCATCTGCTTTTTTGTCTGCTAATGGTATCTCTTTTGCAGTTCTTTCCGTGAAATGACTGTTAAACATGGTATTAAATACAGGTGATTGCTGGGATAGGACCGCTTTGTTAACATGGATCTTTTGATCTTCCACGACCAGAATAACATCGGTTTCTGGAAAAGCGCGATCTTTTGTTAGCTGGATATCCTCCTTTTTTGTCTTCTGTCCCTTTTCTGTCATTTTTTGCCTTCGACTATAACAATGTAAGGAAAAAAAAAATAAAAATGAAAAAAGTAAATGGGACAACTGAACTTTAACGGTACTTACAAAATACATGGAAATAGCACGTGCTCTTCCTGTATATTGTTTCTTACCTTTACAAGGTCTAAATCCCCCAAAAATTATTACGTTGTTGATTTGAACTGTTTACTTTCATTTAAGTTTCACAGTAGTGAACCGGAAGTTATTAATTGTCAAGTCGTACATAAAATTCATGTTTAAAATGTTGTTATTTTAACAATATTTTTATAAATATGTAACCAATTCATAACAAACAAAAAAAATTAACTTTAAGATAAATACAGCCATCCCCTCCTCCCTGTCCTTGATTACCCTTTAGATGTGAAAAAAGAAGACTTTTAAATTATGACACACATTCACCATAAGACAAGTCAAACATGAATTTCACAAATTTGATAGTGATCTTCAATCTAATCGTAACCATGTACTTAATTTGTCTGCTAGATGCCCAGAAATAGAGAAAAAGATTTTAAGAATGATAACACATTTTCTACATTTCCACAAAAGCCTCGCCATAACATTAGATCCCTGACCCCTGGGGACGTAATTTACAATTTGGGAAGGGTTTCCTTGTCTGTTTAATTTCCAGTAGTAGAGAAAATCAAAGTACTGGAAGTACTGAAAAGCGCTAACCTAGCTTAGTTCTAAAGGAAATTTACTTTGTCCAAGCTTAGTTAGAAACGAGGCATTAAAAGTATCCAAGGCCAGATAGGTTAAAATGGCGTCGAAGTTGTACTCATCCATATTTATCCTTATCTGAATTACATTTTCTTTAAATATATAATATAATTTATTATTTACATTTAAATTATTGTATATAAAAATCGAACACTTTTGGTAATTGACACTTGTCTGAAACATGGAATAAAAAAGCCTTTGATTTTGTCAGTACACTTGAATTCACACCTGGGTCTTGTGTGCGACAATTGTTTGTATAACGTTTGCACTTTTACATTGTTGTTATACGTGCAATTTCTTTATAAATGTATTGCATTGATTATTATAGTTGATGTTCTGATTTTTATTGTGCACATGTACTGCATTAAGCTGGTAAGTTGTTGCGTCTAAGTAACAACTGTAAGCTAAGCAAGATATACGTCCATACAGGCGAGATGTACAATGCAGACTTAAAGTGTCTAGTCAGTTTCTTTTATACGTGCTGTGTGGAGAGCGGCGAGCACCAAGAACTTTGGATATTTACATATTTAAATCTGATCGAAATGCCATTCAGTTTTGTTAAAAGGATTTTGTCGACGGTAACATGGAACTAACTCCGTATCCAAGTGATTAGAGTGTCGAACTCATGATCCGTTCATTTTGAGTACGAATGAAGATGTGGCTTTTGCTGTTACTTAATGAATTGAATTATTAGATATTCATTTATTTTACCCCCAATTACAAATTATTTGCTTATTAAACATATGTACAGTTTATTTATCATGATATATTTCATATTAAATTAATTAGATTAAATTAGAGGGATTTTTTCCTGGTGTGTTATTCCACCAATACCACTATACTCTATTTTGTTTTGTTATGCCGCTACTGGCACTGTTAAATGTTATTTTGCAGCATCGCTAAAAAATCAAACAGTTCTTATAAACAAATGTAATAAAAATTACCGGATGTCTGGTAGGCAATTAACAATAAATTTCACAAAATGAGAAAATATTATGTTTGTTTGCTGATGACCATCATGTTTTGAATTGAACCTTGTATAACTCATTTTAGAGAGAGAACGTATAAAGGTTATGTTTTAATAAATCAAATTTCTTTGAATAGAAAGTTATTTATTTACAACATATTACAACTTACAAAGTAAAACCTCCGTATGTGAAAGATGGAGAAGATATGTAGTTTTCTTGCAATTTGGAAATCAGATATTGAATATTAAATGAACATTTTAAGAGAATACATCTCTTTTCAAAATGATTTATCATTTTGTCAGTGACAAGTAGAACTACTTCTTGGTAAATTATTAAAGCTGCATTGTACGATTTTTTCGCTATTACAGTATTTCAATTAATTCTTCATGCAAACCAATTATTTATAAAGTTATTAAAGACTTTTGCCTATTTACACCAGCAGAATCGGTCTCTTTTCAAAATTAGATATATTTAAAGTATGTGAAATAATTTCTTTATGGGCAAACAAAAAAACCCCAACAACAACAACAACAACAACAAAACAAGCTGCATCATGGAAATGTTTAAAAAAAAAACGTTTGGCTTCGTCCCCCGAATGTTTGGGTTTATTCAACCCGCATGTTATGCATCTATTGTAAACAAAGCAAACTTCAGAAATATTAGGGAATAAAATGTACACAGGTTTATTTTTGAACTGCCAAAACATAACAATTTTATTCATAGCGATGTCAAAGTCGTAATTAATACAATCATAGCCGCATAGACATCAGGAGCGAACTTTAATATGAGGCAAAATAACAAGGTACCCTTTTGTGACGTTAATTGACCGGAAAAACTCCTGCAATGTCTATTATTATGTACATACTTAGCATAACCATCGTTTAAAAGCGTTCCCCAAATTTGATATAAAATCGGACCAAGCAGCTTTAGTGATTTTTTTAGAATCAATGAAAAAAAACGACATAGAAATTTCATCTTTGGAGAAGAAGTGTGCATATATTTTTTTTTTAACTAAAGTAAACGGAAGTTGGCATTTTTATATTCATGACATTTATCATGTCTCTTTTATTTGATTTTTCTATTTTTAGCTTCTGTATACACACTTTATTTCCTCATCACTGTGTAGCAGCCCATGCAATGATGTACGTAAGGCCCGAACATTAGATTCACAATAGCCCGTGCAATTATGCGCGTAAACCCCTAAAACTGGTTCCCTAGCCGGTTTAAGTGGTATTTATTTCTGCTCATAGAGGGCGGTTATTCCTTGCACCGGAAGTACAAGTCTAACGACAATAAAGCGCTGAGCTATGCTTAGCGCTTTAAAAAGAATTATTGTTTACTCACTGTATGACTACCAGAGCCCCAATGATTGAAATGAAACGAAATAAAAGATCTAATAAATGTGCAGACAGTAAATTCGGGATACCCGACAGATTCAAGTCAAGCACATTTTTGGTTAGCACTTTCATACAGTGAAATGTTCCTACTGTAAATAGTAACTACAGCTCGTTGCAATTGTTTTATGGAAACTATTTTAATGTCATAGTAGTTATACAAGTATATCAATGTGTAGAATCTACATTATTTTGAGTAATTTTATTGATGAACAGGTTTTCATAATTATATATGTAAGACTCCGATGGTCACGTCACGTCATGTGATAACGACGTCATAGGTAACGTCGTACTATAGCAGTCCGAACGATCTACGTATACGTTTTGACAAACTGAAGAAAAGGGGATAGACAAACGATCCCAGTTCGGAGCAGTTTTTGTACTTTTGAAGCGAGGAGCAAAATAAATGCAAATTATAGTCGAAACATTTGTCATAATTATGTTACGGGAAAGTGTTTTCGGTGGAGCAATATAAGAATATGTAGAAAGAATATAACTATACTTGTGCAAATCAATCATGTAATGTTATTTTGTAAGGTATTCATAGATTTGAAAGCTTAGAGTATTGTTCTATTTATTCTGAATGTGTGATAAAAATATTCTTTCTTATCATTTTATGCATTTATTTAGGGAAACTGTCCGTCTGCCAGTCGTCTATATCACTCCTATTTGAATTCGAATAAAGAACTAGATACAGTTCAGTTTATTACATTGTATGTTTAAAATGCATATTTCCTTATTAAAGTTAATCGGCTGGTCGTTTCAACTATTTCGGTGTTTTATTCATATTTAAGTTGTACTGCTTTTCTATAATTCCTGCAACTCCTATTTGTTTCTTCTTACTTTTTTCCAATTCTTTGTTATTTTGCTACTTTTTAGCTCACCTGAGCTGAAAGCTCAAGTGAGCTTTTCTGATCACTTTTTGTCCGGCGTCCGTCTGTCTGTCCGTCCGTTCTTACATTTTTGAATTGTGAGCTAAATATTTTGTCCAGACAGCACTTATGAGCTAAAAAAAATTATGAGCTTAGCTCATAAAATTGGAATAAAAATTCACTAATATCATTGTTGTGAGCTTTAAATGAAGAATAACAACGAATCAAATTTAGCTCTTAAATTTTGGATTACACCTTGATAGACTCGTAATTGGATTACTTCCCTTTGACCAGAAAAAAATTCGCGCCTTTCCTAATGAGCCGATTTTACGCGCAACTTCCGGTAAATGACGTGAAGGCGCGCATTCATCTTTAGGAGCTACAGCAGAACAGGTAAGGCTTTTTCATTGATTACTCTCTGTGAACTCTATTGGTGACTTTTTATTTCAACAATCGTATAAAGTGATTTTTACATTGTATTTGTAGTCATCTTATCAAAGCGATGAACTAGATTTATAAATGTATTTTTTCGAATTCGAACGTAGTGAC
>WFKH01006014.1:49090463-49120301 GCA_016163765.1 Magallana hongkongensis
AAAATTAAATTCAAATCAAATTAAATTCAAAAAATTGTTACTTGTGATAGATAAACCAGTTTTAAGTGCAAAGGGTTATGAAAAAACTTATGTGGCTTTCTAATTTCATTATCACCATATTTAATCTAAGGTTGTAATCTCTAATTAAAAACAATATTAGATGTGAATATTCTGCTTGGTTGGAAAAACTGGCGACAAATGTCAATACAGCGAAAACTGCACTTTTAGTGTAAATTAGATGCGCCCTAACACAGAGGGATGAACGCTGATCCCCCTTTTTCTTTGTATAGTTGTATTCATACAGTATACAATTAAGGACACACGCGACGTTCCTCGGTTTTATATAATTTTCCTTGATAATTTATTTCTTCTTTATTTGCATTTAAACATGTTCATGCCCAAACACTCAAGGTGTATAACCAGTGTATATATTTACATACAGTCTCAATGCATAATAATTAATTCAAAAACTTCAAATGGTGTTTCAAATTTAAAAAAAAAGATTTATAATGTTAAACATTGAGCCCTTGCCCCTTGTGACTGTTTCAAATCTACGGTAACTATAACATATCAGAATCTTACAGTTAAGTTTGCTGCGTGTTTGACAGAACACGTGCTTTAGATGATGTAGTACTCGTAACCAGCCATTTAATTGCGATTGATCAGTACTGTGTTATAATTGTGTACTTGATTTATATGCAAAAGTTTCGTAAGCAATAAGTGCTTGAAATTTAATAACGCTTGATACAGCGAACTGATACGCTGTTTGTGGAATGATAGTAGGATTGACAGTAAGATATGGAGCGCTCGGGGGGGGGGGGGGGGGGATTACCTTAAAAGGTGTTTTAAACCCTGTCAAAAACAGGGATTCGCAGTCTGTGTGTGTAATGTATCTAAATTTTGCTTTTTTCAGGCATAGGATATCAGCTCAAACTTAAGGCTCATTTCCTGGAATTGGCCGGATAAAAGTAACGTATATTTTGAATTTATATTGCTCTTAGATAAAGTAGTGTCGATTAAGGATGCACTGCATCGTGTGTAATTCTTACTCAAGACGTAGTCCGCAAAACCACTGCGCTAAACAAAACAATTTTGACAGTTTTTATGATGTTTGTGAATTAAATACTGCCCAAACTATGAGTGTTTTTCAATATATTGCGTTCAAGTTATGGTTACAAAAATAATTGAATGCACATTATTATTTACAAGACTGAACTAATTGTGTTTACTTCAATCTGAATAATGGACATTTAAAAATTCAAAGCAGATCCTTGCTTGACTCTCTGAAGCACCTTGAATAACTTTATACGGGATCAACACAGGCTTTGCGTGAATACCTAGCTCGACAATGTAAGCGTTGAATTTATAGTATACGAAAAGACAGTCATTGCATCCTTTTGTAAACAATTAATGCAATGATAATTGACAATTTCTTGATTCTCTTAACTGCATAATTTACAGTGTTGAGAAAAATCCAATAAACAATAATACATATAATACAATACGTACGTTGAAGGGTGAAAATGAAAATAGAAAAAAAAGGGGGGGGGAGTAGAATTGATAATTAACCTAGAGAGCTAACTCTCTCAATTATAGTTTTAATGAATTTACAAAGATTAATCAACATTTTTTTTATTATTAATATTAAATATAGTTGTTGAAATTTGTAAACATTTGGTTGTGTATAGAAGTACATGTATAAAGGTATGTTAAAAACTGTCTTATCTTTAACTGTTACTTCTGTACAATGAAATAAATAATGAAATTCGTCGCCTATCTCAGTTACAAATGGTACATTTACGGTTTTCACGAGGTATATCATACCATCTACCTCTTTCTATAGGCAATTTTGCATTACCAGTTCTTAAAGTACAACAAAAAAATCTTATATTTGATAGGCAGATCCCGTAAGTATTTTTCCAAGGATAATGAGGATTTTAAGATTATAAAGTTAATACCTTTTGATGAATTATACGCTTCGCTATTCCATGATTGCTTAAAGTGGTCTAAGAGTACATGTATATAAAAACAGTTTTCTTAAGCCACTGGATATTTACATTTTGTAGGTACAAATAAAAGATAGACCACAATCATTCAATATTTTAAAAATAAATTTAAACCAGGGTCTGTTCATTTTACCCATTACATATTGTAATTTTGACGAAACTTTATTATTATGTGAAAAAAAAAGTTTACTCCAAAATGCAATCATGCGAACTTTAACATTAATTATTAAAGGATATCGTCCGATTTCCCCATAAACCATATAATTTGGTGTTGAAGACTTAAGGTTTATGATATGTGTACAAAATTTCAGATGTAATTGTTCAACCAGTGCAATATTACTAAATCCCCAGACTTCACATTCATAGAGTTAAATAGGTTCCACAATTTTGTCAAACATATCCAATTTACAGTCAATTGACATATTGTGTTTTCTACATTTGCCAATTACACTATGCATAGTTTTGGTAGCCTTTTCAAAGGGTTCTTTCACATTGAGGTTGAATGATCCATTTTTACAAAAATGCAGACATTGTATTGCATCATAAAGGGCCAATTCAGGCTTTATAATATTTTAACACATTTGGTTCATTTTCTAATGAAGGGCAAACATGGTTTTGAAGCGATTTTCCCTCAATAAATATCAAAGTAACAATGGTATGGACTGTTGTAGGTGCTCAAGTTTAATCCTATCAAAATGTCTTTAATAACGTAGTCTTTATCTCTAAAGGGACAAGGTCTCACTATATTGAGCATAAAAATAAAAATTGAATAAATGTGAGAAATACCATGCATTAAAGTAAATAACGTTTAACATGATTATAGAACATCATTATAAGAGCAGCAGCAGCAAGCATAAAACAAACAGCATTAACTCAAGTAGCATTGGTTTGTTCCAAGTTGACCGTGAACATTGAAATTGAATTTTTATCATTTACAGATTTAAAATATAAAGCCAATATGAACAGTTAATGTTCAGCAACATTATAAAAAATCAGCAGCACAAACTTGTCACCTCAGTTGAATGAAAGGGCGCACATGCCACATAGCCGTAAACTGCAGGTTTACGGTCACCCAACCTAAGGGGGCAGCCCCATTCAACTGACCCACGACCAAAACCCGTTTTAACAAGTGTTAGGAAATACTGACCTATACCAAATATGAAAGTATTCAAGACCCCCCCCCCCCTTCAAGTTGTTTAAGAATACGGAGTTACCAAAGGGAGTCAGGTGCAACTTATCACTATCCCAAAAACGTTGCATGTTTCTATGTTGTCTATATCATTTCCCCAACAATGAATGACAAGAAAGTCACGGTATTCTTCCCATGTAGCAAGATACATAACCTTTTTTCTCAGATTATAGAATCGTAAACTTCCATAGCCTTGCCACCATATTTTCATGCTTATTCTTTCCAATAGCCAAGCAATTTCTTCAAAAGATAAAGGCATCTTTATTGTATTTATACACGAAAAGAGTAATAATAAATCCAATGAATAAAAAATAACAGTAAAGTGTAAATAAAGCATCGTGGACATTTCTTTGTTAAGAACTTTGATATGTATTTAAAACAAAACGTTAAGATTCCACGCAGATATCACGTCGCAGGCATGCGGCGACTATCTTTGTCGTTTATTCTATATACTATGTTATTTTCAGAAGTAATGATTAATTTGCTTTAAAAGAAAGTGGGCGCTTAAGATGTAGAGTCGGCAGGAATCTGGGCGCACAGGGAGAGTGAAAATTTCATAGATAATTTGTACAGATTTTTCGAATTACGACCGTCATTTGGTTTCTTTTTGACGTGAAATGGGCAGAAAAATGTTTGAAATGCAAAAGGTTTTATAATAATATGGGTCTAAATATAGCAACACGACGCAACTGATGCAATATCCTACTTCTTTACAGCTGTTTTTAAATAATTTTGTTGTCTCTGTTGTTTCACGAATTTGAAACGTGTAAAGATGACATATTTCAACATAAAAATGTCGTTTTTAAAATAGATGGGGAGATGACCCAGAGGTGTATGGAATCCGGATAGGGCCATGTAGTTCACTATCGCATCATCGCACCATCGACGTTTGGGTCGATAGTGCGAGGACGCGATAATGTGATGACGATGAAGCGATGACGATGAAGCATTGGTGCGATAGCGCGATGACGATGATGCGATGGCGCGACAATGCGATGACGATGGTGCGATGGTACGACGAAGCGAAAGGGGGGGGGGTTGCAACCACTGTAAACATATTTTTTATTAAATCTACATGTAATATATCTCACAATCTTATGGGAATAAGCTCTTACTTTGCTCAAATATATGAAGATGTGAATTATCGCCCTCCCCGTTTAAAAACCATGCCTTGATCATGCGATTTTCTTTCATTATTTTGTTATCTTTATATATTAAACTATAATTAAGCTCTTCTAAATATGCATATGTCTGGCAAGAAGGGAATGGTGAAGATGGAATAACACATCATCACAAAATGGCTGACCTCTGATCGAAACGACATTTCGTTTTATTAAAAAGATTTTATCGACGGCAATATGTAACTTACTCCATTGCCGAGTGGATACAGTATCTGGCTTGTGATCCGTACATCCCGAGTTCGAATCCCGCAGGGTTTTTTTTTTGTTACTTACTGAATTGAATTTTGTATATATTCATTTTTTTATCCCCCAACTGCAAATTTTCGCTTATTTGACATATGTACAGTTTATTTATCATTATATATTTCATAATCAAATAATTACTGTTGGAGTGACTTTTTCCAGGGGTGTTATTTTACCTTAATTTATAATACCTAATTATTATTAGAGAGTCAAGTTTATCAACCGAGTAAAGTAGATTTCTGATATATAATCCGTTCATTCATTCACTGCCTGTCGTTATTTCTCTTTCCAATTGTGCATGCGCAATCCAGTCGATAGCGCGATGGTGCGATGAAATGATGACGATAGTGCAATGAAGACCATCGCGTCATCGCTATTGCACCATCGCGTTATCGCTATCGTACCATCGTGTCATCGCGCTATCGCTTCGTCGTACCATCGCACCATCGCCATCTCATTGTCGCGCCATCGCATCATCATCATCGCGCTATCGCACCATCGCTTCATCATCATCGCTTCATCATCATCGCTTTATCGTCATCGCATCATCGTCATCGCACTATCGACCAAACCGTCGGTCTTGCGATGATGCGATAGTGAACTACATGGCCCTATCCGGATTTCATAGAGATGGTTAATTATGTACTTTTTCAAAATATGTTTTGGAGGATAATAAACAAAGTCCAGAGATATGACAATGTTGTTTTACATGTATATACTACTTTATACCCCATATTGTAAAGTCTCGCATGGCTCAATGGTTTTATCTTGGTTTAGTGAACATAGACATGTATTTTTTGTGGTTGAAATCCTGATGGTGATTTCTTTTTTATTTTTATTTGTTTTAACTATTTTGCGTTTAAATGTATGATGATATAACATAATGTTGAAGTATAGAATATATTTTAATTTGTCGTTATTGATTTCTGCCATATGTACACTATTGTATGTTCTTATTACTAGTTTATTATGATACACAATATAACTAATATAATTGCAGGGGTGTGCAATTAACATCGCCCGACGCCCGGGGTTACCAATTCTAGAGGTCGGGCTAGCAAAAGTATTAACTGTGTTAGCCCGTCGGGCTAGTGATTCATTACTAGAGTTGGCAAAATATGCCGGTTTTTAATGTCCTATAGTAGGAAAAGTGCATCGTCATTGTTATCACAGAGGCATGAAATCTGCTCCTTTTGTGTCATGATAGCCTTAAAACTTTTTCTCGTCCTACATTCTTCTGAGTACCTTCTACAAACACTCTGCTGTAAGTTTCACACTTCGAAGTTCTGCCGACAGAGTTGACCAGACGAGATAGTCACGCCTCACTGCACATGGTTTCGATCGTTACCTGTGCAGGTGTTTTCAAGTGACATCGTGTCATCACTGTAGAATGATTCCCTTTCCCTTTTGTGTTGAATTGGCATTTCTTTAATTTGTATTCAGTGGCCTTTTTTTTTTTTGATTTTCTTTTACACACAGAGAGAGAGAGAGAGAGAGAGAGAGAGAGAGAGAGAGAGAGAGATAAGAAAACTTCTGCAGTAACTATTCTCATGAACACATTTTAAAGTGACATGCTTAGTGAATTTTAAAAAATATTCATATCTTACATATTATTGTTTATTGCATATTCCATTATTTTCAATTAAATTATTGTTACATAATTAAATGCAAAGTTGTATTTTGTACATGGAAATTCAACAAGATAAAATCAATGCACACATAGATAGTTGCGATGATTTTATAGTCTGTTCACATTCACAATATTTGGGCTTCCTAATATAAACACCCAGACCAATTTTGTTACTAAAATGTGTAGTATCGAGATAGCAATGAATTTGAATATTTTTTAACTACTGCAGAAAACATAAAGTAATAAATATTTTGTATATTAATAATTATATACTAGTAGCATATAGGAGAAAACATTATGTACCTAGAATTTAGGTCTTTTATAAAATGAAATGTCGACATGTCCGACAATGGCTTGTAACTTTGTTACTCCCACTTGCCCCTGGGCTAGTGGCCAAATTTTGTAATTGCACACCCCTGAATTGTATTAAAATATATATGCATAATCATTTCCAACATAACTTTTTATCGGTTTACCCCTCATTGCCCTTTTTCGAAAGCTTGTGAGTTTTTTAATGGTCGGAATAGACATGTACTTCAACTCTCAACATAATATAGCTTGCAATATTTGAGTAATCAATTTTTGTTCGAACCTGTAGCATTTCGAGGTTATAGACATTTAAACCCCAATTGATTCGTGTCGATGATTCCTGCAAACTTACAATCTTGTGGGCCCACTTTCTTTCAAATCTAAATTCAGCTAGGTTGATATTTCAATTTTTTCGCTTTACGCCGAGTGTTCATGATTTTATACCAAGCTGAAGCTAGAATTATAAATACGTTTGTGTCTAATGAAATTCAATTGAATATTGGTATTTGTCTATACGTATGCTTAAAAATTGATCCCCGAGTCTGTTTACTTTTCTCCGGAAATAGCATGCATCGAAAATTAAAAATATCCTTGTATTATTACAAAAATGGGACGATCGGGCACTTTACATTGTGATTTTATTCTCATTAAAAATTAGCCTCTGTCGCAACACAAAACCAAAACAACGGATTATTATGTGTCAGCCATGTTTTGACGTGAACCTTCGAGAAAAAATTGTTAAGATATATACAAGAGACTATTCAGCTCACCCGAACTTTGGCATTTTTTAGCATTTCACAATGATATAGGGGTAAAAAGTGGTCAATTATCTCCCTTATCTTTGAAGTGTGCATCAAACGGTATCAAGGCAGTGTAGGGGACCTATAGGGCTATTATTTCCCGGTCGCAAATTTGGGCTGTAGGGGTACCACAAAGTGGCTCTCAGGGGTTTGGGCTCATTTCAGGGGTTTATATCTCACTTGAGTTTGATCACAAGAACTAGGAAACACTGGGATTAAGTAGAGAATCTCAAGAGATATTCATTATAAGCGTTAGAGGGCTCCTATGACCCTAAAATGGGCTAGTTAGTTCACCCGAACTTTGGCATTTTTTATCATTTCACAATGATAGAGGGGTAAAAGGTGGTCCATTATCTCCTTTATCTTAAGTGCGAATCAAACGGATACCAAGGCAGTGTATAGGACCTATAGGGCTATTATTTCCCGGTCTCAAATTTGGGCTGTAGGGGTCCTGTTATGGTTATAAATGGGCATTATCTTAAATAAAATCATTTGTGCGAGAGAAAAATAAACCCAGTCCAATCTCAATAATCATGCATAGATAATATCAAACATCTAATATATATAACTTAATAGCCACTATTGTTTTCACGGTGAGAGTTGCATATTTTATGCAACATGTCCCCATAAAGTGAGATTTAAAAAAAATCTTAAACGCGAGAATAAAGTGTTATCGGAATTCTTGGGGTCTAACGCATTGGTAAACATATTGATCTTCCAACGGAGCACTCTTGGCCTGTGTGACCGCTTCCCCTCGTATAAATCGATATATTAATTCATACAACTGGTGTACTCAGACAGTCACGTACGTCAATCATAGCTACACCACAAATCGACGGCGTCTAAGTTAAGTGTTCCTTCCTTCGGATGTCGCCATCGAGAAATGATGTTTCTAGTTTCGAGGAAATGCAGCCCCGTAGATCTGTCTACTCCTAGACTTCCTGGAAATGTGCTGTTCGTTACCTCTTAGTTTGGTGTTCTTCGGAAACGCGTTATCGTTAGCATGGGGAATTCATCTTTTAAGGCAACGAAAGTTCTCTGATGTATGGACTGTTACCAGTATCAAGTACTCATTCATAAGTATGTTACAATTATATGTATATCTGTCTTGACGTCCAAACGGTTGGTCTTTTTCGTATATAGTACGTGTTCCGATTTCCTTCATCTGTTTTGGTACGACGGACGGGTGGGTTTATCCGTATTCTTTGTATACTATGCCATCTTAGTTTAACATCTCTGCAGGAAAAGTGAAAGTGATCAAGCATATCAAGTGGGACAGTTAATAATGCTTATTTGTCCCCCAACGGGGAGGGGGGGGGGTGTTATTTATATCTTACATCTCCGTATTTATCGATTTGTTAGCGTGACTTGAGATAACAAAAAAAACAAAACAATGGTCCTAGCAATTGTGTTTGACATGCATACTTTCTTGGTTAATAAAGCTCTTGTACCTGTGTCATAAAAGGTGAGGGTTGAAATTCCCGGATCTATCGAGGTATCGTGTGTGTACATAATTGATACGAGGCTATCACGAATTGATAACATTTTCAATGCAGAAATAGTATGGGTCTTGTCAAAGTTAGATGGGTGTTAAATACAGCCTCTAATAACCATGTGAGGTCTTATAACCATGTGAGGTCTTATAACCATGCGAGGTAAGTCGCTCCAAATGTTTTTTTTTCTGGCGCATAGTAAATGTTTTTTTTTTTTTTTTTTTTGGGGGGGGGGGGGGGTTTCTGGGGCATAGTAAGTTTCCAGTTTAATGTAACATAATATTCATTACTTTGGTTAATTTCTTTCTAACAAGGATCCTTGCAGGCGCATAATAAGGTTTTAGTATAATGTAATTTTATACTTAATACATGTACATTAGTTTATTTCTTTCTAACAAGGACGTCTAACAACTCCTTGCACTTTTAAATATCAACCGAATGTAGAACTTTTGTCGGTTTCTTTAAAACAGGAAAGCATTACCTACTAGGAAAGCATTCTTAACGAGACATGTGATAGGGTAACCACCGTAAAACAGATCGTTATTTTTCTCATTCTCTGGTCATAAAAACGAACATTACAACATGACAAACGAATATTCCAAAATATCCCTTTTCTCTTACCGGATTCCCCGGCATACATGTACCTATTGTATCCTCTTACTGCATGTACATATTATTAAGAGTGCAGGTCAAAAGTTTGAACAAGTGATAAGGCCATTACCACTCGCATTTAAGGCCTGAAAAATAAAATATCTGTAAAGTTTAGCTATTGGTAAGTACTACTATTGATAATAAGCTTGTCTTATGGACAGAAGATTGGAAATAAATATTGATAAATGGCCCAACTGACCAGTATCCCTGGTTAATATCTTTTGCATTATGATATCATGATATGTGTAATTTGACATGTATAATTAATTTTCATATTTTGGCTACCCTTCAGTCTACGAGTACAACTACAGGCTTTTTTGTGAGCAAAACATACTGTAATCAGAGAAATAATTAATTGAACAAGAAGAAAAATTCAAGATCTACAGAGAAACTGTCCCTATTTTCACCTTCGTTTAAATAAAAAGAGAGACATTCAAATTTCAGTATAGTATGTACTACAGTACTATTGTAAATCAGATACCATCTTATAAAACTAATCATTTTAAGCACAAAATTGTGATAAGGTCGATCGAACTGGTTACTTTTGCCTTCAAGTACATAGTGTGCTTCTACGGTTGTTAAATCTTCCTTCTAGGTCCGTAAATAAGTTTTTGGTCCAAAGAGAAATGCAATGGACACGTACATGTATCTCACAGAGAAGTTCAAAATATTTTAATAAACATCAATAACAAGGTTGTTCTTAAATTCAATCTAGTGAATGCATTGGTTTAAAGGCGGTTTTTTGTTTTGTTTTGTTTTGGTTTGGGTTTTTTGTTTTGGGTTGGGTTTTTTTTTTTTTTGTTAAACTACAAAAAAGCCATAATAAATACTTACAACCAAAATTGTGATTTATCTCAGAAAGCGACCTTTTGGATTTGACACAATGCAGTTCAGATTAGTTTGACCTGCTCGAAGACTTGGGATCCCTTTGTTTAAGTTAAAAATCTGTTCGTGGCAATCTTAATTTGCACGTTTAACAAAAATCACTACAACAATGGCCAATCTGTCTGGGGCAATCGATTACTGCACGTCACAAAGCACTTGAGGAGGTGATATGATACCAAAATCTGATAAGATGAAATAAATCTAACGAAGTAATTTAAAGAGAAGAATTCCATGTATCCTAATAACTATCTATAACGCATTGTTCAGTCTTTAATTCAAGAGGGCTGGATGGTCGTGGACACTTTTAGACAATATGAATCCCCCTAGGAAGAAGAGCTCTGTATAAATATATACAAGAAAACATTAAAACAATTTCCTAGCTTACTTTAAACAAAACATTTTAGTTCTGATTAGTAATTTGTTAACGACCCAGCCTGATGTTTGTGTGTGGTTTTTTTGTTTTTTGTTGTTGTTGGTTTTTTTTTGTTGTTTTTGGGGGGTTTTTTTGTTTTGTTTTGTTTTTTTTGGTTGTTTTTTATTTTTTTGGTTTTGGGGTTTTTTTTTTTTAGAACTGCTCTTGACACTTGACCGTTGCTGCTTAATCACTCTTTTTTTTTCGTTCACGCCACATTTAAACCGCAGTAGATCTAGAATGTAATGAGAAATCGGAATGCATGTATGCTGATTTAACAAGAAAGAAAGAAGGAAACAAGGGCCATGGACTACAATGTTCACAGAAATAACAATTATTTATCCCTTCTCTGCCCCTTTCTACGTCTCCATGGTGTGGCCCCATGTGACTTCAGAGTCATGTGATTAAAATTAAACTGAAACTTTACTTTATAACAAAATATTCCTGTGAATATGAGTTTAAACCCCAATGCTAAAACATCTTGGTTTTTTTCTTTCTACTTCCATCAAAAAGAGTTGATATTTGAACAAACTCCAATCTACGCTTTGGCATGGTTCTTGCAACACAAAACAACAAACAGCGGCGGCATGGTTATCGAGAAGAGGATTTTTAAGAGTATCCTCTTTTTTTTTAAATTTGCACCCCTCTTCATCATTGGTCCGTGTGTCGCAGTTTCAACAAACTTGAATCAATTACATATGCTTGCACAATTTGATCGCAAATTTGATCGCAAATACAATATACTTGTAGGATTTAAAATGAGTTTAATGGTTTCCATTATGTATACCTTTTATGAAATTTGTGCGTAATTGTCACTTTTGGTCGTACCAGACCAAACCGGTAGGAATTTGTTTTGAGGAGTCTCATTAAGAGCAATAAGATATTCCATTTTTCAAAAATTTTTTACCTTGGTCGCAATACCAAAATCCAGGCAATCAAATTAAGGAGGCTGGATGGACAGCAAATTAACCATCAAATCTGCCTAAATTTTTAAGAAATGATTTGTTAAGCTATAAACTATTATTTAATAAAGGAATACTCCATATATTTTACCTTTTAAATTTGGGCACTTTATATAACTTTATATAGAGCTCTTCTTCTCAAGGAGATCAATACATGCTGAAAATGGCCACGACCATCGAGCCCTCTTAAAATCAGACTGGTAAAAACCACTCCTCTACGATACGTTATACAAGCAAGTTTTAAGCGTATTGTGTATATAGGGGCGATTCAAATGTCTAATTTTAATTAGATTTAATAATTTAGATAGAAATCCTAAGTTGTTCTGGTTGAGAGGGTACAATAAGGATATACACGTCTGCACATCATCGACCAGTTTACCAATGCAGTAAACGAGAGAGCTTGTACAGGGCATTTTTCGTTTTAATCATCAACTATAGGGGATTGTCTGTCTTTTTTCACTAGAGAAACTAATTTAAAAAAGGCATCATGGAAGCGCTAAGTTCAACTATCTCGAGTTCCACTATCTCCAACGAAATCAAATGTTATGCTTTGCATTTTTTAGTTATGCTTATGTTAAGTACATAAAAACAATAAAAGGTTATGGGAATTTTCCCCGAACAATAACTTATTAAATCATGTAGTTTTGATCATATTTAGATAGATTATGAAGATTATCACTGAAAACGGCTTTTAAATGTAGATATATGCTTTTAAACCTGTCTACACATATGTCTTCTGTTTAGAATATATAATGACAATTTTTTTCATCAAAATGTTTTATTTTTGTTTACATAAGATTTAAAGCTTTATTATTCAAAGTACACTTCTTTTGAATATACAGCTGACCAATGAAATATGCGCAGGCAATCCTTACAGCTGCGACAATGTCTCTGTGGGTTCTTGGTAGCGCTAACAATCATCCTCATTACCAACCCCTACCTCATCGGCGACGTCAACCAACTTCAACTGCCCCATCAGCAGCAGCGGCAGCATGTCTCTGAGCAAAAGGACAGTGTCCGCCACATCCCAACGGTGCCAAAAAAACCAGCGGCGGTTTGTGTGTCGTGCCAAGAGCCCGGTCCGCGCCGACTGGTGGCAGACGTCGATTGTCGGCGAATCATCGAGGGCGATGAAAGTTACATAAAAAACGTCAGCAAGTTGATGAAAAACAAGAAATTTACGTTTAAAAGTGATGCAGAAATAGCCGACATTGCTGAAAACTGCGATGAATTTTTGAGGCAATATGACTACCGGAATTTCTATGTAACAAGAGAGGAATTGGATTTTCCTATAGCTTATAGTCTGCTAACTTTCAAAGATGCTATACAAACTGAACTTCTTCTTCGATCAATATACAGACCCCACAATGTTTACTGTATTCATATAGATAAAAGTGCCGGCCAATCGCTACATAGGGCGATGAAAAATATTGCAAACTGTCTCCAAAATGTGTTCATTGCCTCCAAGCTTGAGGACGTTGTCTATAGAGATATAAGTCGACTGCGAGCGGATATCAACTGTATGTCTGACTTGATGGACTTTCATTCTGTGCAATGGAAATATTTCATCAATTTACCGCATCAGCAATATCCACTGAAGACAAATTCAGAAATTGTGAAAATTTTAAAAATATATAATGGTGCTAATGATATTGAGGGCATAACGAAACCCTCAAGAATGTTCCGAATTCGCTACATGAAATCCTATAGACTAGAAAAAGGCAAGTTACACAACACTGGTAAGGCCAAGGGTCCACCGCCTCACAACATCAGTGTGGTAAAGGGGAGCGCATACGGAACATTCAGTCGGGCCTTCGTCAATTTCACCCTCCATGATAAAATAGCCAAAGACGTTTTACAATGGTGCGAGGATGTGTCTAGTCCCGATGAATATTTCTGGGCCATTCTGAATTTTAACAAGATGATCTCAGCTCCAGGCGGATATCCAGGTAGTGATTTATTTTAAATGAAAATATGCGAAGCATTATTTATAATAAATATACATTTTTATTATAGCTCAATATGATAACTTTATAAATTGCGTCATCTGATTGGTCTAGAAAAAGTCACGTGACAGGGCAAACAAAACGTATTATATTCCACCTCTTTTGGAAACCCTTCTGATTTTCTTTTAATGTTATAAAAAAAAACGAGGTAAGCATACTATGTAAACAAATATGATTAAAACTAAAATATATAATAATTTTATTTTATATGAAATCAGAAAAGCATTCAGCTATCTATGATTTGAATTTATGAAAGAAAAGAGAAAAAAAATAACATAGAGAATCTGACATTCACGACGTTTTTGCTTTTTAGAAGTTGAAAAACTATTAAAACTCGGCCTGTTTTGCATAATCGTATGTTGTTCGGTATAATAAAAAAAAATATATTGCAAAAGTGTTCGGACTAAATATGAAGATTTATTCTCCCAGAAAAATCAAATTTCCCTCGGGCATTGCCCTCGGGAAATATGATTTTTCTGGGGGAATAAATCTTTTTATCTCCCTCACCATCATGCAATTGAAATCTGTAACAGTATTGGATGTGTACACTTAATTGTGTTTAATTTGTTTAATTCGTGTTTCTTCATAGCTGTTCCTGACAAGAAGCCATGGCTGTCTACGTTCGCTGCCTGGGGTGGCGTGCACCCGTGCCACGGAAAGTTTGTCCGGGGTGTATGCGTGTTCGGCCTGGGGGACCTAACCGAGCTCGTGTCAAAAAAGGAACTGTTTGCTAACAAGTTTTATTACTACTACCAGCCATATGCTCTACAGTGTCTAGAGGAATGGAACTTCAACAATACCTTCAATGTTTTACCATTCCAAATTCATTATTATAAGACTCTACCATTCATTATTAGATAGGTTTAACAAACTTTGTTTGAAGAACAAGCACTTACTGTGTTATTCATAAATTTACATAGGTATGATGTGTATTCATTTCATTTGTTCTCTGGGTTGTTAAGTTGTACATTAATTGTTACATAAAATGTAAAGCAGTAAAAATAATTGCTGAATCAAAGACATTGGTATTTGATTTATGTCTCTCTTCTTTTTGGGCGTCGTAAGGCATTACAAAATATTCGTTTGAGAAAACGTTTTACTTTTTCTTCCACCCACTATAATCAAAATTTCGTAAAAACAAAACAAAGGATTAAAGTAGAATATTTACACAAATGAAAGTGCAAGAGCTAGTCGTTTATTCGATATAGTCTGCACGCTTTTATACTTATTTACTTGATTCCTCTGCTCTCAAACCCATCGTTATTTACTTTACTAAAATGTTCGTGCGATTTATTATGAAAAAGTTCACAGAACTAAAGTGTCCATACAGACGGCGATTCAGTACATTGACTAATGAAAACTCTTATCACCTTTCAATCCACTTTCAACCCTATTGACTTCCGGTTGATTTACAAATAATGATTGTTAATGTGATAAAAGCTAACCCTATATAGTATATAATACAGTAAATGAGTTAATCCTCCATCGCTGAAAAGTACCTGTCTGTTAAATGATTTCCAGCGTAACAAAGTTAATGCTTTTCAGGGTTGTCACATTGAGTAGTTTCACCAGTATCCAGTCAATTCAGCTTACAGTTGATGGAAATATATGATAAACATATGGTGTGCGACTAGTTCAATGTTCATTGTGCGATTATTTCTTGCATAATATCTAAAAATAAACATGTCAGATTGTTGAAAATTAATAAAATTTTATTTAGTTGAAACTCGAACTGCAAAGACCTGGAAGTCACAGCTGGTAACTTAAAATTGGATGTGCGTAAGGAGTTGAAAGTTGGAAAGAAACTCTAGGTGAAATATACGTTTAGTCATTTGCCAAACTGAACTTCACAATTATCAATGCTAAACAACTAAATCGATAATGCCTAACCCTGATGACAATCTTCCGGAGGAACCGAGGACAAATATGGAATTTATTTATTGTTGTATAGTTATTACATAACAGGCAATTTCGTACGGATTTAGATGACAATTTAACGCACAGATACAGAAAATTTATCCTTGCAATGGTCAACAAAGGCCATATGATAAATGAAAGTCAAGTCGTGCAAGTTGTGCAAACGAATGGCTTTACGATAGATTTGATCACGCCCCGACAGTAATGATCACTTCACAATATTCAAAGAATGATTCCTTATTACTTATATTTATATGATTTACAGCAATTGTACGATTATATATTTAATTACTGACATATTTTTTTTTTACGTTTTTTGTATAATTATACAAATCCTGCTTGCGCCCCAACAGTAGTCAATGAGGAAATTATTGAACAGATTTGATTCGTACTTTTATCACAGACAAACACACTGGAAAATGTAAATATTTAATTAATTAAAATGAGATGGTAAAACGCGGATGGTTTTATAGTAAATAATTCAATATTGCTATAGGTTTTATCTTACAAAAAGGAGACCACACGAGGCGCACTTCATCTCATTATCATACATAAAATCCCATCAATACAAGTACCAAGGAAATTAATTTTTTCTACTTCCCAAATCTCAAGAATATTTCCTTTCTTTTAAATCACACAAGTATTTCATGCTTGTGTGATTTAAATACTACATGTAGTATATATCATTTTGAAAATATAAAGTATATATATATTATGTTATCTTTGTTGTGGTCGTGCCAGGAAAGGATTCATCACAAGACTCACTAAATCAGCATAATCCAGATGACTTGATTCCCCATGGAAACTCACTAAATCAGCATAAATCAGATGACTCGATTCCCCATGGAAACTCACTAAATCAGAATAATTCCAGAAGACTTGATTCCCCATAGAAACTCACTAAATAAGCATAATCCAGATATATGACTCGATTCCCCATGGAAACTCACTAATTCAGTATGATTAAGATAACTTAATTTCCCATGAAAACACACTAAATCAGCATGATCCAAATCACCCCATTGCTTGACAACTCATTCACTTGGCATGATCCAGATGGCTTAATTCACCAATGCATAGAATTCATTTCATTAATTGGCATAATCCAGATGACTTGATTCACCATGGAAATGCAGCAGATAAGAAAACGCAGTCTACAAATCCCTTTTATTGAATTACATTTATTAAAAATGTACAACATACATGGAAGATAGTGAGATTTTTTTTAATTTATTTTTTTTTTGGGGGGGGGGGGGTGGTTTGATGTTAAATGGAAACACATAGTTATTAGTTTTTACTCTGTTAGAAATGAAACAACTGCCATGTAAAATTTACTTTTATCTTTTGTTGCATTAAAAATTTACAAATATAAGATGTCTTGTAGACTAGACATCAGAAGGAATTGAATGTAATTTGAAATTATGCATTCAGAAATACTACATTGTATTGGAAATACAAGGAATTATTCTTTCTTCAAAAAGCTCTTTATCAAATTGTAGCTAATTTTATGTCGCCATGGGATACCTGGCCCATGGCTTTTCACATAAGTATAGATTGATTCTGTTATGGCGATGGACCGACCTCCCTACAAAAACGCTTGTCAGTAAAAAACTATTAAATTCAAAATATTTGTAAAAATATTACAGCTGTAATGTATTATCATACATGTCAAACATATTTTTAATGTATACTACTCTTTATTCAGAATACCTTGATCAATTAAAAAAACTATTATCATTGTGAAAAAAAAAACCCCCATAATTTTGCCAGATGACGTATGAATTAAATATTTTTGAAATCTTCTATTTATAACAGATATATACTTCGGCTGATATAATAGGATGGATGAATGTATTAGTGTTATTATTACTATTATTATAATTATTACTAGTACTATATTTACTACTACAAATTAATTTATTATTGTGCAATTGTTTTGTTACATGTTCTATTGTAAATAAAAATCTGAAAGTAAAAAAAAAAATAAAAAATGTAAAATCTTTTCATATGAATGTAATATATCACGTTAAAAGACTTGAAATAAACACAATTACTTGCATTTGTGGGTATATTTATATGTTCCGCAGCCACAAACTAAGATCCGGCGGGTTTATATGCAGTGTAGTCTTTTTATAGATCTTTGATCATGGAGAATGCGAGTATTCTTCGATGATTAATCTTTATTCCATTCAGATATTTAAGGCTAAATCGAATCGGCTAGAAATCTATTTACTACAGTCTATAACTTGTATTTATACATATCACTCTCACTGGTCGGGTTATCTGACCACAAGAATTGTCGTTAGTTCTTTGTATAATGTCCTCAAGTAAGAAGTACATTCAGAATTTCTGATTTTGTATATATAAAGGGAAACTACTCTAATTGTATGTAAAACCAAACAACTCTTTCTATGGGTCACAGAAATAATTGTTTTGACTTTCTCGTCGGGTAAGCAATCGATCTTTAATTTTTAACCATGTACGAGGGTTGTTCTGAAACTATAAAGTGAGACTCGTCGTTTGTTGTTCTTTATAATAGACGGATTTTCGTGAAAATTGGCAGACACGTTGGGCCATATAAAATTAATATTTAGATTCTCATCCTGATTTGCAAAAAATATGGGGCAGGTGGGCGGATTTTATTTATTATTTTTTATTTTTTTAAAAACACCTTTTTCACCGTTCATGTTCTAGAAATAACAACTGCTGTATTCTTTTAAGTTGTTAATGCTAATGTGAGTACACAAACCCACTTGTAATCTTTTAATTCCGTTTTATTTTTACCTTTAATGCATGAATTAAGACATTTGTATTCTTATGACAACAAACATGACTGGAATCAAACAGTAATCCACATGTTTAGGCAGCCATTAAAATGTTTTGAATTTTTTGTATACCGGGCCCAATTTTTTTTCCCGAATTTTTTTTTCCACACAATTTTTTTTTTTCAAAATAAAATAATATGATTCGGGGGGGGCCATTTTCAGAGGGGCGGGCGGGGATGAGAATCAAAAAATTAATTTTATGTTGCCTTGAACAAACTCCAATAAGAAATTGAATAAGTAATATATATAAATGCTGAATGGGTACCCGGCGCACACGCATACTTGGAAATAGGTATCTTAAACTACTCCTTACAAACTGTTGCATGGTAGATCTAAAGTTAATGATAAAGGAAATTAAAGTATATTATATGCCAATTTTGTCTTTTATTGTGACTTATATTTTTGTGAAAGTTTCATTTAATACGGAGATAGTCATAATATTACATTAGCTGATTAAGTCACAGAGATCTGACTTCGTCATGCAGCATCAAGGCGGAGCAGCGGACATTTTAAATTGGTAAGCATCTCGGGGGAACACCTGCTTAAACAACTGAACATGATACGGTGGAAAGGGTATAGATATTTCGGGTTTTTTTGACAAATTGTTTAACCAGAATGAATGCAAATGAACTTATTGACCAGTACATAATACACACGAAACATCAGTGGTTATAAATTGGTACAAAATGACTGCGAGAGATTTTTCTGCCATTTGACTTTTGGGTAGCAATAACACACATTTTGTTCGCCAAAAAAAAAAAAAAATAAATAATAACAATAAGAATATGCAATTGTTGGCCTTCTAAAATTATAACAAAAGATTATAAATAGAGATGAATTCAATTTTTTCTTTAGTTTATCAAGTGTTTAAAAAATATAGGAGCAATAGGACGTTGCGATAAGTCTGCGGGTGCTCCAGATCATTGACGTATGTCAGCTTACCAGGAAAAACATAATGATGTCATTGACAAGAAATTTTTCAGTTATGTAAAATTTATCCTGAAAATCATTCTGGTGTATTTCAATGAATTGATCGGCTGTTCCTGGGGAGTAAGAGTAAATGTCTCAATATTCCAGAACAGATATCATTTATAATAAATTATTTTGAGATTATTAATAATGCATTCAAAATGCTTTAAAAAAATGAATACTAGTTGCTCACTAAGATGACTTAGCACAATCATATAGAGGGTAATCGTGTTCAAAAATCCAGTCATGTAAACTTGTAAATCCGAATATGCAATCGTGTTGGTGTGTGAGCCTGAGTATGAATGTGTGTAATTCTGATCGTGTAATCTATAAAAGTCGGTCATAAACACTCTAAAGTTGACTCCGCAGACCTTCAATGTAAATCTTCCTACAGATGCACATTTGCAACTTTAAAATGGTGTTTGTAATTTACATATAACCTGTCACTATATTTACGCATTTTCCATCGGTAGTCTCTGCATTTATATTTCCGTTTTCTGAAATAGCACAGTTGACATGTTACAAATCGACAAATGTAGGGTCTACAAGTTTGTCGAATTTTGACATGACCATATTTGGAAACAGTGACGTCACAGATAGCTGCAGGAAAAGGCCTGCCGTTATCGCCGGAATGGGCACAGAATAAACAAAAAATATTACATATCATCATATTATCTATGGATAACAACATTTTTTTAGGAAGTACGATTTTTCGAACAATAAATTACTAGTATGAGCTCGTTGTCCTTTATATCAAGAGAATCCAGAAAAGATGCGAGTGAAGAATTTAATCGGTCTAAGATATCTTAGATCTGGAAAATTTTACATATCATGCTCTGTTTAAATGTATACACGCATTTCGATTATTTTATAGTACATGTAATAAATCGTTAAAGTATACTTAGAGCTCGGCTGAATAAAGAAAATATCACCAAAAGCATCCTTATCGCTACCACAATGTTGGAACAAGAGCCCCCACCCCCACCTCCAAAGAAGAAAAAAATTCACGGGGTCGGCCTGCTGATTCATTAAAAAAACTGAGTTATCAATAAGAAAAAACTAACTACCTGAAAACAGTAGTTTGAAGATTTTAATTTAGATGAGACATGAGTAGCGGCCCCCCCCCCCCCCCCCCACCTTTAAATGAAAAAAAGTTGGTTAATCAAAATTTCCCGGAAAGCTTTACAGCCACTTGTGAACATGTACTGATTACCATAAAGCAGCTAATTAGTTATTTAAAATTACTGTCAATACAGTATATATTTATACTCTACCAGTTCATTTAGGATCAAATCTGTTTAACCCACCCGTTCCTTAATTTCAGAAATTCGATTTTCGAAGAAAAAATAGAATTATAAAAACATAAACATACTAGTATATATCCCTTTTTATTTCTTAAAAAAAATTTCATTTTTTGACAAATTTTGTACTTTAATTAATGATTTCTTTTATAACAGTTTCAGATTGTTTTATTATTTATCATGCACTTGCACAACAAAGTCATTTTGATATTTGAAAAAATATATAAATACATACATTTTCCGCGTGCAATTACCAAATTTTTTTGCAAGTCGTTTAATTCTAAATAAATGAGGAATATAAAATTCACTATCAAAATTCTTAGCATTTAGGTAAGCAATGAAGCTATATGGGCCTCACAGCGGTCTCCAAACCCCATGCCGCACAAAATATATTAACCCCCTAGGAAATTTTTTGATCCGTCTCATTTCTAGAAAAGAGTACCACAGGTGCTTGAGGACAGCCCCCCCCCCCTCGATTTAGACCCCCGGGGTAGTTGACGCTTGTTTGATAGAAATTCTTTTAAAGTCATGTACACAACATTTTCCATATCAAATATCTGAAAATTAATTGAAAATAAACGATTTATTTAAAACAACCCCAACCCGCATATATATAAAAAGAGGAAAGGTATGCCACTCCGCTAGGTAACTGTGACGGAAGTAAACATCTGTCGGTCATTTTGGTATGATAACATCCGAGAAAGTCGATTTAATTCAATTGGCGCGCAAAAAGACTCCTCGTTTTTTATCCTTCATGAGTGTACATTACGTCACTGAAAGATGTTCACTTCCGTCACAGTTACCTAGCTTGTCTTCGAAAAACTCGTTTAATTAAGGAAGGAGTCTTTTCTGGTTTTCGACTTGTCAAAAGTAAATTTGATTAAATGGTCATTAAATCAAGATGAAAGGAAATTAAAATATCATATTTTTCTTTCTTTTTTACAATCATTCAACTTGGCATAGAAATAGTAATCAAAGTTTAGAATCTTACAAGGACTATATTTTTGGCGGAACATTGGCGTAGGAAAATATCACATGTTTTTGCAATTCAGAATTGCTGTAGATTCATGACATCATTTGGCATTTTTAAAACAATAACATTAATGTCGGATTTTTTCAACTAATGTGAACTAATGATAAGGTACTTGGATTTCAGAATATGTTTTTAAAATATGATTTGCCTATCAATTTACATTTTTATTAGCTTTTTTAAGCGCTAAATCGATAAATAGATTTGTGTGAAAAAATCACTAAAGTCGGATTTTCTCTCTTATTAAATGGTCAATATATTAGCTATTCTGTCAATTTATATTTTTATGTAAGATCTTCATAATATGTAAAAATCAGAAATATTTTAATATTGGAAGCATAAAAAAAATAATCAAAATATCTTCAAAATTTAAGAAAATTAGAGGAAATGCGGACTAAGCAATATTAATTTTAGTTGAAATATTAATTCCAATTTAGTAGTATAAGCTGATAGACATTCTAATATTCTATCATTTCATTGAAGAATAGAAACTTGATATCTTAAACAGATGTCTACATAACTGCAGATAACTACATTAATTTCTATCATCTTTTAAGTTGAGGAAAAAGGTAGTGACCTTGACCTGACCTTGATGCGAAAACGAGAAGGTCAAATTTGATTAAACTGATAGAATCATTTGGTTATATGATCTGTTTTACTGTGTCAGAATTTTATTACTTTCTTAATATAAGAAGGATGTCTGATAACGAGAAGACTCCTTCCTTAACATGATATAGTAGGTTTACATAAAAACGTACATTCATTTTAAAAGCATAATCAGGAAGAGATATATTTACTGCGATCTTGTTGGGTATATAAAGCGGATACTTGATTTATAGTGCCAAAATGACGAAGGGGTAGTGATGTGAACAAATAGGAGTGGCATACCTTTCCTCTTTTGATATGCAAAGGTGGGGGGGGGTGTTTTACATTAATCGTTTATTTTCCATTAATTTTTAGATATTTAAAATGGAACATGTTGTGTACATGACTTTAAAGGAATTTCTATAAAAAAAAAAAGGCAATAAACCCAGGGATTTAAATCGGGGGTGGGCTGGGTCCTGTCCTCAAGCACCTGTGAAAGAGTACGTATTCAACTTTACATTTTTTAGTTTAAATTACATGTCAAATTATTTTAGCGATATTAGAATAAATATTATGTATTTCATTTTTAGTAAAAGTAAACCCTTATCGTATAATACATGTACCAGTGTCCATGGGAATTATATTACAGAAACTAGTGCATTCGTCACACCGGCACCGATTTTTACAAACATTCACCTCTTCTTGTTTTCTTCAGATTCAATCATACCTCAATATCTTTTTCTAAAAATAATAATTTTGATCCAAAGAAAATATTATCGTTCATTATAACAGTTTAACTGAATTTTATATTTATTTTAGTCCATTCCGGCGATTACGGCATGCCTTTTCCCGCAGCGAGCATTTGCCATATATAACTTCAGTGTAGACTTTAAATTAAGTCAACTGTGCTTTATCCGAGGATGAAGATACAAATGCAGAAACTATGGATTAAAAATGTGCAAAGTTGAAGGTTAAATTAACTAACAAAAACAATTAAGCTGCAAAATGTGCATCATAAGGAGGAGCTGAGTCAAATCAAAGTGTTTAGGCCCGAGTTTTTATAGGTTACACGATCAGAATCGCACACATTCATACTCAGACCCACACACCAACACGATTGCATATTTGAATTTACAAGTTTTCAGGTCTGGATTTTTGAACACGATTACCCTCCATACAATCACAGTTACTTTATACGATATACTAAACGATTACTTTAATTGGTACTAAATTACTTTTCGGAATAGACTGATTGCGACTTGGGAAGGCCAGGAACGCTAGTCAAATATAGACGTGGGTAGCCGGAAACAGACTGGTTCAGAGAGACATATTTAAACTTACCCCCCCCCCCCCCCCCCCCCCCCCCCCCCGGCTATTCAAAAAAAGAAAAGGGAAAATAAAGCTAAATAAAAGGTTATCTAGAGGAAGGAGGGTGGGATTTTTATTATAGTAAATCATTGGCTAAGACACACGACCAACAGCACAGTGTTTGGACATAAGAGTAGTTCAGGCAATCCCTACTAGTGCACACGCAGAGGAAGATATCATGGTAACCCACAACCACAAGTTCAGATCCAGATTCCGACACAGTGTAAGGTAAGTTAGCTCACCGAGAGTATACACTTACAGAAGATGGATGTCTGCTAAATGTCAGCTTGGCACTCTACTAGTATTTTGTGCCTGTAACTATACATATGTTCCGCCCCGTGTGCTCGTCTTTCGGTTCCGATCGTCTTCAGATGGTCTCCAACCTTCAACGGATGTTTCGACCCTGTACCATGACATCCTCCAGTTGGTGGGTTTGCAGTGTTGGCCAATCCAATACTTCCAGCACAGATCATCTCGACGGTGCCATATCCAGCATGATGACCTCTCTGCCGCTTCTCCCAGTCTTATTATTGCTGCCTTGCATGCTCTTCCTGATAGTATTATTCTTGTGAGCAGCATGCACAACGATTGCCCTGGGAACCCTCTGCAACCGACCTCTATCATAATAGTAAACAGCCAAGCGCACCATCCTCTATCCTTGCAGTCTGCCATGCATGAGATCTGAATACTTGAGGGCTTTCCTCTCATGTGCTTCCTCACAATTTTCTTCCCATGGCACGGTCAGCTCTATTGCGACCAGAGTCTTCGACTACTGGGAGACTAACACTGCATCTGGTCTTAGGTTAGTTTCCACGATGTTAGGGAAAACTAACTTCCTATCTAGATCCACTCCGAGTTCCCAGTCATTTCCTTTGTCCAGCAATGATGTACGTCTTACCGGTCTTGTGTCAGCTGTAGAGTAATCCTGTCTCACAAATTTTACCTGTCTTTGCTTCGAGTTTGATGGTCGTTTCCTTTTCCTCTCCACCTCCAGCACATGAGCCAACTCCCGCAGGACTTTGTCATGTCGCCATCTATATCTCCCCTGAGTCAGAGCTACTTAGCATCCTGATAGAATTTGCGCCATGGTCCCTCTCTTTCCACACAGCATACAGTTTGGGTCTTCACTTAGTCCCCACTGTTGCAAGTTTGCCGGAGATGGTAGTGGGTCATATACTGACCTAAGGACGAATGATATTCTAAACTGGTCTTTCCTTCACAGTTCTTTCCAGGTTAACTCCTGCTCTGGTAGGTCCCACTTCATCCAGGCCCCCTGTTTTCCAAGTTCCGTTGCTTTAATCTCAGCGAGATTCGTCGAGACTGAAAATTTTTGACGGGCGTCTCTTCCGAATCTCAGACCAGTGGCACACATACTGATTCGGGAAAATTTGCCCCAACTTCGGCCGGTTGTTACGATAGAAATACGCTGAATTAAATCAACGGCCCGCTTCAACTTTTTACTTTGAACATCCTTTTAACTTCCTATCAACATAAAATGTTAGTTTAACTTTCTATCGTAACAACCGGTCGAAGTTGGGGCAAATTTTCCCGAATCACTTTGTGTGGCACTGGTCTGAGATTCGGAAGAGACGTCCGTCAAAAATTTTCAGTCTCGACGAATCTCGCTGAGATTACCGTTGCTCTTGCTTTCCTTTGATCTTCCTCTGTGCGCCTTACTTCAGTCTGAACCATAGTGCACCTTTCTGCTGTTGATGCTTTAGACCACTACTGGAAATGTGACATTCCCACGCCTTGTCGTGCAATGCTTGTGTTTGCAGTGATGTCTCGTATGTGAAGCACACTCTCTGCTTGGTCCATTTATGTTTTTGCTGACCACTTTCTTCCTGTCCTTGTTTGGATCCCTGCCTTAGCAACCCTGTCATCTGCTAAGTCTCTTAAAGTCATTACCAGACGTAAAGCTATGGTGAGATGACGGAAAAAACTAAGGGAATATATTCCATGCTTCAGATTGTACATAGCTCATAGCGGGGGGGAATTACCAGCGGGGGGGGGGGGGGGGGGGGGGGTGGTTACCTATCTGTTATCTGTTATCTGTTCCCATAAGTTTCAAGAGTACGATTTTTTTGTCATTGCTGTTAATAAGTAAAATGCAATATTTTCGACATGAGCTTATTTAGAAGTTAATGACTCTATTATTTGCATCGGGTTCGTTATTCAGCCTTAACGTGAAAGGAAGAAAAGTCTGCAAAGTGTACAGTAACGTTTCGCAATAGTTAAGGTAAGTGTGCGTTGAAATTGAATGCATTGCCTGCACATGCACTAATTATTTAAGATGGTCGTACCTCATAACTTATGCAAAGACGAACATGTAAAGACTGATAAAGATCTAACGTGTTAAGGACAGCACTGCAAGCTTTGTTGGGCGTGAACAATTTTAACTTGATAATAATTGACACAGGCCGAATATCGCGAAAGGGTTGACTCGTCTCTTATATATTGCTTTTTTCTCATTTAAGATCCTCGTGTATAAAGAAAATTTACAAAGCATTCTTCTGTCCTAAGTTTTTAAAAGCTATATGCCAACAATTTGCATAAAAATCATTCATTTCAAACAATACATTGACCATTTATCTTTAAAGAAGTGGAAGGCACTGATAGTTTTAAGGCTAGTAGTTGAAAGAAGAACAACATGTATGTCTCTTGACCTCTACTCAAGACAATTTAGGCCATGCACATTCGTAATCTAGGAAGGATTAGGTTTATATCAGGTATTTTATGTTCATCTGTGTACATGATGACGGGGATATTAATTTATGTGTTAAATATATGACATATCAATGCACTGGGTAGACATGGTACTTTGTGAGAATTGGTCATAAGCCAGTAAGATTTTCTTTAACTGATTACTGTCTGTAATGTGGCAATCTGTAGGCATATAGCATTTTTTATATTTCAAAGTCTACTGTGATCTTTCATGAAAATCTTATTTGTACAACATAACATGTATATTATATGATTATCATCGTTATCAATAATTTTTTTATCAAAGTTTTAAAATAAATTAAAACTTTTGTGTTGACTTAGATTTTATACTTGCACACTAATTCATTAATAATCTTTATCTTGACTGGTTATGAGTTGGTAAACATGGTAAATATTTCAATTGTGTTAGCAGTAAGGAGAGAGCACTTAAAAATTTATTTAATCGAATATGTCCTTTTTAGGCTTGGCAGGAAGTACTGGTGTTAGACAAATATTGATTCTTCTTTTTGTTGATCAGTATTTTGTAAAACTGTTTGTGTAACCTTGGCAAATTATTTATGACAGTCTTCAACTCTGTTAAGTGCTTATGATGACTTTAAAACAGAGAGCTGTTAAGTTATACTGGAAAATCCTCCTTGAAACAATAGAGCTGTATTGACACGGTGTGAGGTTGGGTCGTATAATAAAGAAGACAATTAGATGTCAAAGGACAATGTGCGGGATGAAGTGTTTTTATGCCCCTAAAATTAAAGTTATAGGGAAGTCGTACCAACCAAAGGATTTACTTTGATAAATTTAATTCTTTATATCAGAATGAATTTTCATTCTTTATATCTGTATAACAAATTCTTGACAATAAGTATGGCAAAATTTCTTTAATACAATGTTTTTTCTACATGACTACCATTTTTGGCACATTGTGATTATTTGGGGCTTAAAATGGTTTTAACACCTTCTTTGGAAACCTTATATTTAACTATTAGATTGTAAATTGAAGGATTTGTGTCAAGTTGATAAGTATGCATTCAAACAATTATGTCAACTGGTATTGCTAACTTTTAAAACTGTATAACAGTTCTTTGTAAAAGATGTAAATTTCTTTTTTTTACCCCTCTATGGGACTCAAAATTAATTTGCTATATCTGTAAATTAGTTATAACTGAGTTTGTTATAACTGTAAAACTTTACAAGTATTTGTTAAATATTTTTCAGGGTACTTCACAGAACTTTGCTATATCTGAGATTTTGCTATATTTTGTGTTTGTACTAAACATAATTTACTGTATCAGTTTTTTGAAAAGGATTGAAACATCTAGTGCATACTTGTTCCAACACAATTATTAACAACGATGTGCAAAATACCAGTAATAATTATGAACAATAATATATGTGAAAATGGTTCTTAAGAAATCTTGTGTTCTTGATGATTTTTTTCATGTTTTTGAGAAAAGACAGGAAATGGCCGCTTTTAGTGACATCATAGAAGCATGAGAAATGAACGATGTTGTCAAATTATTATTTATATAATATTTTTTGATGATGTTAATCATATGATGATTTTAAAATTTGTTTAAAATGGGGGCAGAAATTAAACCTTTATAGATACATCTATAGTCCTTTAATATACAAATACTATTTCACTTTTATCAACACTGTAACAACTGATAGACACTCTTATTTGAGTACAGGTATGTTGAGTTATATCCTTTTGTTCTGCAGACATTACGTGTAGCTGCTGCCAGTGATGGCGTCGGACCAGAACTGTGTGTGTTTTATCGTAGGAGGAGGAATCATAGTGGTGGGAGGACTTCTGGTCATACTGTTACCAATGAGCTTCAGTGGACTAGAATACTATGAGGTAGATGTATACTGTTACTGTTTGATGTTTTGTTTGTTTGGATTTTTTATTATTATATTGTTGCTGTTCTTTTACAACAAAAAAATTTTTGGCTTGTTTGATCCTTGAAATTAGCCTGTTCTGTTATTGGCATCATCATGATCATAAGCAATTAACTACTAAAAGTTTTGTTTATGAAATTAAAAAATTCAAGCACTATGCAAATGTATGTATAACATAAAATCTTAATACAAATATTGTAAACATATGTCAGACATGTATTATTCAAACTGATCGACACCTGTTGTGCATTACTATTGAGGTGTAATGCTGTTAAAATAGAATTGTACTGGTACTCCCAATTTTTAACTTTGATGCATATTTTGAAAAGTTCAATATAATGCTCACACACTATCCTTAAAATGAGCTCTTTTCATACTATCCATACTAAAAACAGGTTTTTCTGATCATCAGTATATAATTATATGTTATGATTTTTTCTTTGTAGTATGGATTTGCCAAACAGAAAAGCACAGGGAGTGTAAAATTGGACTCTGTCTACTCGTTTGGGAAACATTTCATTGGTCCAGACTATGAGTTCAAAGTGTTCCAGGCTGATGCCCATCACTTAACCCTGGAAAACATCAAAGCCTTCACTTCAGACCGATTGGAGGTGTGTTATAAGTCCTATTTTTACACTAAAACTCTTGTATTGTCTAATTAGTAAATCAGAGTATTATTTGAATTTGGAATTATTTTGATTCTTGGAATTTAGGGCTTTTAAGAAAATTGCCCTTAGTTAGACTATTCATAAGGAAAATTCATGTTAGTTGACTAAGTTAGTTAAAACTAACACATCAAACAATAAAAATTCATGTTACTTGTCTAAGTTAGTCTAACTAAGGGCAATTTTCTTAATAGCCCTAAATTCCAAGAATCAAAATAATTCTAAATTCAAATAATACTCTGTAGTAAGGAAAAACCAATGAAATAAAAAACAAACACACAATATAAATTGAAATGTATTCAACTAAATAATATTTTTATTCTGAAATCATAAGTAAATGGATGAAAACCAATAAATAAATTAAAACGAAGTAATCTGTTATCAATAATTGAAATTTAATGTACTCTTTCAATTTATATCCTCTATACCCAAGTTATCTAAGATACTGTGTCATATTTACTGAATACTTTACTGATGGTATATATACTGCCTTACAATAACAATACAGTCTTTGCACTATATATTTTATATCTCTGACTTTACTTTTTATTGGATGGCCATTATCATCTCTGACATTTTATTGGACGGCCATTATCATCTCTGACATTTTATTGGATGGCCATTATCATCTCTGACATTTTATTGGATGGCCATTATCATCTCTGACATTTTATTGGACGGCCATTATCATCTCTGACATTTTATTGGACGGTCATTATCATCTCTGACATTTTATTGGATGGTCATTATCATCTCTGACATTTTATTGGACGGTCATTATCATCTCT
>WFKH01006014.1:49179601-49215763 GCA_016163765.1 Magallana hongkongensis
CACCGCCCTGCAACAGGTACCGTACTATAGATCACCGCCCTGCAACAGGTACCATACTATAGATCACCGCCCTGCAACAGGTACCATACTATACACCACCTCCCTGCATCAATAATAATTTACCAGCTCTCTGCAACAGGTACCATAATATAGACCACCGATTTGCATCAGGTACCGTAATATCAACCACAGCATCTTGTACCGTAATGAAGACTACCTTCCTGCATGAAATACCGTATAATTTTATAAATAAAAAGACCACCTGTCCTTCTCAAATATAAAAAAAACATTAGACGATCTCCGGTCGTCATCATGTTATAGAACATGAGAGGTGACATGCATCAGGTCCCCTAACTGATAAAACACACTACAAATATTGGTTGTCTACAGAGAGTCTTAATATTTTTTTATACTTTTCTTTAACAGTTCAGAAATTGATAAAATCTCTCCATTTTAGTATAATTTCAAATGTCATTTTAAAAGATAAATCATATTTCATTTTCCGTCAACTTCTTGATAGAACACCATTTGTACGCTGTAATGCTTCTGTTTCTAAAACTTTGATATACTCTAAGGTACACTTGATATTAAATTGTCGTTTATTCTAACCGTGTAATGAAAGAGTTGTTATTTGATCACGAACCAAAATATGTCTCCCTAATAACCTGTCTTATAGAACTCCTGTTTCATTTAGTTCGACTGCTTAAGATAGGTTCATAAACGGGGTAGGCTATTATACAGTACCTGATGCAGGGCGGTGATCTATAGTACGGTACCTGTTGCAGGGCGGTGGTCTATAGAACGGTACCTGTTGCAGGGCGGTGATCTATAGTATGATATGTGTTGCAGGGAGGTGATCTATAATACGATACCTGATGCAGGGAGGTGATCTATAGTACGGTACCTGTTGCAGGGCGGTGATCTATTGTATGGTACCTGTTGCAGGGCGGTGGTCTATAGTAAGGTACCTGTTGCAGGGCGGTGGTCTATAGTATGGTACCTGTTTCAGGGCGGTGGTCTATAGTACGATACCTGATGCAGGGCGGTAGTTAATAGTATGGTACCTGATGCAGGGCAGTGGTCTATAGTATGGTACCTGTTGCAGGGCGGTGATCTATAGTATGATATGTGTTGCAGGGAGGTGATCTATAATACGATACCTGATGCAGGGCGGTGGTCTATAGTATGGTACCTGTTGCAGGGATGTGATCTATAGTACGGTACCTGATGCAGGGCGGTGATCTATAATACGGTACCTGATGCAGGGCGGTGATGTTTAGTATGGTACCTGATGCAGGGCGGTGGTCTATAGTTTGGTACCTGTTGCAGGGCGGTGATGTATAGTATGATACCTGTTGCAGGGCGGTGATGTATAGTATGGTACCTGTTTCAGGACGGTGATCTATAGTACGGTACCTGATGCAGGGCGGTGGTCTATAGAACGGTACCTGTTGCAGGGCGGTGGTCTATAGTATGGTACCTGTTTCAGGGCGGTGATCTATAGTATGGTACCTGTTGCAGGGCGGTGGTCTATAGAACGGTACCTGTTGCAGGGCGGTGATCTATAGAACGGTACCTGATGCAGGGCGGTGGTCTATAATATGGTACCTATTGCAGGGCGATGGTCTATAGTATGGTACCTGTTTCAGGGAGGTGATCTATAGTATGGTACCTTTTGCAGGGCGGTGGTCTATAGAACGGTACCTGTTGCAGGGCGGTGATCTATAGAACGGTACCTGATGCAGGGCGGTGGTCTATAATATGGTACCTATTGCAGGGCGATGGTCTATAGTATGATACCTGTTTCAGGGAGGTGGTCTATAGTATGGTACCTATTGCAGGATGGTGGTCTATAGTTTGGTACCTGTTGCAGGGCGGTCATCTATAGTATGGTACCTGCATGATGCAGGGCGGTGGTCTATAGTATGGTACCTGATGCAGGGCGGTGGTCTATAGTATGGTACCTGATGCAGGGCGGTGATCTATAGTACGGTACCTGTTGCAGGGCGGTGGTCTATAGTATGGTACCTGTTGCAGGGCGATGGTCTATAGAATGGTACCTGTTGCAGGGGGGTGATCTATTGTATGGTACCTGTTGCAGGGCGGTGGTCTATAGTTTGGTACCTTTTGCAGGGTGGTGGTCTATAGTACGGTACCTGATGCAGGGCGGTGGTCTATAGTACTGTACATGTTGCAGGGCGGTCATCTATAGTACGGTACCTGATGCAGGGCGGTGGTCTATAGTATGATACCTGATGCAGGGCGGTCATCTATAGTACGGTACCTGTTGCAGGGCGGTGGTCTATAGAACGGTACCTTTTGCAGGGCGGTGATCTATAGTACGGTACCTGTTGCAGGGCGGTGGTCTATAGTATGGTACCTGATGCAGGGTGGTGGTCTATAGTACGGTACCTGATGCAGGGCGCGGATCTATAGTACGGTACCTGTTTCTGATCTATATCTGTACGATACCTGATGCATGCATCAATACGCACGTAGCATCAGTATTGTGGTACATAGGACTTCAAGTATTAAGATATTAGGTACTTTAGAGTCAAATATGCCCGTTTGTGTACTTGACTGTGCAAAAGACGCTGAGACTGATGTTTTCAGTAGCGATGGTACTGACATTTAATTACAAATTTTACAAAGGTGTGTTCCTTATACAAAAACGTTGTTTAATTCAACCGCATATTTGTCAGAACTCTCTCGGATTTTTTCAAAATTTATAGATGCTAAATATAACAAATTATAAAAACGCACATCTGATAAATGAATTATGGAAAAGGGATCTCGGAAGTATGAAAAAACTATCCTTTGCCAGGCGTTTTGTTTATAGATTCCATTTTGTATTTAAAGCGTACATTTTATTTGAAAGATTTAATGTAATTGCATTAAATAATTTCAAAAATATCTCCTAAGTCAAGCACTAAATCAAAACCTAAGAATTGCCAAAAACTAATGTTTTAATTATATTTTGTCGGTCTCAAGTCTGAAAAAGTGTGTTTCCCCCCTAGATTGTTTGCTTTGGTATCCGGTAAAGAAACTCTTAGTAAACACCTCAAACACACGCCAATATACTCATGCATACTATCCTCACTCTTGATTGACGTCCCGCCTTCTTTTGTTCAAATAATACAATGACCTACATTTTTTTTAACTGGTATGTTATGTTTATAGTGAGAGTCTCATTGACATTTTTTTAATGTTTCCATACCGGCAGACCATGCTTGAAACTTTTATCGTTCAGATATCTCAATATTTTTGTTTTAAAGGTTTAAAGGGTAAATTTCAATTTCAATTCGGTGTTTAAAAGGTGCGAGATCGTAGTGTTTAGATAATTCACTATTTTGCAATGTGATCTACTAATACACTATACAAGTATACGTTAACCTTTTATTACTCAGTGACAGTTGGCTTATGCAAATTAAAACTGCATAGTTATAAAAAAAAAAACATAAAAGGATACATATTTTATTCCAAGATTTTTCTGCATTTTACAAAATGATAATTTTACAAATGATAATTTACAGAAGTGTTACTTTAATTGACAATTTTTTTTCTAGATTAACATGTACATGTGTAATATATACGATTGAAATGCTTATAGCCTATTACAGAACTAAATTGTGTACGAGTTAATATGTAACATTTTGTAAGCGAGATAACTCATACCAGCACATAGAAAGATAACTCCTGCCTGCCTCCCTGCAAGCGGCAACCGTACCCTGGGAACCCCACCTTTTTCAAGTACAATGTTTACAGTGTCTGGTGTGTAGTTTAATACACAAAAGAAATATGCATAGCCTAATAGCGAGCGCAGCGAGCTCTAAGAACCAGTGTGCGCGGGAAAAAGAACGAGCTAAACCTACAGATTCATCAAACAAAATTTTTTGTCTCGGTCCCATAATGCTCTCTAATATTTTCACCCGTGGTGCTATGCCAAAAATGACTGACATTTAACTCGTAATTTACGGTGCCTTGAGGTTTGAAGACACGTTTTGAGTACCACACAAGCTTTGGTGAGACCCAAGAGATTTTTTACATGCTTCCATTCCATCGTATATTGAGTTGAGATACGTAAACAAATTATGGAATTTAACGTATGACGTCACAGTGATCTCGCGCTATATTTCCCGCGATAAATTTAGAGGTGGATCAAACATATGTAACGCTTGCACTAGCTATTTCAGTATAGACTGCGATACCTGCCTCATTGACATGATATGATTTGTTTTTAATTTTTTTTTTGGATAGAGAGATTATATATATACTAGCAAGAGCCACACTTTACTGTCATATCGATCCAATTTTTAGCTAATTTTGCATGCATGTACAGTAAGTATGAGTAGGGAGGAAATAAAAAAAATAGGACATTTTGAACTAAAATAAAGAGAAAAAATAAACAGTTAAAAAAATTATGCAGATATTGCATATAGTCAAACCATTAATTTAGAAAATGGGAAATTACACACCTACAAACAGGGACCGGGGCCACGGATAACGCATGTAATTAGAATGCAAAAATAAACGAATTTTAAAAAAAAATTATGAACAGGGAAAAAAAAGGAACAAAAAAAAATACTGTATTTATCGTTAACACTTTTGACCAAATTAAACAAAAATTATATTTTACAGACGGATCAATTCTCTCCAAAAGTAAAGAACGGTTTTAGGGAAGCAAGTCTATGTATTTTGTAAGAATTTATTTAAACTTAGAAATATTATATAATAATCTCTCTCTCTCAAAAAATTATTTAACGCTCGTTGATAACTAAATAACACTAAGACGACAATGATGCAAGGTATGTGTAATTCTTGCTGCGCTCGCCACAACGGTAGCACCTTAAGAACAGCGATGATGTGCAAAACAACACGTGTAGGTACACTGCATGGACTTAAAAGAGCAAATGTTTTGAAAAGAAAAGGTCAACACGACATATCCTGTATTAAAACATACCTTTATTATCTCTCAAACAATGGTTGAGCTGCATTTTCCACTCTCAGCGTCTTGCAGGCCATACATCTTATGGAAATGTTGACACACCACTGTCAGCTGTTCGCAACCAAAACAAGGCGAGTGAAAGCACTGTGTTGACACGGATGGTAAGCAAACGACAATGGAATTTTTAGAAATAAACGCCTTTAGTCACAGATTTTCGATTCAATATTGTTTAAAATAAAACTCAAAATGAATATTTTAAACAATCAATCGATCGCTTTACTATATCGAAATTAGAAAAAAGATGAAAACATGAATAATGGGCGGAGCTAACGTCATGAAAGGTCACGTGATATTTATGAGGTGAAATCTATGGGAGGCCTTAACCTAGCTGCGTTCTGATAATTGTCATTGATTGTCCTTGGTCACCTTTTATACTTTTAGTTCTCTTCAAACTAGCATGAACTAACATGTTATTAAGTAAAATACTATGTTTTAAAAGAAACTCTATTCACTGGAGCGATTACACAGTTTAAAGAAACACGGTGGTAAGTGTATTATATTTCCTTCGTACAACAACAATTGTTTACTTTTGGTTTACCTAATAAGGTAGGACATAGGACACATGATTTTTATGTGATTGGTATGTTATATGATTACCGGTATCATTAATATATACATTTCCTAATAATAAGAATGGTATGTTTATGTTATATATTTAAGAAATAAAGTACGAGTTTTCGTGAATGTTGCAGAATAACCTCCGAGGTCGAGAAATGTTGTTTCGCCGCAGCTTTTATATTTCTAAACAACATTTCTCGACCTCCGAGGTTATTCTGCAACATTCACGATAACAAGAACTTTATTTTTATTCTACTAACAGCTCCGACTATCTGCTGATCGGTTTAATTAAGTAGGTCATATTTTCAAGCGAGATGAATCTGATTGGTCGAGACGGCTGTTCCTCGTAACCCCAAATGTTTTGTTAGTAATGACATCGGCATGTTTGTTTACAAGTACATCGAGCGCAGACTATCGATCGGAATCGAATGCAGACGATATATTTTTCGATGAATGAAATACACAATTAAATTATTTATGATTTTTTAAAATTAATTTAGATTAATGAATTCGATAATTAACGTATTAATTTGTTTTTTTTTTATTTTGACAAACATGCAGTGAAAATGTGTTGGGGGAGGGACTTGGAACAACCGCAATTGGCTCTTTGAAATAAACATTAAAGGGAATACACATCGCTCTAAAGGACACTAACCCGTGTTATCAATGTTTTTTTTTTTTTTAAAAGAGCAAGTTTTTAAGTTATAAACTCATGATCGACTCGAGTTTGGTATGTGTTTAAGATCTAATAATTTATTGATGACGTTCGTGGTATATTGGAGAATAATGTCCGCGGCACCTCTTTGATCTCGGCAGTACTGTAGTAGAATATGGTGGCATATCTCTGCCCCTTGTGTGCAAGTTATTTTTCTATCAAATATGTCGACATGCAAGATTAATATGTTGACATGCAAGATAATTATGTAAACATGCAACATAAATATGTTGACATGCAAGAAAATTGAAATCAAATAAGAATTATAAAAAATCATTAATCAGTTGCATGTCGACATAAATAGGTAGCATCTAGCATCTTGGATGTCACATGTGGGCGATATATGAGATTTTTTGATATTTTTTTTAATTCTTATTTGATTGCAGTTTTCTTGCATGTCAAAATAGTTATGTTGCATGTTGACATAACTATCTTGCATGTCGACATATTTATCTTGCATGTCGACATAAATAATAGAAAAATAACTTGCACACAAGGGGCAGAGAAGAATGTCAAATATAGAGCAAAACTTTATATTCAAATCCTATTACAGCGTATCTAATTGTCTATATTGTCTGATCTTTAGAGAAATATTTGTGTATAGATAATTTCTTGGTTCACAGAATTGCATGCTAGTATGGCCTCAGATAAATCTGATAAATCTGAGGTCGAGGACGCAGTAAATGAAGATGACGTAGATCTCGGCTTTCCAGCCACAGATCTCATTCTAGTCGTAGAAGGTCGAAAGATTCATGTCAACAAAGCAGTGCTCTCTGAGCATTCACCTGTATTTAATACCATGTTTATCAGTAAATTCAAGGAAAGTACTGCAAAAGAGATCGTATTAGAAGACAAGAAAGCGATAGATGTTGTCGAATTTCTTAAATGTTTCTATCCCAACATGAAACATCCAATAACAGGTAAGAATAATTCGAATACATCTGAATGTTAGTGAGTGGGTGAGTGTAAATGAAAGGATCAGTATATTTATTAAGGTCGGTCGCGGGTTTAAAATTTTGCGCCCTCTGCGCAGGGTATTGCGCATTACTGTCCTAAAACGCAAATTCAAAGTAAAATGTTCAAATATAAAGGTCATCATGTAACGTTTTTACTTAAAAAATTACTTATCATAAAAAATTATTTTTAGTGAAATGAATCGTTACAATAATGTTCAGAAGTATTTTTTTTAATTTCGCCGCTTCTTCAAAATCGGCGTTATCCACGTCGGAGTCAACGTCTTACGATTTCCGCAATTGGTTCTTCACAGTATCACTCAAACAGCTGAACTGCTAGCTTACTACAACTATTTCTCGTTTTGTACATAAATAATACCCGGTACCAAGCATCTTAATTCCACTTATCTTTCTTGTGTTTTTCTCACTTTTATTCTATTGTTACACTGTACCATCACTGTTTGTCAAATTGACTGTTTAAGGAGAGGGCTCAAATAGGCAGATTGCCTGCTGCCCAATCCTTATTATGTAATATTCTTGCATAATAAAATATTGTTTAAATTAAATTACGATGACGTCAGTTGGGATTTTGACGTAACAATTCACAAAAATAAACGTCGTGCTATTTCTTTATTGCAGAGTCAATAATTAAAATTGAAAATAAATTAGGGATGTCAACGAGTACTCGACTATCGCTCGGTCACACCGATCATCGATTAAAATTTTCTTAGTCGATTACTCGTAATAAAGTGAATAGAATTTAAAAATTTTATTTATTTTTTCTTAACGCGGCAGTTTTTGTTTTGGCTATGAATGTAAAAAAAAAAAAAAACCAGTTTTCTTTTCTCGACATGTTTGACCCGTTCATTACACCCTTTTAAATCGGTGTCTTTGGTGTATTTTTGAAGCAGCTAATAATTGATCTCTTTTGATTTACTTAGGCAGACATGTACTTGTATTTGTGAACAATCTGTGTTTCTTCTAATCAGTTATTTATTGGATTAGATATTAATTTAATCATATCAATAATTATCTCAAGACGTTTGTTTTTATAATCATTAATCTTTGACAATTGATTAGACACGGACAATTATTTAATTAACTTTGAAAAGGTCACATTTGATTTGCTTAAAATGATATGGAGCTCAATTATGTTTAAGCTTTAGAAGAAAAAAGGAAAAGCTAGAACATTTTGATAAAATACTTTTCAATTTATTTTAAATCAAATACATTAAGTTAATTGTCCATACGTCACAAAACAACGCATGACGTAATTCACGCGTTATTACGTCTTTTCCGTGCCCGATCTTTACTCTATACGCTTAGCAACGAAATTAAATATCTTTCCTCAAAATTGTTTTTAGAATTAAAATTATATGTTGAAGAAAAGTGATTTCATTTTTTAGAACAGTCTTTAAAACTAGTAAAAATACATGAATATAGGTTTTGTTTTGAAAGCATATCAGGTAATTAGCGTTTTCCGCGTATGTGACTGCAACTTCTAAATACCGATCTCGATCGATAATACTTACCGATATTAAAAAAAAACCCATCTTATGCGATTTATTTAATACAGATTGATCAACGATTTGTTCAAATCATGTGTTCTATTTAACAAAAAGCTAAATATACTTTTTAGAGAGATGAAATGATTAAAACTATGCAAAATTTTATTTTTAAGGAACTTTTTTCAAAATATATATTTTAATGAATTTTACCAAAAATACGCTCATTGTGATCCTAAAAAGGCCGGTCCTTTGGGTAATTTTATTTTCTATTGATTAAGGGCCTTAAGGGGTAAATATTATCAATATTTCAGAGAATTCTGTAGGTAAATAAAATTTTAAGAGATTAAATTCTCTTTGAAAATTTGTTTCATTTTATCTCATTTGTAAACAAATTTATCTATTTGTTAATGAATAAGCACGTGTAACATTAAAGTGTTTGTTTTGAAAAATAAATTCGTTCATTTTACATAGGATATCAGTCAAAAAATGATTTTCTGAAAGTCAAATTTCAGGCTTGGGCTAATATTCTTAATGTATGAAAAAGCACCATTTTCCGCAATTGGTTCTATTTTTAGCAATGGTCCTAGCTTTTATAATACCGATGGACCAGCCAACTGGGTAAAATTTGATAAGGATATATCCCCAGATACATGTTTGAGAAATTTGAAAAAATTCTGTAGGTATTTTATTTATGTAGTGGGGTATGGATCATTACCTTAAGTGTATATTATCATACGTTTTTCATGTTTTTTAGTTTAAGATATTAATATGTAGGTGGCAGTAGCATTATTTGATTTGAAAAGGACACACAATATAAAATAAATCATCGAGTACTCGACTTTCGCTCGACTAAAGCCTCCAATTAATCGACTAAGCTAACCGAGTAAAATTGACATCCCTAAAATAAATATATTTTACAAAATGAAAACATATGCGCGATCCTTTCATGTTCTGTGTGAGTGGAAAGGGTTTTTTTTATTGATTAGCAAAAAGTTTACTTATACGTCAACCTTCAATCGCTGAAAATTAAAAGAAAATCGTATGTTTGTATTTTTTTGCAATTGAAAATGAAAACCCCTTTTTTCTATATAATCATTTAATATTGATTAGTTTGATAAGATACTGGCGCTTCTGATTGGTCGAAAAAAAATTTTGATACCTACATCAATAATTTTTTGCCGGATCTACTTTTCTCATCTGTTCTGATTTAACACTATTTATAGAACGGGAATTTCCAAAATAAACACTGTCAACAAAATGTAAAGTTGTGTCTGTTTAATTGTCAGCAAACAAAATACAACTTTATCAATAGAAAAAGTTAATAGTTCAACCTTCAAAAATAAACAATGCACATTATTTAATTCACTAAATAGAAAATTAAGCGTCTTCTCACGATTTCGTCTGCTTGAGATCAATGATCAACATTTACGGCGAGGCTGGCTGTTCCAATTCCAGGAATGATTATAACGAACATATAGGCATATACACTTTCACGGTAATACTGCTGTTCAAATTTGGTAACAATGAGTTTTAAATTAACACACGTACATAATCGGACATCAGAATAAGCATAGTAAAGCAAAGCTATGAGTAGTGCATCAACTCAAGCGGCAGATATATCATTTTATTATACTTTCATGTTAAATACTGAAATCTGATTGGTTTAGACGCAGTTGACAATCCGTTCTCTTACCCTCAGCGTTAGCAACACGCTTGGCAACGGGCCGATAGAACGAATTGTTACATGCGCGTAAATTATGCGCGAACGGTTCGCCGTTAAATCACGTCATTTCTATATAAAAGCAGTAAAATTTTCTTTAAAATTAAGACATTCAGTATAATAAAATAAATAGTGCCTGTTTGGGAGAGTAACCGTTGGAATTGACACCCCTCGAAAACCATTGTCAACCTCCGCTTCGCGTCGGTTGACAATGGTTTTCTCGGGGTGTCAATTTCAACGGTTACCCTCCCAAACAGGCACTATTTATATATAAGTACCTCACAAGCTATCTAGTTACCACAACATTTACAAAAGTCGCACATACATACTATTATTTGTCGACATATCAACTATTTTCGTCCACGATCGCGTCTCCTTGCATGGTTATGCCCAGTTTCACATTCCAGCGATTTAACACACATTAAAACCAGTTTTTACGAATCTTGCTGCACAGTGAATAACATCACAATTCATCGCATGTATTTCCCTTTCGTTTTCAATTCAGCGGTTCAGATTTCAACTCTCGTTTTGTATTTAATCCATTAAATTCAGCTCTGCTATGCTGAAGGTATGGTGTCCGGATAGGGCCATTTGCGTTAGTGCGACATCGCGTTCAGATAAACGAGACATCGCGCTAACACACAACACGCCGTCGCGCTAACGCAACTTTGCACAACACGCCGTCGCGCTAACACACAACACGTCGTCGCGCTAACGCAACTTTGCACAACACGCCGTCGCGCTAACACAACTTTGCACAACATGCCATCGCGCTAACACACAATACGCTATCGCGGTAACACAAAACACGCCGTCGCGCTAACACAACTTTGCACAACACGCCGTCGCGCTAACGCAACTTTTCAAGTTTCACAGTCTAGTAGGAAGTCGTGTCCGGAAATATTAGACTGCGCATGCTGAAATTTGTAGGCCTGCATGCAAGCATGGATGAAAAATAAATAAAATGTACTTTGAAATACATATATTATTTTCATTTATTATCAATACATATGAATAAAAATATAGTTACTATAGTGTGTCACTGTATATAAGGATATGCTAGCATGCACATAAATTATTAATAAATCTACCAATTGATAAATTTACCTTAAATATTTAATATAATTAATTAATTCAGCAATAATATATTTATAACATGTACATGTCACAAATTCATATTAGGTGCTCTGTACATTACCAAAGCAAAGAAATTTTAAAATGTAAACTTACAGGTATATAACATGTCATGAATATATTATTGTTGAATTAATGAATTATATTAAATATTTAAGGTAAATTTATCAATTGGTAGATTTTATAATAATTTACATGCATGCTAGCATATCCTTATACAGTGACATACCAGTAACTTTATTTTTATTCATATGCATTGATAATAAATGAAAATTATATATATATATATATATATATATATTTTTTTTTTCATCCATGCTTGCGTGCAGGCCTACATATTTCAGCATGCGCAGCCTGATATTTCCGGACACGACTTCCTACTAGACTGTATGGTGGCATATTTCTGCCATCTACATAATTTTTGGTCAACATAGCATATCACGTAAAGTCAAGATAACTATCTCGTGAAGTCGAGATAACTTTCTAGTTTCTCGATCAAGACCGACTTTTTGTTGGGATAGCTATCTCGATAATTTATCTTGTATCTTGACTAAAATTCGTGGCATTTTCAAATACTGCCATTCACAAAACAAGATAAGTTATAAATAGATATTTGATAATATAATTTTGGAACTCATTACCCAGGACTCCTTTGATCTACATAGAAGATCATTTAGGAAATTATAAGGCCGTCCTCAAAATATATAAATATGCTGATTTTTATTTTCCCCTTTAAAACACACAGTATTTTCCGTCATTTCATCATATTTATAAAGTTGCACTGTCTTAAATACTTTAAACTACATGAGATCAAAAGTGTTATGCTAAGAATTTAAATATAAAATCATGTTTTTGCCTTTGGTTTTATTTTGGTGAATTCTATTTTATGTTTTCATTTCTAATCCAAACATAAGATAAATGATTTTCTGCATATTGTTTTTTAAAATTATTATTTTAATCTTTAATCGATTAATTTAATTTACATGTAGTTTAATATCAACCTTGCGTCAGCCGTCTTTTATTCAAGGTATCTAAAGCTCTATAAGTCAGCATATTTATATATACATGTTAATTATAAATTAATACAGACATAAATTTGCAAATGAAGATCAAATATTAAAAGATAATTAATCAGACAGTAATAAACGGGCCATTCGATATATTTCATTTTGATTACGCACAAGTGCCTTTCTATAAACGAAAGTGGATTGAGTAATGAGTTCCGATATATACGGAAGCGTATCGGGGCCTACACTTATTGTGTTTCAACTTATATATTGTCCTTCTTTTTATTGTACTGTCAACATATAAAGTATTGTGACCTCTTATTTATGCAAATAAATTGAATTGTATCTTGTGATTTCTATAAAATTTAAATCACCTTATTGTTTTTTACCAGTTTTATTGCTATCTGTGTTATCGACTTTAAAAAATATGAAGTTTGAAATGTTGATTTATGAATGTGAACTAATTATATTGAGATAGAAAATTAGACAAAGAACAATAAAATAAATGCTTTATAGCCATGTCGATATCAATATGCTTTCATTTTTAGGGAACATATTGCGAAAATATTATCGAATGAACTTCGCGGGCGCTGGAGTTCTGAAGGTGACGTCACTGAATTCTGAATATAGCTGTAGACGGCACATGTAGACTGACATTGACAGTTTGATATAAATCAAAAAACAAAGAGCAGTAATTTCTTTATAATAATTGCAATTAGTATAAGTATTTGTTATCGTAGTTAGAGGACTGCTGTATGATCTATATTTAAGCAGTTCGTTCTATGGGTTACTCTCCAATAAACATGTGATATGAGTTTTGAGACAGATACATGTAATTGAACATTTAAACTACATGAGCCCCTTTACTTTCACGTATTATATTACCCCCTCCCCCATCACCACCACCAAAAAACATTAATCAAAGCATCGAAACAAAATATCCAATAATTGTATTTGTTTTTAATTAATATTATGCATGAACTGATAGCATGAGCGTTGTGTTTTCTCATCATCATTTGATGCGAGTCTTTTTACCACGCGAATAAAGAAAACACTCACATCTAATCATGGTAATGAGAAAATGCAACGCTCATGCAGTTAGTTCATGCATGATAGTATTTGGTATCGTAGTTACATGTAGATTACATTGTAGTTGAGAGGGTGAGTGATCATCCAATAAAATTGCTTCGAGATCGTGTAATATCAATTTGAAGACGAAGACAGATGGGTGAAACATTTTTAGCCTCATCGATGGGAGACCGTTGCAACAACGTGATATTTGAATCATGATCATAATTTGGGGGTAGGACTGCTCATGTCTACCACCCCTAACTACGATTACAAATGCAAATATTTGAATGTTTGACAATAAAAGAAATATCTGAATTTTAGAGTTTAAATTCCTTTATTGTGGATTGAATTTCATGGAGCCAGTATTCGTAGATTGCTATTTTTTAAAAATAGGTTAAGGGTAACATTTCGTAGCATTACTTGTATCATAAATAATAAATAAATTATATTAATGCTATTACTCATAATTCGTTGTGGATTTAAATTCATGGATGACGAAAATTAGCATTAATGAAATCCATGAAAATTGAGCATACACGAATTCCATTGATTCCACAAATGTCAGTCTACATGTGTATTCTACAGCTAGATTCAGAGTGAGGTGACGAACCATCAGAACTCCCGCCCCCGCGAAATTCATTCGATAACAATATTTTTGCCATATGTTTCCAAGAAATGAAAACATTTTTATGTCTATATACCAATGATGAATACATTTACATTGTTCTATGTCAACATTTCTTTCTCGATATAACTAAAACTCACTCTTAAATTATTATTTTTAACTCCGTATTCTGTTAAATCGATATTGCAGATAGCAAGAAAACTGATCAATTACAATAAGGTGATTTAAATTATGTTAACTTACCTCAATTCAATGCAAAATTTTTGCATAATTAAAACGACATTTTAGTTTATATGTTGATAAGACGATAAAAAGTATTACTATTTATATAGTTATAACACAACAAGTGTAGGCCCCGATACGCTTCCGTAGATATACGATTATACACATGTTATACATGTATTACAATGAAGCGCATTGAAGTGGTAAAATTTTTCGTTTGAATGGAATGTTCTAAACTTTGTATCGAACGTCAATTGTTACAGACGACACGCCCATTTCTTTTGAAACGAGGAAAACAGGGCTGCGTTCAATATCATAGCTGCTACGTAGGGGTACGTAGCAGCTACGCTGTTAAACGGTAAGCTAACCTAGCAACTACGTAGATATTCGTAGCCTAAATATTTTATGCTAAGCACCAAATTCAAGATGGCCTCCTTAGTTACCACCGGGCTTTGTAACAAACATGAAATCTATTTATTTAGTGATATTTTGTTCATCCTGTAAGTTATAATAAATTTTAACATGTATATTTCCGCTTGTCGATGTAATAAGTCTTTAGTTGGATATTTTCAACTTCAAATCAGAGACCTAGCGGCTAACCTAGCGGCCCGTTCAATAGACCTCGATATCTACAACCTAGCGGCTAAGCTAGCTGCTACGATCTTGAACGCAGCCCTGCTTGTGTTGTTTAGGAGAGGAGCGGTTCCGAAAGCATTGTTACGATTACTGTTTTCCTCGTTTCAAAAGAAATGGGCGTGTCTTCTGTAAAAATTCACATTCGATACAAAGTTTAGAACATTCCATTCAAACGAAAACATTTACCACTTCAATGCGCTTCATTGTATCTCGTTTTGTGGATGGCAGCATTTGCAAATGCAACAAATTTTAGTCAAGATACAAGATATATTATCTCATCTTGTCGAGATAGTTATCGCAACAAAATGTAATAGCTTATGTTGACTAGATAAAATAGAAGTCGGAGTTTGTTGAGAAACAAGAAAGTTATCTTGATTTGACAAGATAGTTATCTCGACTTGACGTGATAAGCTATGTAGACTAAAATTATGTGGATGGCATAAATATGCCACCATAAGACTGTGAAACTTGCAAAGTTGCGTTAGCGCGACGGCGTGTTGTGCAAAGTTGTGTTAGCGCGACGGCGTGTTGCGCAAAGTTGTGTTAGCGCGACGGCGTGTTGTGTGTTAGCGTGACGGCGTGTTGTGTGTTAGCGCGACGGTGTGTTGTGCAAAGTTGCGTTAGCGCGACGGCGTGTTGTGTGTTAGCGCGATGTCTCGTTTATCTGAACGCGATGTCGCGCTAACGCAAAAGGCCCTATCCGGACACCATATGAAGGCGCATCCATTTTGAATATTGTTGCTGTTTTGTATTCATACGCGCCGCTTCGTTTACATTATTTACATTTTTGATCAATGACACTTCACATTTTATGATTTGAAAATGTTTTATTAAATGATAAGAAATGAATTTAATATATTTTCTATTGATCGACGTATCAAAGGAAAAATTGACCGGAAAACTTTTTCATCAATGCGCTACGTGCATTGATGAAGTTTTCCGGTCAATTTTTTCTTTGATACGTCGATCAATAGAAAAAATATTAAATTCATTTCTGAAATACTATATAAAATGTCAGGGATGATTCGGACAAACGACCAAACTTTGAGCGCGGTAAACAGATAAACTATCCGGTCAATTTACTCTATATTTCGCACATAGTTTACTCATATAAAGCTGACCTTTCACCATCTTCGCTAGACAAGGGTTTTCGGTCCACTTTGCTCCCCATAAACCCTTGGCAGATCTCATTACGAAAACTCGGTGACAAGATCAGTTTAATGATTGGCTGCAGCTGCGAGTAGCTGATCCAGTCGCATCGTTGTAAACAAGCGCTTATAAATAAACTTTCGAAGAAACACACGTGTGATCTTTGGTAAAACATTCGGTGCTTTTCACAAGTTGAGGCACAAGTGCTCGAGTTCAGTACCTCCACAAGGATGGTCTAACCAGATCGATTTAAAAAACGAAATATTTCACTGGATTTAACAGAGATTTACAAACTTGTCAAGGCTCGTGTGATCGTAGCATGGAAAGTAAACATGGCGAATGAAGAAGTTGCCTAACGTTATCTAGCTGCAGGTCTATAGCTCCCGGTCTGAAAAAATTCGGATGGACGACCTGCGAGCTACAGTGCCTCCTATAGTAAAAAAAAACTGCAATTTACGGCGCACAAAAAATTGCGCTAGTTTTGGACTTATTACTATGGGAGGCACTGTGGGTAGCTCCCAGCTGCAGGTCGTCCATCCGAATTTTTTCAGACCGGGAGCTACAGACCTGCAGCTAAACGTTATCCCGTTAGTATATATCATGTCCCTGTATTTTATTTAATTTCTTTTGTCCACAATAATTACGACAACGATACTTGGTTTTATGGCTTGAATGCATTCATATATAGCGACTTTTTCACTGCCGGTACAGCTAGGTCACTACAAACACTATAAATAAAATATTCCTTGCTTTCTCTAGGTTATATCTTCATTCCTATTTAATAGCACCGTTGATTATGTTCAGATTTTCGCTAGTCAACATTTTTTCAAGTTGTATTTATGCCGTAGCGTGTACTTTACCCGTTGTTTCATTCGATTAAATTGTAAAATTACAAGGGGCGCAACTCAAGTTGCTCGCTAGATAGCGCCACCGCATCACCGAGTTTTCGTAATGAGATCTGCCAAGGGTTTATGGGGAGCAAAGTGGACCGTAAACCCTTGGCTAGCGAAGATGACCTTTCAATGTAAAATAATTAATTAAAGGAAATCTTATATTTGAAACATTGTCCCCCGAGACTCCTTAAGACGTTTACTGTTCGATAATATTTGGACTGAAGAGTCTAAAAGAGTCAAGGAAGTGTTTTGCAGGGCATAAATCGTGTCTCGGAAACAAAAAACACAAAAAAACTTTAAATCAGCCGTACATATTGTGAAATCCTTTGAAAAAATAAACGTTAACCTTTTTTTGGCAAACATCCGAGTACAAATGGGAGTAAATCTAAAATGATGTGATATTTACCAAATTCTAAGGGTTTAATATAACCACAGGAATCTGTTTTTAGTCGCAAGGTGGGGCCATATGAAGCCCAAATGTCATTTTAAACTTTTGTCTATCGAAGAGGGCTGATGTATGATGTCTATGTGAAGCATATTGAATTTAACGAATTTATTTTCTGAAGACGTGCGGTTTTGATCTTTCTAAGAAACAAACTAGCAATATGGACTAAACATTTGAAGAACATACACTGTACGAAATTGCATCCAATTTATGTATACAGGGATATATTCGCCCCCGTTTTATTTTCGTCCCTTTCGCCCTTATTGTCAATGGACGAATTTAAGACTGGGCAAATTTAAATTAACTATTATGTTACTGTGTTGAAGAGAGAGTATCTTTCACACAACTGTGTGGTTGAATTCAAGATGGGGCAAAATTGTTTTCAAATTTTCATGTAGAAGGGCGAGAAAAAAAACACGGTGAGAAAATAACCCTGTACATAGTTTGTCTTCAAAAACATTATATTCTGGGGAGATTTTTTTTTACGTATCATGTTCTACCCAATGAGTATGCATGCATATATAAATGACAAACTGTCAAAAGAGGTATAGCGTCTTTTCCCATTATTTTCCCATTATTTCGCCTACACATGTATCTGGACGGAAAGTACCTGTTACTAAATATAGCTTCAGGTACCTGTCGCATTATGACTTTCGAAACATAGATACTGCTTTCATAATGATGTCTGTAACAACTGATTTGTCATAAATTCGGGAAACCTGCATCGAAAAACGAATATACATGTATAGAACTCTGTGTATAATGTCAGTTGGTATTCTGAACCGTGATAACTTCCAGCAAAATGCAATGAATCTAAGTGTACAGTTGTATTAAGAATACATGCATAGTGATATTGAAGAGATCTGTTTACATCGGGTGTGCCCACGCTCAAGATAATTGCGGGAAAGAATCTCTCATAATTAATCGCCAAGGCTCGGGGATAGAAAACACACAACTCGTTGGATAAAAATCATATACCATCGCAAATCATGAGAGATCCTATATATACATGGTTGTATTAGAAAAGTCACTAATTGAAATATTTCTCTAATTTTCAGTACGAAGACCACTTTAAACCAAATAACGTGTACTACAATACATGTAGAACATAACTTTAATCGGATTTCTTTGGTTTAAAAGGGTTCAAATAGTCAAAGGATGACTGCACTTAGCGCCGGGTTTTGGGCCCTTTTCGGTCGCTTCTGTCGCGTTTATTTCTTAACCTAATATCACTTTTGTTAAATTTTTTAAAGAGTCTAGTCAGTTTCCAACATGAATTAAGATTTTAGACTGTGATACAATAAGCTCATTCTATGTTTTCCTCCTTACAACTTTCGAAAAAAGGAGAATTTTCGCTTATCTGCCCTTGATCAAACATAAGATTGATATTAATATGCATGAGAGGTGGAGCTGACATTATCAGAATGGTACTAAAATTAGACTAGCATGAATAACAATGCCATGTATAAAAATTTACTTTTTCACCAGAGCTCTTTCTATTCTATATGGTACAAGTATACTATTTACTATGGTTTCAACAATTAGACCACGCCCATGTAAGTACAGAAGACTTTAAATCAATGTGTATCAACTTAACGTGTTCGAAAACATTGTCCTAGTTGGCACATAACATGCTACCTTACACGTCACATGATAGAATTTTGTATTCACAAAGTTACCTGAGGTGAGAAATCACGTGGTGAATTATAATATTCAGCATGCATCAACCCTTGGTTACAACAGGGAAAGCGAAAGTAAGAAGAAGCAGTTTTTTCTCATTTAAACCATGAGCGCATGTTTGTCTATTTATCTCCCTTTGACATAACTTTGATAATGCAAATATACAACTACTGTTAAACGGAGAACAATAGACAAACATGCGCTGACTATGCATGAAGTCAGTATAAACGTGGGCGTCCTCATTATCGTATGGAGATTCAAGAAATCGTGATGACCCCCGCCTATGAAAACAAATTCGTACTTGGTAACAAGATACTTTTATTTAACGCAATTACGTAAAGTTGCAGTTTAGATGTTGACTATTTCTGCAATTGAAAGAAAAATTCTTCTTTTAAAAGTTTATTTTCACGCAAATATCGCATGTCCTTAAGTGCAGTCATCCTTTACCATTTTTATCGCATACTTACTATTTTCCTATATATCCCCGACAGCACCTGACTATTTTAAGGATGTCAGGTAAGATAACTAAGACTCTTGGAGCATGGTAATTGTGTAATTTGAGTTTCTTTGAGTAACTATATTTTAACTAAAATTAATATTGTATAATATTGAAAATGTCTGATGTTTGCAAAAGTGCTATATTTCAGGCGAAATCGTATATATTAGGTGCGCTATACCTCTTTCGTTTTAAATAACTAAAATATGTAAAATGAAGGCATTTTCATTCAAAATAATTTTAACACAAAAATGTACGTCTAAAAATATATATATTAATCTTGATAAAATCAAGGGAATGCATATATTAAATAAAATGACAGTAGAATTAAGTTTTTGTACATGTGCATGTGAGGAATTATGAAAATAGTTACGAAACGGCTAAAAAGACTGAAAATAGACGATACAATAATATATAATATGATAAACATAACAATATAAAATATTGTACAATGTAATACCCAATAAAACAATACATAAGATGACACAACATATAAAAATTAACACTTTATATGATGATATGTGTCATTTTGGTGCCCTTATTCTTTCAGAAGCAAATGTACTACAAGTTCTACCCTTAGCACACGAGTACCAGTCCCCTCTGGTAGCAGATTGTGAAAACTTTATGATTGCAATGTGTAAACAAAACAAAGGGCTGACTGTCAGTACACTGCTGGACTACGTCTTGGCAGGGGAAAAATACGGCTTGACGTGTTTTTTAGAGGCTGCGGTGGAATTTTGTGCCCGTCTTGATTTCCACCTTTTAAATGGAAACAAAATTTCAGAATTGTCTTCAGTGTCTCGTGGATACGCTATAGAAACAGTACAAGACATAAATATTTCACTGAAGTTCTCTAAAATAGAAATGAAAACCCAATTTGCAATAGCAAAGAAAAGGGTACAACAGTTAGAGATGAATGTGATGAGACGAAAACATTCAAAACCAGAGATATCTGATTACAGCATTCCATTATCAAGTACTGTCATGGCTGATGAAGAAGACGACTGGTAAACATGCTGGTGTGTTTTATCTGGTTCTGGTTTATATACGGTTAGTTTGTTCAACCCGAATTAAAAAAATCATTTTATCTAAAGAAAGTCTAAGATATAAACGATCTTTTCAGACCAAAGTCAGCTGTATTAATAATATAATTTTGTACCATGACGGAGATCCTATGGAATTGTAGCCCTCTTCAGTATTCTCCTTTGAGAAGTGGACAGGCAAAGCCTACATCCACTTCTCTTCGCAAGCCCTCATATTTTGATTCTGGAAAACGTGTAAATGTCGAACCGAAGACAGTCTACGCTTCGACCCATGTTACGACTCCAGTTTCCCTGATATTTCATAACAGACCTACTATTTCTACATTTCAAACATTATTGCATTAAAACTTCGTTTTTGGTGTGTATTTTGATTGCCCCAGAATGCCTCTTTCAATATGTGGGTTGCCACCACATATTGAATAAATAAATCAAATTCAAAGCGATTTCATCACAATACGCCCAAATATTTGATTGTATAAAGAAGGGAATTTTGAGGTTTTTCTCTTTTGACCTTTGGGTTGACCCGCAAAGGGGAATAACTTTTTAGCTCACCTGAGATGAAAGCTCAAGTGAGCTATTCTGATCACATTTTGTCTGTCGTCCGTCTGTCTGTCTGTCTGTAAACTTTTCACATTTCCAACATCTTCTCAAGAACCACTTGGCCAATTTCAACCAAACTTGGCACAAAGCATCCTTAGGCTAAGGGGATTCAAAGTTGTGAAAATTAAGGACCACGCCCTTTTACAAAGGGAGATAATTAGGAATAATTGAAAATTTTCAAGAAATTTTCAAAAATCTTCTTCTCAAGAACCATTAGGCCAGGAAAGCTGAAACTTATGTGGAAGCATCCTCAGATAGTGAAGCTTCAAAGCTGTGAAAATCATGACCCCCGGGGGTAGGGTGGGGCCACAATTGGGGGGGGGGGGGGGAGACAAATTTTTACATACCGTAAAGTATCATGTATAATACGCACTCGTGTATAATACGCACCCCAAAAAGTTGACCAAAAAATTGCGAAAAAACAGCAGGTCCTATGTATAATACACACCCAAAAAATGGCGAAATCAACGGCCGCCATTTCCCTCAAACTATCAATGTTTCATGATAATTTTATAATCCATGCGCAATTACTGTAATTTCGTGATCGGAACATGGCCCAAGCGATATTAGAGTCAGAATTCTTACAATTTTACTTAAAAAGGACAGCATGATTGACATGGGCGGTATCAAATATCATTTGACACTTCGTAAAGAGTTTCTTATAAAACAGCGGAGAAGTTGAAGATCATCCTACGTAGAGAAGAACGGCAACCGAGCTTAGTGCTTAAAACTAATAATGTTTGCAGATATAAACCAAAACAACATCAAAAGAAATGATTTAATTGATTAATTATAGTCAAAATCTTTGATTGTTGTTAAATAAACATTGTGAAGAAACGTATGTATGTCATATATCGTCATTATCAAGTCGTACAAATGATCGATGTATTTTTAGCAGTGTCTATGTAAAGCAATAACGTTTAACTGCATAACTGGACTCGAAGTAATCAAGTTTAATAAAATCAGAATAATTGCTAATCTTCATGCACTTGAAAACACCCAGTGAAGTCCGACACAAGAGAGGTGCATGCTTGTGACACCGGAAATTGTTAAACAAACATTGACCACGCGCCGAGTCAACAGGTGGCTGCTTACGTAATGGTGAATACACTGGCGATATTTAAACTTGTTTGATGCAAGGAATAGTGTTAAGAGAGGATAAATATTTCAATACATGGAAATAAAATTAAGAATAAGGTATTTCTGGCGCAGTAAATTTAGTCAGAGACATAAATAATAATAATTATTTATGTCTCTGATTTAGTATACGCTCGTACAACTTGCATAACACGCTATATCGGCAGTCACTACTCCCGTGGTATCAAGAATCTTGGCTTGAAAAAATGGGGTAAAATTTTAGTCCTATGTACAATACACACACCCCACTTTTGATCAAATTTTGGCTGAAAAAAAGTGTGTGTTATACACGCGACATTACGGTACTAGGAATATATTGAGAAAAATCTATAAATCTTTTTCTAAAAAAACATTTGCCTAGAAAAGCTGGAACTTTCGTGAAAGCAACTTCAGATAGTGTAGATTCAAATTTGTTCAAATCAAAATCTTTAGGAGTAGGGTGGGGCCACATTGGGGATCCAGTTGTACAAAGGAAAACATTTTAATTGTTCACAAAAACTGAAATGTTATCATATATGCTTTTACTTATATGCAAGCATTTTTATATATTGCTGATTCTTTAAAATTGTTTAAACTCTGGCCCCTGGACGATTATTGGGCCTCACAAGGTGTTCAGAGTCGATGTAGGTTTATATCCTGTATATAAACAATTGTTTATGGTCTTTTTGAGAACTGCAATGCTGAATGTGATATGACTATAAAATCATCCTGTTAGAAAAGGGACTTGATTATAAATATAAGAATATCCAGGGGGAAACGGATTTTTTTATACAGGATCTACATGCATTATACCACATTGTCCAGATATTTTGTATTATGACTCTATGAGGCTGATTTTATCATGCCTATTGTTGCTCAGGTGAGCGATGTGGCCCATGGGCCTCTTGTTTAAAGATATTGTAGATTTCTCAAAGTAACGAGAACAAATAAAGCTTTGGTATGATAAAATACTTACCAGGTTTTTACTAACAATTTGGACATACATGTAGTATGTCCCTCTCGACAACATTTTCAACAATTTCTTCACGGGGTAAAAGTTTTAAGTCTCTATTTTATCGCTTCTCAGTACACTTTAACACGCATAATTTACTTGCTGCATTAAACTTTTCTAGTAAACATACAACAAATATTTATTGATTATTCACCAAAACATTTGCTTTAAATAAGGTCATAATCAGTTCCTTTGTTTGAAAAGCACATATTTGTTTTTAATCTTGCATTTCATTTGCGAGATTTTGAAGAATTTTTTTTTTACCTTTTCATTTAAAAAACTCTGCGTAATGTCAGGAGTTTTCCACTAATATGTATAATTTTTACGAGGTCTTCAAATTTGCATCCGATTTGATTTTTTGCAGTATAATAATAATGTTTATGGGACATGCTATAATGTAATACGAGCGTACAAGCAAAGGAGTCTTCGTAATAAAATTTGACCCATGACCTCAAAAACACTTGTGTACAAAGGAATGTCTACTTAATCAATAAAGGACTCAAAAGATATGGAGTCAGAATAAAACTGTTTATATACATGTTGATTTCCAAAGCCGTTTGATCCTTGACCTTTTCCCCATTCCATAAAACTAATGGCAATATGGGTAACTATTCCGCACCAGATTTAAGCAAAATGAGCAAAGAAATAAATCATGTTTTCAGGGATCTTTTCGATATCTCCAAGACACGAATAAAACAGTAGTGGTAAAATGAAATCTAATGTTTCAACAGGATAAGTTAAGAAAATTAGTTTTTAAAAACACCAAACATACAAAATCCAAATTGAACGCACGTTTTTCTGAGCCGTACAGCTGTGTATATTTTCATTTTATTCTTTGCATGTACTAGACAATAGATCTAGGGTTCGCAAATCCCGGCAATATTTCCGGAAGGCTACAGTTCTGCAGCTTAGCAAAATACTACAGTCATCTATGAAGCACATTTAATTCTTTGCCTTAATTCATGTTTCATTATTTATCTGATAAATGTCCCTACAGATTAGCATGTTGCCCTTTTAAACTTACATGTAGATGAACATGACTGTATAAAATTCCACCATTTATTAAGTGGGGTTTTTTTCTTTAGGATTTTTGAAAATTTAAAAAAAATATGTATTAGTAAGATAAAAAGATTTTCAATTCTAATTTTGAAAAAAATCTGTTAGTTAACATTTTGAATGAATAAACAGTCCTTCTTTCTCTCACCGTACATCACGCGGTGCTAGCCCATGCCAACAGAGAACTGAACAGACATACATGTATACATATACACAGCAGCTTCGCTGGCGCTTCTACAATACACGGTAGCCACAGGGTAACGGCTCATTTAAAATAAAACACAATTTCATACATTATTTAAATGTATGTACAAATAATTAGCAGCTATAATGCTTAAAATATCTTATAAAATATAAATTAGTTCTCAAACTGAAATCGACACATATGTAAAACATTGCCTGTAACACTGCAATGTAACAAAGGAATACCTAACAGAGTTATCGTTCTTTATCCGCTAGGGTCCCCGTGAGAAATACTCTTCCGGTCAGGACGGTAGCAATAGACCGTGGCTATTTATAGCCACCGTCTAAAAACAGATGTAGAGCAAAATTTGGCACCAAAAAAGATGGTTAAAAAGGGAAGAAATACTACTTTGTAATTTTGTGACTCAGTATTTGTTTGTTCAATGTAAGATTAAGTTGATTCAGTAACGTTTTTGACATTTTTGTCTTAAATAGGTTTCCAATTTTATCCGAAACACAAACATTTTATCTGCGCTGACCTAGATAAACGATGTGATACACAAAATTTAAACCCGGGGTGTAGAAGTTGCGAAAATGATTTGACAGCGGGTTAGTGTTGATTTTTTTTGTGTGTGATATACGAATGCAATAATGTTTGAAATGTAGAAATAGTACGGCTGAAACGGAAATTCAGGGAAACTGGAGTCGAAACATGGGTCGAAGCGTAGACGTCTTCGGTTCCGACATTAACACGTTTTTTAGAATCAAAATATGAGGACTTGCGAAGAGAAGTGGATGTAGGCTATGTCTGTCCACTTTTCAAAAGAGAATACCCTCTCCAGTAAACATCAGATATAAAAAATCGGAGAGGGCTACATTATTGCAGCTAGAGACGATTTGACTTTCTTTTAGCTTCCCTTCACAAGAAATAAAATTAATAGTTCTATTGTTGCCAATGGGTATCACCAAAGGATTAATACCAGTTGTTTGTTTATTTGTGTGTGTTTTTATTTTTCTTTTGTTTTGTTTTGTTTGTGATGCAACAAAAATGCCAATACATATAATAATAAAAAAAAGACTTTCTCAAACCTTATAGATATAAATCAAAATTATTATAACATACAATGTAAGTGAAAAAAATATTACATATCTTTGACATTTAACACCAATTAACATTATACATTTATTGCATGATGGTGAGGGAAATATGACGATTAATTCCCCCAAGAAAAATCATATCTCCCGAGGGCATCGCCCGAGGAAAATTTGATTTTTCTGGGAGAATGAATCTTCATATTTCCCGAACATTCATGCAATAAACTTTTTATTATACCTAACAACGGATGACTATGCAAATTACGTCAATTTATGGTAGTTTTTCGACTTTTCAAAAGCAATAACGTCGTGATTGTTTGATTTTCTATGTTGTTGTCTCTCTTTTCTTTCATAAATTCTAATGATAGATATTTAGGTTGTTTTGTGACATAAAGAGAATAAAAATGATTAAATATTTTTTATTTAATCATATTTGTCTACATTGTATGCTCATATTGGCTTTTTCTTATTTTTTAAAAAGAAAATCCAAATATTTCTAAAGAGGTGGAATATAATACATGTATTAATCCTCCGGTAGACTCGGTGTTTTGTTTGCCCTGTCACGTGACTTTCTAGACCAATCAAATGCGTTATATAGAATAATAGTACATATATAAAATAATCATCTTGAGGTATTATGATATTAACCAGTTAATTGTCGTCAACATTTGGAGTGACATGTATAACGAAATTGTATCCTACAATCAATGTTTCATCTCATAAGCATTGTATCATATCATTCACTTTAAATTTTCTCGTGAAACAATATTGCATAAATACGTAGAAAATTTTAACATTTAAACTGCTTGGAATGATTCAAAAACATGAACCTGCCTTAGTGTCCTAAAAAACGAGATCAAACTAGATGTATTCAATTAGGAACGTTGTGGTTGTTGTGAGGGGGGACCAACTTAAATTAATGTTTTAATTTACTTTAAAACACTGTGATATCCATAATATATATCCCCTAGTATATTATTTCAAATACATACAACACTGTGTAATGGAAAGATAATATAAATATCGTTTAATGAGACTTCATCTATGTTTACCAATTTTGAAACTTCTCAACACCTCTGTAAAATATAATGTTTGTGTAATTTAGGGACTATGAATTTAATGTTAAGCTGTTCAACAGTTATGAAACTAGAATTAAGTTAACTAAACTGAGAACACTGAGAAAAATAGTTACCTAACAAAATGTTTGCAGATTACTGATGTACGAGAAAATGTAAAACACACGTATATACATTAAGCAAATATAGATCGAAGTCTCCAACTAAGTCTTATACGCCATATATTTTGGAGCAAATGTACTGCAGGCTCTGCCTTTAGCACACAAGTACCAGTCCCCTTTGGTGACAGACTGTGAAAACTTCATGATTGCAATGTGTAAACCAGACAAAGGGCTGACCCATCTTGGCTGGGGACAAGTACGGCCTGACTAGGTTTCTAGAGACAGCTGTGGAATTTTGTGCTAAAGTTGATTTTGATCTTCTTAAAGGAGAAGCGATTCAAAGAAGTTTGTATTTAGAGTATGGCGATGGTTTTGATAGAAAGGAAGACAAACGAATTTCTTTGAAATTCTCCAAAGTAGAAATGAAAACTCAATTTGCGATATCAATGAAAAGAGTACAACATTTAGAGATAAATAAGAGAAAACTAAAACATTTACTAACGGTAGAAGATGATTACGAAATACCATTATCATAAAAGCAGGCCATTTCTCTGTGACATATGTAAACATACAACTAAATGAATAAAAGTTAAGAGGCATCATAGTGTTCCTCCCAGAAATACTAAAAAAAAATATCACCGTGGGAAATTCGCTCTTCAATAAACTCTGTTTGGACTTTTCTTTTCAAAATCCTTCACATGTTTTGTTTGGCAACAACAGATGTATTTCTCGACAAATTCCTTATACATTAAAATGACCTATTACGAGTGGTGGATGTATCCTAAGCAGTGGCGTAGCTTTAGGGATTCATATTTGTATGCAGGGGGTCTGGGGGGAGCAGTCAGTGCAAGAAATGTTTACATTTTTATTCTCAAATGAACAAGATGGCTGCACATCCCCATTAAGTATAGTTTTACAGTTGAAAAACTAGGTTTGTCGACTGTTACCTATAGTTTACAAATCATTAACTATAAAACTGTTAAATATAGTTTACGAACCGTAAATTATAGTTAATGATTCGTTAACTATAGTTTTCATCTGTAAAACCATATTTAACGGTTGTAAACTATAATATACGAATGGTAATCTAAGTTTATCTGTCTGTAAATAATCGTTAACCATAGATTTTGCTGACTATAATTTACATTCGTTAACTATAGTAAAGAGTGGTTAATCATAGTTTTACAATCGTGAACCTATATTTATCAGATAAACTATGTTTTGCAATCGCAAATGAAATGGTTGTTTTAGTGTTATATATACTTTACTTAGTTTACACTTCTGAAACAAGGATGATCGGGTTATGTTTACAAATGTGAAATATAGATTAACGTCGTTAAGTAAGTTTTCTGTCCATAAGCTATAGCTATATTTTTGAATTTGTCTGCCATAGGTGAAATGTCATTCTTTTTTCCGGAAAAATCCGTCTGTTAATGAGCGCGTTTGTTTAGCTTAATAATTGAGTGTACATCGGTGTAAACCATTTTGTGTTGTATATATATCAAGTGAACTTAAATAGTGTAGTGTAGAGAAGTTCAATATATATTTAGCGTCAAGGGTGCAGTTTTAGCAGATGATCCTTTGTTCAGCCACGATCCGAGGCTTTTTAATTCCCCAATTATAAATGCAATAAAGTACATGTAAACACATTTCAAATGTAATCGCTCTCATACGAAAGACTTTCTAATCCTTTATATTGTAACGTGCAAGGGGGGTCACTGCCTGTGTTCCCCCGCGGGCCCGTACCCGGGATAGAATCGGATAGCCCCGATTGCTGCCAATATTAAAAAGTGCAGACTTCAATCAACGCGCCGGCACATATATATAGGGACTCAGCGTTACGCAACTCAACAGGTACCAACGTCAACGCAAGCAGGGATGACCGCACACTTGCGCCAACAACGCAGCTGAACGCAAGCAGGGAGTGCTGCACACGCGCTAGAAAGGCCAGAACACCAGCAGGGATGACCACACACTAGTGCTCCGCCGCAGCCACCACCAATTCAAGCAGGGATGACCGCACACTTATATTGATGCGCTATACACACTGTATTGTAGACTAGATCACACGAAGATTAGATAGAGCAGGGATGACCACACTCTCAATCTAGCCGTACCTGTTCAAGTTTAACCCCAAACAGTCGTTACTTCACACGCAATTGACACTGTCCCTATATATGTGCCGGCCTAAAATAATTTGATTTTCAAGCACATGTGTAACTTCGAGGTAAACAAAGTCTCACGCCTTGCTGGATGCACGTGTGTATTTTGCTAGAAAATTGTAAATGAAGTGTTGTTTAAAAAGATGTCAAGAGGATTTTTCCCAGAAGTTTGTTTTGAATTTTTAATCTGTATCTATAGTTGAGCAATTTTTGGTAAGAATATATATAGTTAAAATTTAATACTGTAGTGACACCTGCAACACATGCCCCTGACTTGGTGTAAAAAAGTATACACTAAAACTCTGTACCACTGCACTTGTATACGGTGTACACCTTTTTGGAAAATCAAGCACCCCCTGAAAAGGAAATAGAAAGTAGGTGAGTTGCATCACATGATACAAAATAATTCCACACACTCTCAGGTTAACTCACATTTTGCTTAATATACTTACAGGAAATATGCTCCTCACAAGTATGATGTTTAAAAATACACACTTAGTTTCATATTTTTTATATGAAGTCTGCTAATAAAGGAACTTTAATTTTTAATGATACGGTTCTAAAAATATCCGTGTCAGGCAAAAAATCCCTAATTGTTGAATGAGAAGTGGATAAGTTATATATTTTTGATGGCGAAAAAAGAGACTAAAACGCAAGCAATTGATCTCGGCTTTCCGAATAATGATGTTATGCTGGGGGTAAAAGGTCAGAAGATCCATGTCAACAAAGCAGTGCTCTCTGAGCATTCACCTGTATTTAATGTCATGTTTAAAAGTAAATTCAAGGAAAGTACTGCAAAGGAGATTGTATTACAAGACAAAAAAGCAGTGGATGTAGTGGAATTTCTGAAAAGTTTCTATCCTAACATGAAACATCCCATAACAGGTAAGAAAAGGGTCATAAATTCAAAATTCTAAAAATTTAATATCACCACTGGATGAGCTTCACCATTTTTTTCCTACAGACTTTGGAAAAAGAAGTCGAATGTATTACTTATGCGTTCATAAAAACCACCCAGACTTTGATGTGAATACAGGACAATTTATTATACCTCTGTGAATATTTTCTATGTAAAATTACAACGAACTAGCATGCTATTCTCTCTAACCGTGAAATAGTTTCCGTGCTATATGCCCATGGTGAATAGTCATCGATAGACTCTACCAAACTTATTCACCAGCGGTATTCGATTTCCCTCGTTTTTAAACTCGGAACACCTCTGGTGTTATCCGAGTCGCTACGTTAAATTCAAAGTCCGATAGTCAAATTTGTTAAAAATCAAGAAAATCTACATCGCCGACCAAAAAAAGTTTTCTTCGATATAATAAAATACCTATTTACTGACTATTCGGACGATATCAAGTTTATTGTCCCCCTCGACAGCAACTATTTACAGTCTTGGGTCAAAAGTATTCGTAAAAAATGGCGGCCGTCATTTTCACTACCGCGCTTCGCTCCCCATTTCAGCGTCGTTATTGACGCACAAAGTAGAGTTATCCCTCTTACTTGGTACAAATATACACAAGCACATGACAGATCACGTGGCTGTGTTATGACGTATTTTGTCGTCTGCAAATGTTTTGTTTCCGCTATCAAAACAAATGGGTAGAAAAGGATCTGAACTGTGTGCATCCGAAAAAGAAAGTATTTTATCATTGTATAAAGCTAATATAAAGTTAAAAGAAATATCAGAAATAACAGGAAGACCAATATCTACAATATGCAGTTTTTTAAAGCGACAGGAAAGACGTGGAATTACAGAAAACAAGAAGCGAAGTGGCAGGCCGCGTAAGTGTAGTGTCCAAGGGGAAAGGCAACTTATTCGACTAGTGAAAAATAATCGTCGAAGGACTTTGACTGAATTAACGAATGTTTCCAATGAGAATGGAGCTAGTAGACTGTCGGAAAGTACGGTAAAAAGAATTTTGAGAAAAGGGGGATATCGGAGAAGGCTTGTAAAGAAAAAACTCCGGATTCGTGAAGTGAACAAGAAAAAGCGAGTTAATTGGTGTAAACAATACAGACACAAAACTGTCGATGATTTTTGGAATAATATAATATTCAGTGATGAATGTAAGGTGATGATTGATGGAGAACAACGCGTATATGTATGGCGAAAGGATGGTGAAGAGTGGGACCCCCCTTGTGTTGCACCCCCTCCTGGACGGCGCCTTGATTTGATGGTGTGGGGATGTATAACAGCTCACGGTGTAGGTACTTTATGTATTGTCGACGGTAACATAAATGCCGAAAAATATATTGAAATCATTGATAGCAACTTATGGCCTGTTGTAGCCATGCATTTCCCTAACAATCAGTATATATTTCAAGACGACAATGCGCCTGTGCATAGAGCGAGAGTAGTGAAAGATTTCCTGACTAGAGAGGGAATAACAACACTTGAATGGCCAGCCCAAAGTCCTGACTTAAATATTATTGAAAATTGCTGGAAAAAAATGAAACACGAAATTAATAGAAATGTTCATAATCTGAGGACCAACGATGACCTGGCAGCTGCCGTTCGACAGGCCTGGGAAAACATCCCGCTTCAATTTATTCAGAGGCTTTACCAGTCGATTCCAAGAAGAATTCAAGCAGTAATCAAGTCTAAAGGCTGTCTTACGAAATATTAAGGTTGGTGCAAATTTAATTAAGTTAAAAAGTTGATGAAACTAAGGTGACCTAGATTTGTTTACATCGCCGCCATTTTGTTTTTTTACGAATACTTATGACCCGAGACTGTACCTCGGCTTCGCCTCGTAAAATAGTTGCTGTCTCGGGGGGACAATGTAAATAGGTATAATATTACAACAAGAGGCCCATGGACCACATCCCTCACCTGAACAATAATAGCCATAATAAAATCAGTTTTATGGAGTCATATACAAAATATCTGGACAATGTAGTAGAATAAATCCTGTATAAAAAAAAATTTTCAAATTTTTCTCCAAATATTCTTATGTAAAACATTGAGCCATTTTTGTAACAGAATGATTTTATATTAGTCATACCACATATTAAGCATTGCAGTTCTCAAGAAGATCTTAAATAACTGTTTATATATATATATATATATATATATAATAACCTACATCAAACTTTGAGCCCCTTGTGTGGCCCAAGAATTGTCCAGGGGCCCCAGTCTAAACAATTAGGAATGAACAGTATGTCAAAATACTTGCATATAAGTACATGTAATACCATATATTTTAACATTAGAAGGGTTTTTACGAATAAATTTAAAAAATGTCCTACGTAAAAATTCGACACTCCAATATGTGATCCCAACCTACCCCCAGGGATCATGACTTTGAGTAACTTGAATCTACACTATCTAAGGTTGCTTTCACTAAAGTTACAGCTTCTCTGACCAATTGGTTTTTAACTCACCTGAGCTGAAAGCTCAAGTGAGCTTTTCTGATCACATTTTGTCTGTCGTCCGTCTGTCAGTCTGTCTGTCCATAAACTTTTCACATTTTCAACATCTTCTCCAGAACCACTGGGCCAATTTCAACCAAACTTGGCACAAAACACTCTTAGGCAAAGGGAATTCAACGTTGTGGAAATTAAGGACCACGCCTTTTTTCAAGGGGAGATAATTGGGAATTATTGGAAAATTTTAAGAAATTTTCAATAATCTTCTTCTCAAGAACCATTTGGCCAGGAAAGCTGAAACTTATATGGAAGCATCCTCAGGTAGTGTAAATTCAAAGTTGTAAAAATCTTGACCCCCGGGGGTAGGGTGGGGCCTCAATCGGGTGTCGAATTTTTACATAGGATTACATAGAATAAATCTTTAAAAATCTCCTTCTCAGAAACTCATCAGCCAGGAAAGCTGAAACTTATGTGGAAGCATTCTCAGCTAGTGTAGATTCAAAGTTGTGAAAATCATGACTCCCGGGGGTAAGGTGGGGCCACAAAGGGGGTTGAATTTTTACATAGGAATATATAGAGTAAATCTTTAAAAATCTTCTTCTCATAAACTAATCAGCCAGGAAAGCTGAAACTTATATGGAAGCATCCTCAGCTAGTGTAGATTCAAAGTTGTTAAAATCATTAACCCTGACGGTAGGGTGGGGCCACAATGGGGGGAGGGGGTCGAATTTTTACCTAGGAATATATAGAGTAAATCTTTAAAAATCTTCTTCTCAGAAATTTATCAGCCAGGATAGCTAAAACTTGTGTGGAAGCATTCTCAGCTAGTGTAGATTCAAAGTTGTTAAAATCATTAACCCTGACGGTAGGGTGGGGCCACAATGGGGGGAGGGGGTCGAATTTTTACCTCGGAATATATAGAGTAAATCTTTAAAAATCTTCTTCTCAGAAATTTATCAGCCAGGATAGCTAAAACTTGTGTGGAAGCATCCTCAGCTAGTGTAGATTCAAAGTTGTAAAGATCATGACCCCCGGGGATAGGGTGGGCCACATTTGGGGGGGGGGGGGTGAATTTTTACCTAGGAATATATAGAGTAAATCTTTAAAAATCTTTTTCTCAGAAATTTTTCAGCCAGGATAGCTAAAACTTGTGTGGGAGCATCCTCAGGTAGGGTAGATTCATGTTTGTTCAAATCATGATCCCCGGGGGTAAGGTGGGGCCACAATGGGGGGTCGAATTTTTACATAGGAATATATTGAGTAAATCTTTTAAAAATCTTTTTCTCAGAAACTAATCAGCCAGGAAAGCTGAAACTTTTGTGGAAGCATCCCCAGCTACTGTAGATTCAAAGTTGTGAAAATCATGATCCCCGGGGGTAGGGTGGGGTCACAATGGGGGTTGAATTTTTACATAGGAATTAAAGAGAAAAATCTTTAAAAATCTTCTAAATAACCCATTTGCCTAGAAAAGCTGTATCTATAGTTAAAGCAACCTTAGGTAGTGTAGATTCAAATTCAAAATTCAAATTTGTTAAAATCAAAATCTTGAGGAGTAGGGTGGGGCCACATTCGGGATCCAATTTTACACAGGAAGACATTTTAAGGTGGTTCTGTACACCCACAGTTTATTCCAATTTTCAATAGAAGACCACAAAACATATACTTATCAAATATTAAAATGATGATAGTGATACTATAGGTATTTTTAAAGAATTTTTAAATGTTTTTGCCTTTGTAAAATGATTTTTAGAAAAATAAATATTAACAAATTGAAAGAAAATTGTTTGTCAAATGATAGATATTTCCTTCAGACACATAAAAAAAAATATAACACTACATAACATTCAAAAATATTATTAATGCAAATTTTTGAGTATTTCCCCAAAACGTATAATTTTCATATCTTCTTACTCTGTTGACAAATCATCTGAAAAAGCTGCTTGATGTTATAAGAAATTGTATTTTAATAAATGTGACATAAAAAATTGAATGAAAATCATTACAAATAAACACAATTTTTTAAAAAAATTTTATTTGGTATGAAAGTTCCTCAGGTAGGAGTTATCTTTCCTAAGTCCCAAGGCTCAAACACCTTGGGGACTTTTCAATTTCTTAGTTGAAGAAAATTTCCTAAATATTGTTTTGGGATGATAAATACATACATATTTCATTACATGCCTATATAAGTAAATATATTCACTTTAATGCAAAACTAAGTCAAATAAATAAAGGGGAAAATTAATCTATAGTATTTATGTATCCCAACCTGAGAGAAATATATCTACATGAATGATATAAACATTATATCTTTAAAAAATACGGTATTTACAAGTGTAATTGTATTTAAAAACATCTTACTTTACATAATGAATTTCAATTATCAAATTAAATCTATTCAAAGAGGTATAGCGCCTTTTCCCACTATTTCGCCTACACCTGTGTCTGGACGGAAAGTACCTGTTACTAAATATAGCTTTAGGTACCTGTCGCAATATGATTTTCGAAACATAGATACTGCTTTTGTAATGGTGTCTGTAACAACTGATTTGTCATAAATTCGGGACACCTGCATCGAGAAATGAATATATAGAACTCTGTGTTTAATGTCAGTAGGTATTCTGAACCGTGATAACTTCCAGCAAAATGCAATGAATCTAAGTTTACAGCTGTATATAGAATTCATGTATAGTGTTATTGAAGAGATCTGTTTTTATTGGGTGTGCTCAGTCATACTCAAGCTGAATTAAACAAGATAATTTGAAAAAAAAATATTCCAGCCGAGTAGATACAACATTTTATTTAAACTATTCTTATCATGCTTCAATTAAGTGAAAAAATAGTTACTACCTGGTGGAATCGATCCAGCGACCACAAAATCAAAAAGACCTCCGCGTTACCACTAGGCCACGCATCTAACATTTTCATTTTATGTCTTTTCAATATATATCGCTATATATATGATTGTATTAGGAAAGTCACTAATTGAAATATTTCTCTAATTTTCAGTACGAACACTATATATTGAATAATATTGAAAATGTCTGATATTTGCAAAAGTGCTATATTTTAGGCGAAATCGTATATTAAGTGCGCTATACCTCTTTAACAAAATTTTCAAAATCGCGGTTCCCATACAATTAGCCCCAGTTTAAATCAGCCAGTGCCGGAAATACATGCTTTCAGATTTACTTTTTTGCGTACTGCGTCATCAAAAAGTGGTGTATAGAGCCACCTTAATTCACAAAAACTGAAATGTTATAATATATGGTTTTACTTATATGCAAGCATTTTGACAAATTGCTGATCTTTAAAATTGTTAAGACTTTGGCCCCTGGACGATTCTTGGGCCTCACAAGGGGTTCAGAGTTTGATGTAGGTTTATATCCCATGTTCATTCATTCATTCATTCATTCATACTTTATTTCCCTCATATGAGGATTATTTCAGAACATACAATTATACATACATGCAACACATATAATTATAAGACAAGGCATAAGTATTTACATATATACACACACACACA
>WFKH01006014.1:49215863-49365533 GCA_016163765.1 Magallana hongkongensis
CACGGGGGAGGGGGCACGAACAAACACAGTTTATGTTGCTAACATTTGGTTAGGTTGAGTTTTGAGGGTCTGGTTGTAGCGTGCAGCAGTGTCTCGGATGTATCGAAAATTAATTATACGAACTGTACGTAGGTCTTTTTCTGACAACCATGTGAAATATTTCCCACCTAGAAGGAAGAAGAATATGTCATCATCGGTCATGGCACACAGGTCCGCGGAGAGGTGAATATCGAAGGAGTTGGTGATCTGATTCCACCAGTATGTACGTAAGTCAGTAGTCGAGGGGCAGGAACAAGCGATATGTTGAAAAATGTCTACAAACACGGTGTCGCATAGTCTGCAGATAAAAGGAGTCTGTTCCGGAGGGCAAGCTATAAGCTTGCAGATAAATTTACAAAGAGAGATTTCATATGAGTTGGACGGAATAGACCAGATGAAACTTGGGTTTTGGTTTTGGATAATGGATTTGAAACGGTAAAAATCATTGTCATTTATCATCCTAATGTTACGGTTTGTTTGGTGTAGCTTGGATACAGCAGATCTCACTATTTTTTTCCAAGTCTGTTTCGGTGGAAATGAGCAATCATGGAGCCACGTTTGTAGGTATTCAGTAAGACTGTAAGTGGACAAAATATTGATGACATCCGGAATAAATCCTCGCTGTTTATTGGAAATGTTCTCCAGGAATGAAAATAAGCGTGTTGAGAATATCCTCTTTGAAAGAGACTGGTGATCCATGAGACAGAGTCGGCCTAGAAATAAGAGTTTGCGGATATCTATTTCTGATTTGATAGGTAGAACGTTGAAAACACTTTCACAGATATCGGATCTTGTTTTGGTCGGAAGATTTTGTGCATTTTTGCAAACAAAATGTTGAAAAACATTTAGGCGTTGAAGATCGTTGGTAGATAGATTGCTCCATAATTCACAACCGTAGAGGACTGTGGGAAGAACGATCGTTTTATAGAGGTGTGACAAAGTAAGCGGGTTAAGATAGTTTGAGCCTATATCGTTGAGAGCATAATATGATTTTTGTCCTTTTCTACAAGCTGTTATAATCCTATCTGAGAGTGTAAGTTTGTTGTTGATAATAATGCCTAGGTGATTATAGTTGTCAGCACATGGAATTATTGTATCACCAAGTTTCCATATATAATCAAAATCTAGTTTGGAGCCTTTGGAGCGGACTTGTAAAATGCACGACTTTTGGGCATTGAAGGAAAAACGCCACTTCCTGGAATATTCGTAAGAGACATCAAGCATGCGTTGTAACGCCGTTGGTGTTATTGCAATACACGCGATATCATCAGCAAGCGATGGACAGTTGCTGGTTATACTAAAAATACCAGTATTTGTACAGGACTTTTCCAGGTTAACAACAAGTTCATTAATATACACAAGATATAAGTAGGTTGACAGAACTCCACCTTGTCGTACACCTTGTGACACGGGGAACCAGTCTGATTGGGTTTGATTGACAACAATTGCACTGGTTGTGTTTGTATGACAGTCATTAATGATTGACCAAAGTTTTCCAGATATACCCATTTCGCGTAATTTGATTAGGAGGCCATGCCTCCAGACCGTATCGAAAGCTTTTGAGATATCTAAAAAGCATAAGTAAATATTGCTGCCCTGTTCAACGTTATGGTATATAGTTTCTTGCATATTGAAGGAAGCGGTTAAACACCCAAGATGCTTTTGAAAACCTTGCTGTTGTCTGCAGGGGAAACGTCTGTCAATAACGAACTCTGATATTCTTGAATTAATAACATTTTCGAAAACTTTAAGGAAACATGACAACAGGGCAACTGGTCTGTAGCTATCGCAAGACGTCTTAGGTTTGTCTCCTCCCTTGTATAATGGTACGATGAATCCACGTTTCCAGAATTCTGGGATTTTCCCGATATATACAATTGAATTAAAGAGTTTAACGAGACACATAATCAAAAGGTCACCGCCAAAAATTAGATGTTCATAGGTAACAAGGTCTGGTCCCGGGGCTTTGCGGCGTTTGAGTTTGTTGAACACTGCTAATATGTCATTGGTTGATATTTGGCCACCAGGTAGTTCGTCATGCGATTGAGTACATTCTGTTTCGATGTTTGTGTATTTAGATTCGGTTTGATCATAAAAGGTTTCATTAAATGACGGATCTTTAGACGGGGTATATATATTTTCATAGTACGTCGCAAATGCACTTGCGACGCCCAGGGGATCGCGAAAGGATACGCCTTCCGTCGAAATGATTTCTGGGTATGTACGGGAAGTTTTAACTTTGTGTCTTTTCACAAGTTTCCAAAACAGACGTATATCGCACTCAGCGGCTTCATCTAGATCTTGATATACTTTGCGCATGTGATCTTCGTATTGTTTAGTGAGCGCATCTCTAAAGCGTCTTTTAGCGCGTTTATAGTTGCGATAAGAGTCAAAGACCATGCCACGTGGCCTCCCTTCGCCTATCCATATGCGCCGGAAGTTTCGCTCGGTGGAGTGCAGTTGCTTAATTTCCTTGGTCCATCCTGGTCGAGTGTGAGGGTTATAACCTGTATGGGGAATGCATTGCCGTGAAGCTACGATAATAATGTTACACAGTTGTTCACAAAAATGATTCAAATCGGCAACTGAGTGCATTTCACATTTTAATAGACTGCGAAGATCGGATAGCATAGTTGCCTTGTAGCAATCTATAGCCTCAGCGGTTGCTTTATGCCAAGTTGGTAACTTTAGTGTGGGTGTCTGAAGACAATGGCGTGAACATTGAGATTTAAAAGAAGCTAATACAGGCAAATGGTCTGAAGTGTTACAAAAATAGCCCTCTTGAAAAATCTGATAAGTAACTAGTGAATCCAGCATGCATTTGTTAAATAAAATATAGTCAAGCATTGTGTTTTTAGGAACAAATGTAAATAATTCGCCTGAAATTTTAAAATCTCTACCAGGCATACAAAATTCACATTTGCTAACAAAGTCAAGCAACAGTTTGGACTTGTAAGCGTTTGTGTTAAGGAAGGAGTCTTTTCTGGTTTTCGACTTGTCAAAAGTAAATTTGATTAAATGGTCAATAAATGAAGATGAAAGGAAATTAAATATCATATTTTTCTTTCTTTTTTACAATCATACAACTTGGCGTAGAAATAGTAATCAAAGTTTAGAATCTAACAAGGACTATATTTTTGGCGGAACATTGGCGTATGAAAATATCACATGTTTTTGCAATTCAGAATTGCTGTAGATTCATGAGTCTATTTAGCATTTTTAAAACAATAACATTAATGTCGGATTTTTTCAACTAATGTGAACTAATGATAAGGTACTTGGATTTCAGAATATGTTTTTAAAATATGATTTGCCTATCAATTTATATTTTTATTAGCTTTTTTGAGTGCTCTATCTATAAATAGATTTGTGTGAAAAAATCACTAAAGTCAAATTTTCTCTCTTATTAAATGGTCAATATATTAGCTTTTCTGTCATTTTATATCTTTATGTAAGGTCTTCATAATATGTAAAAATCAGAAATATTTTAATATTGGAAGCATAAAAAAATAATCAAAATATCTTCAAAATTGAAGAAAATTAGAGGAAATGCGGGCTAAGCAATATCAATTTTAGTTTAAATATTAATTCCAATTTAGTAGTATAAGCTGATAGACATTCTGATATTCTATCATTTCATTGAAGAATACACACTTCATATCTTAAACAGATGTCTACATAACTGCAGATAACTACATTTATTTTTATCATCCTTTAAGTTGAGGAAAAAGGTAGTGACCTTGACCTGACCTTGATGCAAAAACAAGAAGGTCAAATTTGATAAAACTGATAGAATCATTTGGTTATATGATCTGTTTGACTGTGTCAAAATTTTATGCATTTCTTAATATAAGAAAGATGTCTGATAACGAGAAGACTCCTTCCTTAAGATGACTTATAATACTACCATTGAGATCACCTGCTATAATAACATTACCATAGGATCTATAATGACAATATAAACTTTCTACATGGTTGAGCTCTTGCATATAAGTATCTACATTACTATCAGCAGGGAGATATACACCAAAAATATACAACACTTCACCATTGTTGTATGTAAGTACAGCACCAACAATCCGATTTGAGTTACAACATGGTATTTCTTTGATTGAATATTGTAGTGACCTTTTAAACATGATACCCACTCCACCTTTGCCAACAAAATGTTGGTAGGTAGGCAATTTAACATCTGTATCTACCTTAACAAAACTCAAATAATCTTCATGTACAGAATTAAGGTAATTTATACAAGTGGTATTGTCTTTCAACTTATGTTCGGAAATAACAGCTAAGTCGCATTGAGTTTGGTCTAACAACTTTGACAAACTCATAGTCGATGACATAATCCCTCTAACATTCCATGATAAAATAACTACCATTGCAAATGATAATATTACATTCAATACAATTGTGATATTGTGAAAGTACTTAAGAATAACTTCATAAACAATTGTCTAGGATCTTGTTGAGAACTGCAATGCTCGACATGTGATATGACTATAAAATCATCCTGCCGGTTAGAAAAGGGACTTGATTAAAAGCATAAGAATATCGAAGGGAAAATGGATTTTTATTTATACAGGATCTACATGTATTATACAAAAATGTACTACATTGTCCAGATACTAGTAGTTTGTATTATGACTCCATTAAGCTGATTTTATCATGCCTATTGTTGCTCAGGTGAGCGATGTGGCCCTTGGGCCTCTTGTTTAGCTCACCTGAACTGAAAGCTCAAGTGAGCTTTCCTGATCACATTTTGTCTGTCGTCCGTCTGTCCGCCTGTCCGTCCGTCCGCTCGTCCTTCCGTCTGTAAACTTTCACATTTTGAACATCTTCTCTTCCCTATGGTAAGGTGAATATAAATTGCAGAAATGAAAGACTGATCTTTATTCAAAGCGGAGAAAACCCCGAAACTGTAAAAAAAAAAAAGGGGGTTGCATTTTTTAAATTTTCTTCTCAAGAACTACTGAGTCAAATTCAGCGTAATTTAGCGTAAATAATCCTTATGGAAAGGAAAATATGAATTGCAAAATTAAGCGCTAATTCTGTTCCAAATTTGAGTTAATTACGAAAATAATAATAAAAAGGGGGGGGGGGGCAAATTTGTGGTTTACGGATCGGTGATCGTTTGTTTTGCATCAGTGTCTGTTGATTTTGCAAAAGAGGCTGTTTATTTTGTTTTAAGCTGCTCTGTTTCGTATTTTAGCATGTTTTTAAAAATTAGTTGTTCGTTTTGCATTAACGTTTTTTTTACCCTTTTCGCCGCGCATAGTTCACGCCAGATAAACGACAATCGTTTATAATGGAGAAGACCAATTAAATTTTTGAATGTTTTTAATTTGAGGAATTGAGCGCATTGAGGTATAATTTTCTTCTTTCACATATAGGATTTTTTAAAATAAAATACAATAACTAGTAAGTAGTTGAGGGAGAAAATGTACATATATGCTCTCATATATTTTGATCGCTTTATAAAGTGTGGGGGGGGGGGGGGGGGGGGGGACTAAAAGTAAGGGAATTGGAAGTTAACAGTGAACCACTACCGAAAATTTAGTCATATATCTTGCATAGGATCTTATTTTCGGTAAAATGGTATTCCAAAAAGGTAAATATGTCAAAGATTAAGTATATGCAAAAATAAGTGTAAAATTTGGATATTCATTTTTAGCTCACCTGAGCCGAAAGCTCAAGTGAGCTATTCTGATCACATTTTGTCTGTCGTCCGTCTGACCGTCCGTCTGTCCATCTGTCTGTCCGTCTGTAAACTTTTCACATTTTCAACATCTTCTCAAGAACCACTTGGCCAATTTCAACCAAACTTGGCACATAGCATCCTTAGCCTAAGGGGATTCAAAATTATGAAAATTAAGGACCAAGCCCTCTTACAAGGGGAGATAATAAAAAATTAATGAAAATTTTCGAGAAATTTTCAAAAATCTTCTCCTCAAGAACCATTTGGCCAGGAAAACTGAAACTTATGTGGAAGCATCCACAGGTAGTGTAGATTCAAAGTTGTGAAAATCACAACTTTCGAGGGTAGGATGGGGCCACATTGGGGGTTTGTCTTTTTACATAGGAATATATAGAGTAAATCTTTATAAATCTTCTTCTCAGAAACCGTTAGGCCAGGAAAGCAGAAACTTACGTGGAAGCATCCTCAGGTAATGTAGATTCAAAGTTGTGAAAATCAAGACCTCTGGGGGTAGGGTGGGGCCATAATGGGGGTCAAATTTATACATAGGATTACATAGAGTAAATCTTTAAAAATCTTCTTCTCAGAAACTAATTAGCCAGAAGAGCTGAAACTTGAGTGGAAGCATTCTCAGGTAGTGTATATTTAAAGTTGTGAAAATCATTACCCTCAGGGGTAGAGTGGGGCCACAATTGGGGATCGAATTTCTACATAAGAATAGATAGAGTAAATTTTTAAAAATCGTCTTCTCAGAAACCGTTAGGCCAGGAGAGCTGAAACATATGTGGAAGCATCCTCAGGTAGTGTTGATTCAAAGTTGTGAAAATCATGACCCCCGGGGGTAGGGTGGGGCCACAATGGGGGGTCAACTTTTTACATAGGAATATTAAGAGTAAATCTTTAAAAATCTTCTTCTCAGAAACTAATCAGCCAAGTGATTATTTAATATTGTTTAGATTTTGGCTTCTGGGTGATTCCTGGACTACTGGGTCTCACAAGGGGTTCAGAGTTTGATGTAGGTTTATATCCCATTTATAAACAATTGTTTAGGATCTTTTTGAGAGCTGCAATGCTCAACATGTGATATTACTATAAAAGCATCCTGTTAGAAAAGGGACTAATGATAATAAACATAAGAATATCTTGTGGAAAAAATTGATTTTTATTTATACAGGATCTTCATGTATTGTACTACATTGTCCAGATAGTTTTTATTATGACTCCATTAAGCTGATTTTATCATACCTATTGTTCCTCAGGTGAGCGATGTGGCCCATGGGCCTCTTGTTTGTTGATCTACCGAGGGGCCATATGATACAATATCCTTTGAACACCCATACAAAGCCGTAGTTGCTCAGGTGAGCGATGTGGCCCATGGGCCTCTTGTTGAGAAGATTTTTAAAGATTTTTCTCCACATTTTCCTATGTAAAAATTCGACCACCCTTGTGGCCCCACCCTACCCACGGGGATCATGATTTGAACAATCTTGAACCTAAACTACCTGAGAATGCTTCCACACAAGTTACAGCTTTTCTGGCCTATTTTTTTTTTTAGGAGAAGATTTTTAAAGATTTTTCTCTTTTTATTTCTATATAATTTAATGCTGGTTGTAACGCGCTTTCCGATTGGCTGAAAAAAATAAATTTTATATCGTATAATGAATGTTGCCTACGTAACAGTAAGACTAACGTCAAAAACGTATCAATCCACTTGACGTAACGGTTGAATTGTGTACAATTTAATGTCATTTTAAAGATGATTTAAAAATGATCGTTTAAATCTATAATTAATAGCAAAAAATTAAATTATAAGGAAGGAATTCAATACATACCAAATTTATACTTAATATATGAAATGGGTTGGAACAGTTTACGCTTTTTTATAAACCGCTTCGCGGTTAATTAAGCGTAAACTGCCCCAACCCATTTTATATTCGTATAGATTGGGTAGTTATTGAATTCATTGCTTAAGTAAAAATTCGACCCCCATTGTTGCCCCACCCTACCCCCGGGGATCATGATTTGAACAAACTTGAATCAACACTACCTGAGGATGCTTCCGCACAAGTTTCAGGTTTTCTGGCCAATTGGTTTATGAGAAGAGGATTTTCTCTATATATTCCAATAAAAAACTCGACCCCCATTGTGGCCCCACCCTACCGTTGAATCTAAACTACCTGAGGATGCCTCCACACAAGTTTTAACTTTTCTGGTTAATTGGGTTTTGAGAAGAGTTTTGAAAGCTACCAACAAATTTTCAATAATTCTTAATTATCTCCCTTTGAAAGATGGTATGGTATTTAATTTAAACAAACTTGAATCCCCTTCACCTAATACTGTAAACGTATAACATTTGGCTGTGTATTCTGTTTAGCATTGGTTTAGCGAAATGCGGCTTCCGCTAAATCAAGTACATCGCTAAAGGCCATGCATACATGTATAAGAAAAGTAACATTCAGGAATACGCTAATTCAAATCTACGCAAACTAATTGAAAAATTATTTTCCGCCAAATATTGTAAACGCCAAATATAATACGTTTACAGTAATGCTTTGTGCCAAGTTTGGTTGAAATCGGCCCAGTGGTTCTGGAGAAGAAGTCAAAAATGTAAAAAAGTTTACAGACAGACAGACGGACGCCGGACAAAGCTCACTTGAGCTTTCAGCTAAGGTTCAGCATTTTCACCGTGCAAATGTCCTCCACTGAGGTCAGCAAGTACATTGATTAATATACAAATTGTTTTATTAATGTGCAAATTTTCTCTCTATATATAGCTTATATATTGCTGCTGATGACTGTAGGGTACTTTCATTTGTTGTTTGTTTGTACATTGCATAGCGACACTTCAAACTTCCGAAAATACGAAACGCGAGGTGATTCAAAACACCCCAAATGACTGAATATTTTTTAATTTCGAAAACGATTTTATTAAATCTTATAGAATTTAAACTGGAATAAGAAACAGAAAATAAACAAAAATAAATTCATGGAAAGTCTTGGATAGAACCCACAAAAATTTGAAAATAGAAAGAAATGTCATTGAAATTGAATGAAATTGAAAAAAATGACAAAAATTTTGAAAATTTTAATCTTGCTTCGAAAGAAGAAATGGGATGCAGTATGAGTTTGTACAATCATGCAAAATGAATACAATGTAACTCATGTCTCATTAAATTTGTTCATCAAAAGTTAATGATAAAAATGAAGAAGAAAAATGTACCGGTAGACATAGGTTGTATGTTTGACTAAATATGTGATAATTACAAATAAGTATTCGGCACTACTTGCCTCTTCACACAGTCTCAATGCACTTGTAAAATGTTTGTTTGCGTTGACGATACATAATGATAATATTTCAATTTGGAACGTTGTGGTTGTTGTGGAGAGGGGACCTACTTAACTCAATGTTTCATTTTACTTTCAAACACTAGTGATATTCTTAATATATATCCCCTAGTATATTATTTCAAATACATACAACACGGTGTAATGGAGAGCTAAATATTGTTAAAAATATTGTTTAATGAGATTCCATACATGTTTACCAATTTTGAAACTTCTTTACACTTCTGTAAAATATAACGTTTGTGTAATTTACTATGAATTTAATGTTAAGCTGTTCAACATAAAGGAAACTTGAATTAAGTTAACTGAAATGAGAACAATGAGAAATAGTTAGCTGACGAAATTTTTGCAGATGACTGATGTACGAGAAAATGTAAAACACACGTATATACATTAATCAAACATAGATTGCAGTCTCCAACTAAGTCTTATACGCCATATATTTTTTCAGGAGCAAATGTACTTCAGGTTCTACCTTTGGCACACGAGTACCAGTCCCCTCTGGTGGCAGACTGCGAAAACTTCATGATTGCAATGTGTAAACCAGACAAAGGGCTGACCGTCAGTATACTGCTGGACTACATCCTGGCAGGGGACAAGTACGGCTTGACGAGGTTTCTAGAGGCTGCTGTGGAGTTTTGTGCTAAAGTTGATTTTGATCTTCTTAAAGGAGAAACATTTCAAAGAAATTTTTACTTTGGATATGACAATGGTTTTGATAAAATGGAAGACAAACGAATTTCTTTGAAATTCTCTAAAATAGAAGTGAAAACTCAGTATGCGATATCAATGAAAAGAGTACAACATTTAGAGATGAATAGGAGAAAACTAAAAAATTCACTAACGGTAGAAGATGATTACGAAATACCATTATCATAAAGACAAAACATTTCTCTGTGACGAATGTAAGCAGACAACTAGGTGAATAAAAGTTAAGAGGCATCATAGTGTTCCTCCCGAAATACTAAAAAAATATCACAGTGGAAAATTCGCTGTTCAAAAAACTCTGTTTGGACTTTTCTTTTCAAAACCCTTCACATCTTTCGTTTGGCAATAACAGATGTATTTCTTTACAAATTCCTTATATCATTCAAAACGACCTATCACGATTGGTGGATGTATCCTAAGGGTAACAACAATGCAAATGTCAGATCCTGGACCTCTACAGCCACCGACTTCTCCATTGAAACACTCGACTCAAATTACAATATTGACAACAACAGGTTGGCCATGACGAACAACGGAGACGATTTCTTCTGGTGACCACCTGGAACCAATGGTCATATGTTCGAACACACCTTCGTAGAGAGAGAGAGAGAGAGAGAGAGAGAGAGAGAGAGAGAGAGAGAGACTCTGAACTGTTCTATTGATTTTACTTTTTATATACTAAATAAATGTTTTATCATTATTTCTGACAGTGAAATCTTAAAAAGTGTTATTTGTTCAATCAGCGATGACAACATTGTACCGGTATAAGATTCTCTTTTTCATGTATAGGACATCAATGACTTATTGGATTGATCAAATTACCCATTACTCAATATCTCACTCAGTTAATCGTCATCACCAGTCATTTTTCACATTGCTTTTTTCCTTAAAACATTTGAGCCATTCCACGCAAAAACACCATTTGTGTCAAAAATTACTTTTTCACGAATGGAAAGCATAGTTGAGATTGTTTAATTCTGAAATTTAAAGTGTTTAATTCAATTTATTTTACAAATAAAATTATAAATCTGTTATAGATCTTTTTTCGATAAAGAAAACTTGCTTCCCCTTGTAGTAGTTTATACTAATATATATACTAGTCAAAATTTCTAACGCTCCAGGCAAGTTTTTCAATTACACTGTTCCTAATTTTAACCACGACAATGCTTAAGTATAAAGAATGAAGAATAACAAAGCATTTTGTTTAAAACTCAATCAAAATTTATGTAAGGGCTTTATAAAAAATTCATGAAGGTAAAGGTACCCTAAGATATAAAAATCACAGCATTAATACTGAGTGCGTTCCCAACTTGCAGCAAGACATCTGCTCCTCATAGAGATCACAGAATTAAATAAAAACCTTTGTGGAAGGTTATTCCATTTGTTTTTGAGGTCTATTTCTGCTAAATTCTGATGCTGAGGAACTGTCTCACTCTCGTATTTTTATCTCGTCCCATACATAAGGCCATAAATGTGTTTCAAATGTGTGCCGTGCAGTTGAGCGTGCTGCTCGGTTTCTATCCAAAGGTGAGTTGCCCTAATGTAGCGGTCCTGTTCACGTGTCGTTGCATGACGTTTTGACCTTCATGGTAGGTCGTCAACACTTCCGGTTGCATTGAATTTCCGGCAAGCCCTAGATTGGTTTTGTGGTGTCTGTAAAACACTCTAGCAATGTGATGAATATCATGAATTTAGAATAGCAGTTTTATTGTTTAGGACATTATTTTTAAAAGTTATAAGTAAAAAAAGCAAATATTGTGAAAGGAAACAAACCTTTCGTGAACCGCGACCTGCTCGGACCATACCAACTGCAATTGAAGATTCTTGGACAGACATGCGTCGCATTTAACTCTATTGGTTTTATGGTTTTTTATTACCAGTTAAAGTCAGGGAACCGATCGAATCGAGTTGTTTTGAAAAACACATCCGAAAAATATTTCGAACACGCGCTCCACGCTTTTCAACAAATACGGTCATGGTCGAGTAATTACTTGCTCGATTAAAAATTTTTTGACATGAACAGTTGAGCATTTCGAACTGCAGACAATAGTGGCAACGACATAAAATTTGGTGTTAATGTTTCTTAAATCATAAAATATTAAAAGTGGGGCGTTAGAAATTTTGGTCAGTGTATCTACACTTCAAATGTGACCTTTCTAGGTATGGTTGGAAAAATATATCTCTATAAGCGTGATAGTGTACGAATTCAATTGACATTTCAGTTACAGTCATTTTCTTTTCAGTGCTGTCTAAAGTTAAATAACGTTTAGAATAGAATTTATACAAACATCTTGCAAACAAAGTTAAAAGTTTGAATAAATAGAAGAAAAAACATGTATTGGAAATCTTTATATCAAAGTTAAATAAACCTTTAAACTTTAAGCTTTAATATTTACATATTTCAGTGTCTTTGCTTGTGATAACACTACGTATCGATTTTGTACTATACAGTCCAGTAACTTCAAATGACGTATAATTGGGGCGCCAGCGGGGTTTGCTTATTTATATTCAAATATTTAACCGTACAATGGCTAAAAATTATATAAATATAAGTAATAAGGAATCATTCTTTGAATATTATGAGATGATAATTTCGGTCGGGGCGTGATCAAATCTATCATAAAGCCCTTCGGGCTTTATTGGATTTGATCACGCCCCGACCGAAATTATCACCTCATAATACTCAAAGAATGATCCCTTATTCCTTAAATAATAGTATATCAGTTCAGTTTGTTTTTTATTAGCCAGATTATCAAGCTGATTGTCATCATTTTTTTTTTTTCATTCTTTATTCACTTTAGGCTTTACAGCCCATCAGTATGTTTATACAATACATATATCATATAAATATGCAAGTGGAACAGGAGAATAGACTTAACTTATGGTAACAAATCATTTCGTAATTTTAAACTATTATTTATATACTTTCCAAGATTATTCATAATTTTGACATTTTCTGAGCTTAAAAGTTGCACAAGTTTGAACATTGAAGGTCTCCTCCAAAAATAAGGTTTAATATATTTTTTACGAAAAATATCATACAAAGGACACACCAATAAAAAATGAAATTCATCTTCCACACAATTAATATTACAATATATACATTTTCTCTGATTTCTGGTGGTTCTATTAAATCGACCAGTTTCAACAGCAAGAATATGGGAAGACAATCTAATTTTAGAAATGCATTTTTGAAACTTAGCAGGTATGGGTTTTGTAAGGTAGTATTGTAAGCAATGTTGTGAAATAAGGTATCGATAAAAAGAACATTTACTGGAATTTTCAATACATGCAAAAATTTCTTGTTTTGCTTGGTCAAATATTCTTTGTTTGATAACACATAATGTACCTTCGTTGCATCTCTGTGCATTCCAAATTTCGTTAAAACCTAAATCAATCAAACAATTTTTAACATCAGACACCCAATTGATTTTCTTATGATTCTCAACCTCATCAAACAATTTGTTATAACAATTTAACAAAATACAGTTGTTGCAATATATTAATTTACGCCAGTATTTGATTAATGCGAATTTTCTGTGGTAGAGCAAAGGAAACCTTCCCAGCTCTGCATAAACAGCTGCTGTACATGTAGATTTCTTAACACCCAATATATGTTTACAAAAATCTAAGTGTATTCTTTCAACATTTAAACTCTTTCGTATACCCCATATCTCGGATCCATAATTAACAATTGGACCTATATAACAATCAAACAAAAATAACAGAGTTTTATGGTTTAGATACATGTTTTTGACATTTTTCTTCAATAAGAACGTAGCTTTTCTTGCTTGTACAGCTAGTTGCTTTTCAGCTTTCGAAAATTTATTATTAAAATTGAAAACTATACCTAGATATGTAAAATTATCGACAATTTCTAGATTTTCGTTTCTGAAAACCCACTTTTCATCATTTTTGACCTTACCACCCTTCCGAAAAATCACGATTTTAGATTTAGCAACATTCACCGAAAGTTTCCATGCGATACAATATTCATTCAATTCATGTAAAAGATTTTGCAGTCCTTCGATCGATTCAGAGAAAAGAACCATATCATCAGCATACATCAAAGTAAATAAGTTCAGTGATAAAATTTCATAGGGCACACATTGAGATTTCAAAAAATTCATTTCAAGGTCATTCACATACAAATTAAAAAGAATTGGCGAAAGAACTTCACCCTGTATTAATGCAGTCTTATTACAAAAATATTCACTTAATTTCCCATTCACAGTAACACACGCTTTGACATTATTATACATTGATTTGATGACATTTAACAGTTTTCCTTGTATTCCTACTTGTGACAATTTAAACCATAGTTTTGATCTATCGATAGAATCAAATGCTTTTCTGAAATCAATAAAAGCACAATATAAGCGTTTACCTTTAGAGAGTGTATTTGTAATAATAGAATGCAGTGCAAAAATTGCATCGCGTGTACCATAGTTTGGTTTAAAACCAAATTGTGCATCTGTAATAGCATTATAATCAAAAGACCAATTTAAAAGACGGAGTTCAATATAGAAGTAATAAGTTTACACAAGTTGCTTATGAGATTAATACCTCTATAGTTATTGGGATCCGAATTGTCGCCTTTTTTCAAACTACTTAAAATTGGAATCAGTGTCATAGTTTGCTATGTCGTGACAATACAATGAAATTGTTTTCTGATATATTTAATGTAAAAGTCAATTGCGTTTTATAAGTATTAGTTATCCCTTAAAATTTGGTAATTCAAATATATACAAATTTTGTATATATATATATATCTTAATTATCTGATTTGAAGGGGAATAAATATCTAAATTTCATTTTGTGTAAACTGATTTTATTAAATTGCTATTGTATACTTTTGATCCTATATGGAAGGTATTTATCATCATGTACATGTTTTGTAGGATCCAGAATGAGATCGATAATATATATTGATTTGATACCAAGCTACTGCACAATCTTGTTGAAGCGTCATGCAAGTTCAAAGAATTGTTTTTATTTCTTTATTTACACCAACAATGTAGTTTTCCTCTATTTCTTAAGAAAATCAATTGTAATTCATACGGCTCTAAACTGACAAGACTTGAATCTAAGCGTTCCAGTGAAAATTGCTTTAAAATGCATTGTTTAGCTAATTTAATGTCAACCGTAGTTATTTTAGTATAAAAAATAATTTTAACATCGTTCAATAATGTCTTCTTTGCACTTTTGGACGGTGTTGACTTTAGGATTATTTCCTGAAACTAAAGCTACATTGAGACACGGAATCCCCGGACTTGAACTCAGACTTCCAAAGTAGTTGTAGTTACCATGGTAACCTTCACATATATGGTAAAATGACTGTTCGTCTTGTGTACTGTTCTGACCGACAATAATAACTTATAAAATATTACTCACTTTTACGGATAATCAATTAACTGACTCGGAGAGAGATGTAAATATGCTTCTTTTTTGGGCGATTCTTAGGGCTTTTAAGGTAGAAAGCGTTGCAGAAAAAATACATAACCAGCTAGCCTAACGCGGATTTTTTCGATAGTTATGTAAACTTGAATGTATAAAAGAATATATAGAAGATATCTAAAAAGTTTGGTTCAAGGTCACTGCACACCCTTTACCCAGGCACTCTGAAGGTGAAGTACAAGCCAGATCAGGCCAAGGGGAGAGAAAATATGCTCTGGACATGTGATGTTGCATGTACAGACAAACAGACAAACAGATCACTATCAGTCATAAATTTTCTAAAAAAAAAAAAACAACATTTATTGTATGTGGCAAAAATTTATTTAAATAAGTAATCAATGCAATTATGAAGCTTTCATTTTTTTCTCTAGTACAACAATGTAAGAATTTGTCTCACCAAGTTTGATGTAGTGATCACTTACAAATTCAAACTGATTAAAAACACAAAGTAGATTCATTATCTCATCCTCATTTTGTTCACTAGTTTTACCCATCTCACAACTTGTGTTTACAGTACAACTTGTGTTTTCAGTAAAGGGTAACTGTTTGTCTGTGTATTCATCACCATGAATTTTAATCATTTTGTCATTAACTTGGTTACAATTGAAGTTATTCCCAGCCTTGCTTAAACAATCTGTAGAATCAGAATGAATGGATTCTACTTGTAAGGAGGCTTGTGATTGGTCACTTTGTTCAGGATAGTCTGATAAAACTTTCTGTTTGATACAACTGATTTCTCCCTGTTGTTTGGTTGTTAAAACATCTATATTTGAACCAGTATTAGTGAAAGATTTTTTGAAGATGGGATGTATTTCTTCACCAACAAGAAGGACCATTCTTCCTTTTCTTCTCAGCACCCTACAAAAAGAATTTAATTAAAGGAAAGTTGATAATACTTCAAAATCAACTTACAAAAACTACATGCCCTGCAGATTTTAAGTTTTAATTACATACTATCAACTTTAATACCTGTACATTTCCTGTAGAAAAGATGTATGGAAGACAGTCAAGGATTCTTGTATGCTGAATTTCTTTCCAAATGGAGTATCACATACAATGCAGTCCACACTTTCATTCCGCAGGGGCATAGCTGAAAAATTAAAAAAAATTTTGTTTGACTGGAGAGGATAAGATATTAAAATGTTGATTAATCAAACTGAATTTGAAAATGAGTGCATGAAGACTAATTATACATCACAGGCATCTGATATTTGGGTTAACACTAACAACCCTCCACACCCCCCCCCCCCCCCCCCCACACACACACACTTTCTTTTCCTTGTTTTTGATATCCAACAAAAATCTGAAATGGTAGGAACCAATAAAGGTAACATCTCTATGCACAACTTGCTTGTTTATTTGTAGGACCACCAAACTTTTATATTCATAAAAGCTTCTTCATTCTAGCTAGCATTCTTTTAAAATCACTCTATCCTCTATATTCTAAAGAATTTAATTGCTACATTTACTGGTATACATTTTATTGTGAAAATTGGATCCCTAGTGTATACATATCCTTTCTTATACATGTATCGCTTGTGATTCCTGAAAAACTTGGAAATGCTTAATACTACAGATCTGTGTAGCCTATCATTAATTCCATATCAAACATATGCTGTTCTAAAAGGGTTAAGATTAAGATTTGAAACCCCAATCACTTACAAGAATATTCTTGAACCAAAAGGTGCTTTGTGCCAAGTTTCGTTGAAATTGGTTGTGGTTTCAGAGAAAATGAATAAGAAGATGTGAAAAGTTAACATCTTAGTTAATAACAACAGATATTGGGCCAACCTTGAGCTCAGGTGAGTTAATAAAGCATTCCAAATGACACACATAGAGAAACAAATATTGTCCATTAATAGACTACCTCTACAGTCTCCCTGAAGCAGCTGTAGTTTTCTTTCTACATTTGCGAATCTGGAGTTCTCTAAAGCCATTTTCAATTGATCATTGTTATTGTCACAACCAATACAAAACACACTCTACAATAGAAACATTAGAAACAGGATCATCAGTAGAACTATTTGGAAGAAGGAAGCCATAAAAATCTACAGAATATTGAAAAACATTAACCTCCAAGTTCTTGGCCGTTTCCAGAAGAATAGTAGCTTTCCCACACATTGGATCTAGAACTGTGCTTTGATTCTAAATAAAAATGATATACATGTACCACATGCATAGTATTAGTAGCAGATCCAGAGCATCAAATTTTAATTGGATTGTTCTGAGTGGTGAAAAACCATAATTGTAGAAACTGACTTATATATACATATATTTACATTTTCTGTGTCTTTATCTGTGATAACACTACAAATCGATTTTGTAATTAATACTCCAATACACTTCATCAATGACTATTTTAATATTTAATCGTACAATTGTTGAAAATTATATAAATATAAGTAATAAGGAATAGTTTTTTGAATATAATGAGGTGATCAAATACAGTTGGGGGTGATCAAATCTATCATAAAGCCGTTCGGGCGTTATTGAATCTGATCACCACCGACCGTATTTTATCACCTCATAATACTCAAAGAATGATTCCTTATTCCTTAAATATTTTACAAAGTACCTGAATATTTAGTAGACTTGTCAGAATCCAGGTCACTGGGCCTCTTAGTCCATGAAATTTGACATACTCTCTTTTGGATAATGGAATTCTGTCCAATTAAATGTAATGCAAACATATATGACATAAAGAGATGGATATCACAGTGTCTTAACAAACATATAACATTCTTTTAAAAAACATCATTTACGCACCTTGTTAAAGGAATTCCTACAGTAACATGGGAATCAGTGAGCTGTATACAGATCTGTACATTAAGAAATGAATAATGTTTAAACAAAATATGGAACTTCAGATTGTTTCTTTGTTAAATTTCATAACAAACTTTCACAAAAACTGTTACTCACTTCAATATCAGGATCTTTAAAGTTGACCTTCCATTTCATCAGTTGAACTAGTTTAATACCAATTTGCTTTGCCAGTAACTAAAATATTCAGTTTTTACTGCATTTTTCAAATTTCAATCTGAAAACTTTAGAATAAGGAAAATGCAAAAACTATGCACTTTCTCTACAAAAAGCACTTTGATGTTAGAGCAATATTTGAAGCAGGCATACCTGACTACTAACTTTCCTTCCACATATCCCAGAACATTTACAAGACACTCGAAAGCTAATTTTCCCATCAGCAACATTCGGTTTAAACCTTTTTGCCAGAGGACCTTCCTCATCAACATGAGTTACTCCCCGTTGTAAATTCTTGTGGTGAAAAGTTTTTAAGTAATGTATGACTTCAGTAAGTTCTCCATTTTCCCAGGCATCTTTACTCAAGATATTGGTCCTAAGGTATTGCAAGAGAGCAGCTCTGTCTAAATCTGCATTATAAAAAATGTCTTGATTTAAGAATCCTTTAATTCTGGTGTAAATGTTATTTCATTTGCTAAACAAATCTGTTTATATTGTATTAAAAATATCATATGTTATTTATCATAATATGAAGAGCATACTGTATTCATTTGATTAATGTTACATTTGTATTTTGAGCAATTTTAGGGTTTTTTTTATAATATAAAATTGTCTTTTATTCTGTATTTTATGCTAGAAAATTAAATTGTAAGAATGTATTTGACTTTCCATGACTATAACATAAGTTGGAGATAGTTTACAATTTTTCATAAAATGCTTCGACACTGTTTACAAAGTTTAAAAAGCCCAAAGTTACTGCCACGGTGGTATGATAACTCATATTACAAGGTAAAAACTGAATTCATTCCTTAATAAACATTGATTTCTTTTACACAAATATTCTTTCAGAACAATGTTCAATGAAATGTATTTGTGATCTACCTTTATACTCAGTAGAATCTTTATGGAGAACTAGTGCAAATGCCCTCTCAACAGTCTTTAGTCGTAAAATTTGATCTATGTGGGTTAAACTGGAGTGAAAGTAAACTCTGCCCTCAGAATGTGAGACCTGCATAATAAAAACATATATTTGTTAAGCTATCAATTTTGACATTGTTATGGAAACATCCAATACAAAAACTGAGACACGTAATAACATTCAATACAAAAACTTTGACACGAAATAACATATCATCAATTTTAACAGTTATACATTTAGTTATAAAACTTTCAAATTATGCCAATAAACCATGAGTCAAACTGGATCTGTTACGCTAACAGGCAAATTAAAGACAGGTATAATATCATAGGGAACTAAACCAAGAGTTTCATGTAAATATATATTTTTAAATTATTTGTCTCCTAATTAAGGGTGTGAATTAAGGATCTGAATTTAGAGGACAGGTGGTTACCAGATAATAAGGCAGGGGATCTTAAAGCTCCTGATCGAGACATGTTTAGCAGAGCAGGTGCTCGTAAGTGCTTGCCAAATTTCCCTATACTTGTAACACAAATTTTGGGCAAGCACTCACGAGCAACCGCTCTGCTGAACACACAGAATTCAGTTGAAATTTTGTACAGCAAAAATAGTCTTCTTTGTAGATATTTTTACAGTTTCTAATGTCAAAATATGATAGATAATGTCAGACAATGTGAAATTATGAATATTTCAAAGCTTGTAGAATCAAAGTCTTGGATTCAAGCCAACAGAATCTACTGTCTAGACTTAAAGAAATATAAGAAACATTTATAACGTTTAATTTTTTTTATATTCTTTAATCACTATATTCTGTCCCATCACTTTTTGTTGAATTTCTTAATAAATATTACACATACCAGTCAGTGAAAAAAGAATTAAAATTATCAAATTGCAAACATTTTTAGATTTTTTTCACTTGTTTCCTCTTTCTACTGTGAAAAATTCACAGGAACAAAATTACATTTCTTACAGGGTTTTATAATGGGAATTTCAGACATCTTTTTTTATTTTATTGGGAAATTCTAAAGACTCCTTGCACAATTTTTCAACATAATCATCCCAGTACTTTTTAAAAATCTTCTTCTCAATAACCATTTGGCAAGACAAGCTGCAACTTGTGTGGAAGCATCCTAAGCAGGGAGGTTGACTTTTTATAAAGGAATAAATAAAGAAAAGTATTTAAAAATCTTCTTCTCAAAAACTGAAACAACAGATGGGTCTCGATGTATAGTAAAACTCGTTTAGTACGTATGAACACGGATATAGCAAAATTCTCAGATATAGCGAAGTTTTGTGATATCCCCAGAAAAATTCTTAACAAATCCTAGCTGCAGGTCTGTAGCTCCTGGTCTGAAAAAGTTTGGATGGACGACCTGGGAGCTACAAAGTAAAAAACTGCAATTTACGGCACACAAAAAATTGTACTAGTTTTAGAATGATAAATCTTATTTTCGGACACATTCTTTACAAATATTTCATTCCAAAAAATTCCTTGGACATTTTACCACAGATATCGTCATTAACTTGCTGTAAAGTGAAGTGGTGCAGTTTGTTTACATGTAAAAACGGAGACTCTCAATCTCGACGTGAATTTAACATACTTCATTTTTTGAGGTCGGTTAGCGTGTTTGGGATAAAGTCTAAGGCAAGTAAAGAGACGTTATCAGTAGTAAATTGCCTGAAGAAGTTAATGGTACTATTTTTTTCCACAGGATTTGTGTGTAAATAAGGTTAATCAGTCCAAAACTAGCGCATTTTTTTGTGCACCATATTTTTGTGCGCAGTTTTTTACTGTGGGAGGCACTGTAGCTCCCAGGTTGTCCATCCGAATTTTTTTAGACCGGGAGCTACAGACCTGTAGCTAAACAAATCCTTGTAACTTTATACTGTTATAACAAACTCAATTATAACGAATTTCCAGATATAGCCAATTGATTTTGAGTCCAATAACCAAATTTACATCTATTACAATGAATTGTTTTAATGGTTTAAAACTTAGCAATATCAATTGACATACTTGACATGTTTAAATGAATTTATTTTTACAAGATCCCCATTATACCATCCAATTAATTAAGGTTTCTAAAGAAGCACAAATAGTAGTCATCTTGAAGAAAACATGTATGTAGCGAATTCGCTATACTTATTTTTATGAATTTGTTACACGGATCATATAACAAATTACGGAGGTAGCAAAGTAAATCCACTGCAGGTGCCTATGACTTCGATATAACCAAGTTTTACTGCATAACATAAGAATATGTGGAGAAATTTTGAAAATCTGTTTTAAACAAGATATACTTTAAAATTTAGCAAGATATTGTTTAATTTGACTAAATAAAGCTGATTTGACAAGAGTTTTGGCTGCAGAGTTGTTGCTGCAGCTCACTCCTCGGGTGAGCATTGTGGCCCTTTTGTAAATTTTGGCTGCACGGTTATTGAACTCTGAAGCGAAAGAGGGGGCGTTTCAAAACAAAATTCATTTGTGAATGAATGTAGCTTGGTCAAAAAAGTATTTATCTTACAAAAAGTGGTGGAAACAGAAACTTGGGACCGAGTAATTGGGTTTTGGCAATCAATTCACAAAGACTCTGAAGATAATGCATATCCTTGATAATAATAAAAAATATATATAAAACTTATACAAACTGAGTCAGGATTATTATTAATTTCGCTGCTTATTTCTTTATGAGCAAATATTTCCGTTCCCCTGCCAGCTGTGCAGAAGAAGCGCATGATTCTACTTTCACTTTCTGAACAGCTCTTCTGTGTCGAAAACAACGAAAGGCATGGTCATTCCAATGTAAATAATTTGTTTTGTGGACGTGATTTAGCAATAGATCCCATCCAGAATGTAAAACAAACATATTTTCCATCTGTGGTAATTATCTTTTATATGTGAAACACACTTTTTCAATTTATCTTAACAGCATGTAGTTTTATGCTTTGTAAAAACATATATTTTGATGAAAAATGAGTTAATGTTTATGTTAGCAACGGATATCTTTTTACACAGATAAGGACACTAAAGAAGTTTTTGCTGATCAATTGAATCTAATAACTGATTTAATTATACTGTAACTTCAACAGCTATGAAATGCATCAATTTTCAACTATTATGAACATACTGGTTTGATGAGCATCTAATATATTATAACACAGGCCTCTGAATTTCTATCAATAAGCCGTTAAATGTATGGGAAGATATATATATATACATTCGTCATTGTACCCTATCTAAATATAAATACACCAGGTGTATTTATATATAGATAGGGTATATATCTCTCTCTTCCCATACATTTAAAGACTTATTGATAGAAATTCAGAGGCCTGTGTATATAATGTCACCGATATTGTTATATATTGTAACTTCTACAGCTATGAAACACATTGTAATGGAATGGGAGAAAAAATGACTGACCAGACCAGGATTCAATCCCAGGCCCCCTGAATTTCTAGTCAGGTGCTCTACCAACTGACAAACTGAGCAATCTGGCACCAGTATCGAACCAGTCTGACTGTCACATACATGTACCTCCCCTCTTAAATGATCTTCACCCTCGAAGATCACCCCAGGCTCTTCCCCTGTTAACTTGTCAGTTCCAGGGGTTGACATGACATAAAATGTAACGGGATGGGAGAAATAATGATGGACCAGACCGGGATTCGAACTGGGGCCCCCTGACTATCTAGTCAGGTGCTCTACCAACTGACTAACTGAGCTATCTGGCACCGGTATTCGAACTGGTCTGACTGTCACACCTAAATTTTCAACTATATAAAGATAATGATTTGATCAGTGACCATAATTTAAAATAAAAATCCGCTGCATATACTTGATAAACATATATACATACAGATCGATATATAGAGGCACCTGTATGGGTCAATGTTAAGGTAAAGCTCATGTGAACATAAACAACACATTTTTTTTATTCTTCACTTCAATCATCACATTGTGCATAAGAAAACTTCATTATCTGTAACCACAGAGTCAATTTTACATGTTACTGGGACAGTGTTGAATCATTAGTATTATATTATTCTAAGTAAAGGCTTGTCCCGTTCTGAAACAGTTACATGTAGATTATTTTGACACCTTATATAACTGTATATATTAAAGCTGTATATGGCTGATTGCAGTGATGGGTGCTTTATCAAAACCAAGGTGCAGTAATGCTTGCTTATGTCTTCTTAAAACTTATTTTAAAATCAATTTAAGCTAAATTAAGTGCATCGTATGTATATTGCAGATAAGGTGTCCATGTAAAAAAAAATCACCATGGGTGAAAAGGCAGCAGCGGAAAAAGGGTTAGAAGACTTTGTAAAGTCAAAAACTGCAGAATCTGTGTGTCTGGACTTATCGACTCCATCAGTAATTGTAATAAAACGAAAGGGTAAACATGGCTCTATTCTACTGGGAACATTCTGGATGAATGTTTTACAACATCCTAATAACTATCCAGTACAAAGGTATCCATATAAAAAGCTGTATGATAAAAATGGACATTACAAAGTCATGTTACAAGTGGACGACGTGACCATGACAGTCTATATGAGCACAGGAACCCTCACCATACAGGGCAGTTTTGTCCTAGACTGGTTTCTGAAAAGATTTTCCAAGGTTATGGAGTACTATGATATGCCTCCTTTGGAACCCCAACCAGTTTCTGATGGATATCTAGAGCATGAAAAGAATTGGAATGAACTGATGAGAAAAGATAAAGAGAAGTTAGGTGAGAATATTAGCTGGTAGATATTAATAAAAAAATTAATTTTCACTGCATGGAGATAATACATATGAATTATGTACTGTATTTGAACTTTTGTGATTGGTAAGGATTGATGGCAATGATGAACTTAAATAATTTGTTGATTCTTTCTCCAGATGCAACTGCCACACAATTTTTTGACAAATAACATTTGAATGTTGTAGAACAGAGTCAACAAAAGCAGAGAGAGCTGGAAGAGAAAGCTTTGATGCTGGATGACATGCCCCATTTGGAGGTAGCCTACACAAATGGAGAAACAAACTCAACTGGTGATCCAAAGACGGAGGAATCAGATGGGGTCCAACAAGGGGAAACAACGTTAAAGAACAATGCCTTGGTGGAGGATTTATCAGATGACCTTGAACTTCTTGCACTTGACATGGTAAGAAATGATCATTTATAGTTAAAGCAAATTCTCAAAATGAATGTGTTTTAGTATCAAAAGGTTTATTTTATATGTCGCAATCATTTTATTTTGCCAAAGATAGGTATATAATAAGGTGCAATTTCTTTTCATCTAACATGAGTGACCCCTCTTTTTCTGGTCACATCTTGCTTTATAGTCGTTTTTATACATTTAAGTTACATGTAGTTATTTCTATTTTCGAAGTCAAGAAAGGTTGATATGCATTTTCAATGCCCGAGGAATAAGATTTTTAAGATATTAAATTATTTTGCCCGAAAAATTACACCTTTTATTCGTTAATACAGTGGAGTGGAGCTGTACTGGATAAACAGCTGTCCCTCCTGAGCACACCTGTAATTAAGGAGGGCCCTACCTACATCTACAAACTCTGGAAATCCCTGCTCTCTCGCTGGTTGTCGAAACCTGACTGTAAAGTCTTCTTGGCCACCCCCTTCCTTGACACTGAGAGAATGACTGACATATGTGAGATTGTCCTCCAAAACTTCACTACAGCAAACATCGAGGCGTTTTATGTACGTATTAAATGTAACTATACTGAAAAAATCTCTGACGTCAAGAGAAATGCTCAAACCAAATTCCCATGCAAGCATCAGCCCATCATAGAGTACAAAGTATACAACAGGATTGTCTACCCTTTGAGAACTTTCCATGCAAAGTTCATTGGCTGTACGGATGGGAAGGGCGGAGCTGAGGTTTTGATGACCAGTGCTAATTTTTCTGCCGATCACTTTAAACATAACAATTTGGAGTCGGTTGTGTATCATACAATGACAGAGACAGAGTTTATACACAAGTTCATCAACCCCTTGTCTGCCTCAAGACAAAGCTGAATTGTCTCCCTTATTTAGGACTTTGTTTTACACAGAACTAGGAACACTGCAAGATGCATTATAATCAGCATCAAAACTTTATTACTTTAACACTATTAATGCTAGGAACAAAATCATATATACTAGAAAAGATGTACCTCTATTTATTTCAGGTCTTTTCTACAAAGAATTTCAGAGTACATGTATTTACTTGGATTGTTATTGCTACTAGAGTTTATTTCCCTTTTAAATTAGAAATTTTAATTGAAATATTATTGATTTAATTTTAGAAACATACAACAAAAGGGTAAAAAGTCAAACTCTTATTTTATACCAATGATTTTTTACAAATATGACTTCATGCATACTTCGTATTTTCTATTTTATATCTCAGATGGATCTTAACAATGTTTAGGCAAATTAAAGATTTTTAATAATTCAAAGATTTACAAAAGAACATTTTGATTCATTATGTTAGTGATAGTTTGTTATATGCTAATTTAAAAGTTGTTATTGTTTTGTGTTGGTAACACGCTAGTATAACATGGAAATAAATCCTTATGCACACACTACTCTTAAGTCTTGTATCGACAGCTGACAGACTGAAGCTGGAGAAATAAGAGAGTAGCTATGACCAGCATGTGACATAGGCCTGTCTATTTCATTGTTTGCCATTCAGTCCTGGCTCTTTGAAATCAACAAGATCCTTCAACTTCTGTTCTGGTCATACCTAATCTGTGCATATTTCACTTGAAACCAATGTCATCTTCAGTTTTTTTGACAATGTAAGAAGTAGATAGTAACATTATATCAAAAGTCCAAAGTTTTGTTAAAATGGCTCTATTTCACCTCATCAACTTTTACCAGTACACATTTTACACACTGCACTGCACCAATCATAGATTGTGATGGGTTCCAAGAGTTTGATGGTTGTAAGACTTGTAGAGTAATTGCAGACCCCTTGCTTATTCGTGTACAAGTACCATATAGCAGGTTTTTTCCATGGGGTGTTTATTTTGGCAGTTTCATATTAAATTGCCAAACTTGAAGTCACCAAAACTACCGTAAATGTGTAAAGTAAAAAAAATCACTATACTAAAATAAAGAATACCTAAATCTTTTAAAATCACAACATTTTACACCTGCTATAAAATAACCCACTACACAGTATTTTTCTAGTCACAAGTGTGTGCCGTTATAGAGTTTTATAAATCTGTGCCAAGTCGGAGAATGAACAACACATAATGCTCTAACTCTTGAAGAAAAATAAAGAGACTCGATCCATTGTATGTGTTCATATATATTTATTTAATATTGTAAAACTTTCCAAAATATTCATAACCAAAAAGCATGGGGACTAGCAAGTAAATACATGTAAATTAAATCACAAAAATCACAAATACAGTTATACTGATAATATACATTGATTTTTTTCTGCTTTCACATAATATTGCACAACTTGGCATCTGTTCATGCATGAAATGAGACCATCACTGAGAAAATAGAAAAAATTATAAAGCTCATCAACACAGCAATAAAACCCCCAAATAACTGCAAAAAAAATATTCAGTTATGTAAAATGACAACCTTATTGCACAAAACTCTTTGGATCCCCTCCTGAGGTATGAGGTATTGACCAGTTTCTGCTTCTCTGTTAGGATCCACCTCCCTTAAGTTTGCATTGCTGGCCAGCAGTCTGTGGAGAGGCCACAAGCTGACATTTCGACTCTTGCCTTGAATACCGTAAACAAAAACATCAGGGGATGCAACAATTCGATCATGGAGTGGAACAGACTTCTTTGACTTGATATGATACAAGGGACAGAGTTCAGTGTCTTCTGCTATATCTTGATTGTTGTCTAATCCTAAAGGCTTTGGTAACGATGCAAGAAATCCTGTTCAAAGAGAGAGAAGAAAAACACTTCAATATTATCTTTTAACCTTATATAGAGGCAAAATCTACATACACAGTATTTTTGCAAGAACCCAAGAGTTTCCAATTCAATTACCTGCTTTTAAGGATAGGTTCAGAAACCATTTAACCTTGGAAATATATTTAAACATTTGCTACAAAATTAAAATGTCATAAATTGACTGCAGTATTGTTCAAAATATGCAAAACTCCATGTTATGATTTACATTATAAATAATTAAGTCTGCACAGTGTAGATCATTTGCATAATGAGTAGTACCTGTCAGAAGAGCCCAGTGGGCTTTGTGCCCATTCTTCAAACATGGGGCATTATTTCCATCTCCATCATATCTTTATATTGGTTAATATCAAATAACAAATCCAATACACAAGAGCATAAACTGGTAGCTGCAGTCCATGATCATTTGATTTGATTTTTTTTTTTTGCGCAATACTGAAAATACCCTCATAATGGCATAATGCACATACTTACTTAAGAACTGTTGTATGTGCATTTTCAGGTAGCCAGGAAAATTCAATATTATTAAATTCACATAGAAAATTTCTTCTGATACTTTGCATGTATTTGATCAGAAGTAATAACTAGACAGGTAGGAATCAACCATTGGTGCCTACAAAAAGGATACGGCACAAGCACAGGGTGGCTGTTAGCAAGATGTCTTAGGAGACTTCCCTTGGATTCTAGGTCCTTCATATCAAGTACCTCTGATGTACAATTCAATGTTTCCTCTGCCAGCTTAGCCAAATTGTAAGCTACAAAAACCACTTGCCATATATTCTTTCCAGTTAATTTGTACAGTGACAACACCATAATTGTTTATATAACAACAGAAGAAAACTTATGTTCCATATATAATTCATTTTCAAATTGCAGTAGAACTACAAAATCACAGTAAAATTATAACCAGAATTATAAGTACTGTTTTATAAAGAAGGATTTACAATACTAGAATTAAACAAATAACAGAAATAAAACAAAAAAAACAATAAAATGCTATTACCGGAGAAGAGCTCTCCTTGCAAAGAAAATCCTAAGTTTTGACTAGTCTGTAAAACACGAGAAGCTGTTGTTTCTTTGTTCAACATCTGGGCAGCCATAGCAAGAGCAACAATTCCACAGCTGAAGAATAAATATTGAAATTAACAAAAGCCAATAAAATTTTCCATGGCCCATATAACCTTACACAACAAGTTGATGAAATGATCATTGAAGCAAGATGCACTCCTTCTAAATAAAATTGTAATGTTATACCAAATATGCATGAATAATGATATTTTCCATAAGTTGTGATAGAAAACTTTTTCAGTGAAAACAGGGCTAATTAAGGTCTTTCGATTGTCGCGTGACGTCATTATGAGCATTCCGGAATATTTTACCGTTATCGGTTATAATATTAGTGTTTTGTGATGCATGGTTTTGCCAATATTTCTTGATTTATACTTGTATTTAACACTTTTTAAGCTATATAAAGTGAAATGACACTAATGTTACACAATTTATAGAGAGTAGTTTTAGTTGAAATCGCTGAATTCAATGAAAAACTGATAAAACCGTACATATGCAAACTTGACAGAGACAATAATTCATAATTTTTTACCTGGCAAGGTAATAATTTCTTTGCAGATTTCGATAGGATATATAATGAATTACAAATGTAGCAATTTTCAGTGAGTTTGAACCATTATTTCAAAAATTATAGACGTTTTATGTTGCTAAACTGTACTTATTCATGGTTGAAAAATTGTATCAAAATGCACTGTAAATGTGATAGCTTTCATACTGGCAAGTTTAAATGACCATAAATTGTTAAAACACATAAAATAAAGGATTGCGATTAATTTCTTTAAAAAATTGCTCTATTATATAGAAATCAGTAAAATAAAATATGATGTTTGATTGGAGAGCAGTCGTCGCTATAATTGTCCTGATAGTGTACCTATGTAAGCTCCTACAGCATCAACAAAATATTTGTAACATACCAATATTTAAGTTCAGTTTGAATGTTTACATATTAATCTTCAAATTTAAACAAAAATTACACGGATTAAACCATAAAAACATCAAGGGTGGAGAAACCTTAAGATGCAAATGCAGTTGCAGATGTTTTACAGGCATTTATTCATTATCCAAAGCAATACTTTTATTAGTTCTATTAAAACTTGCAGTCACATATTTCATGAATGACCAACATGTAGATCTTCAAAACTCAAACTTTTTAATGTGCTGGTCAGACCTGTTCAAATGCCAGGGCCCGATAGCTCAGTGGGTAGAGCACCTGAAAAGAAATTCAGGGAGCCCGTGTAAGAATTCCGGTGTGGTCTGTTATATTTCTCTCATCTCAATTCATTGGATCCAGTGCCAGCTACTGGAACTGACAGGTTTACTCCTGCCATGGGAAAGAACCTGGAGATTGGGCAAAGATCATTTAATGGGGGGGGGGGGGGGGGGGGGAGAGAATGTGCAGACAAACTGGTTCAAATACCAGAGCCGACAGATAGCTCAGTGAGTAGAGCATCTGACTAGAAATTCAGGGGCCCTGGGTTTGAATCCCGATCTGGTCCATCAATATTTCTCTCAATCATCCTGTAACACTTACCCAGTAGTTAGACATGCATGTAAAATAAGCTTTTGAGCTAATATCTGAATATATATATCAGCCTGTCAAACTTGCTGTACCAGTATATAATCAAAATAAATGCACTCCAACATATTTACCATGGCCCATCTTGCATTATTGGACAGACACGGAAGTTGGATGATAGTAGGACTTTGGAGGACAGATCTGGAATGTCTTCCTCTCTGGAATAAAAAAAAATATTGCATATTAATTGCAACAACTAATCAAATATTTTTACAAAATATTCTACCATTTATTAAGTTGCCAGAGCCATTGAAGGGGTGTCTTTTAGAACATTCTGAAGTTTTTCTTACTATTGGAGAATGGAATAGAATGAGATCAAAATATCTTGTCTCTCGATCTTCATTACAAATAACTTAAGACATACCAAGAAACACTATATATAGTAAATTTCATTTTATTAGCACAAAGCAATTTGACAGGCTTAAGTAAAATACTGGTACATGATCTTGATTAACTATTTTGCATCACAAACTAAATGTACAAGGGACCGTACCTCACAGAATGACCTCAACTCCCTACAAAGAAATTTTTTATTGGCACCTACTAATATTCCCTCACCTTTAACTTGCTTAATTAACTTCAGATCAATTAAACAACGTATTTCAGGTTACAGACCATCTTGAAGTAGTAAGTAGTTCTCTCAAAAATGACCTTGAACTTGCCAAAATGACCTTGCATAAACAGCATGACTCTTAGGTCAAAAACAAACTTTGTGTGAAGTATCAGCTTCCAATGCTTCTTTATTGTTATGGAGTGAACACACATTATACAGATTTTTAGCAAGTCACCTTGGATATGACCAAATGACCTTGGGACTAGATCATGGGCCCCAAGGTCATGGCATATTTATTTTCAGGTCACACCTCCTATGTAATCATTTTCAATTACAACACATGGCTAGGAAAGGAATCATAAATTTTTTCTAAAAGTGACCTTGAACTTGTCTGAAAGATCTAAGATCAAGGTCCTGATAATCAATTGGGTCGAACTTTGTACAAAGTAGACACTTCCAGTACTTCTTTGATAATAGTTATGGACCATCTAAAATCATACGTACATTTCTTTTTTTTTTTCCAATGACCTTGTCTAAATAACCTTGAATCAAGGTCATGATCCACTTTTTTGTTCTAAGCAATCTTACAGTGAAGTAGGAACCTCAAGTGATTTTCCATAAGAAAATTATGAATAATACTAAAAGAACCAACACATATATATAACTTTTATCCAGTGACCTTGACCTTTCTCAACTGGCTTTATTTTTTCTAGCTTGGAACATTCTCATAATAAGTTACTAGGTATATCCACAAAGTTTTCAGATAATGTGTTTCAGATAAATCACTTTACTTACATGTATAGTAAATACAATGTTAATTCCAAATACTTACATGATTACTTTGAGTTTTCGTCTGAACTGTTCCTGGCTGGTACCAGTAGGTTCCTGTGCTATCATCAATACTGCTCCAACTATGTTTTTCAAACTGAGGCCTTTCAGGGGAGCCATGTTTGGAGGGGGTGGTGGTGGGGGAGGGGCACCACATGGGAGAGCTGACATTATACTCTCAAACAGACCACCCTGGAAGAACTTTGTTATGGAATAATTATAAGCATGTCAGCAACTGCAGGTCTGCAATTGAAATTGAGAAATATGCCATATTTATGTCAGATATCTATTACAAGGATAACATGTACTGGGTATAAAATGGATTACCTAAAGAGGCATAGTGAGAGATTACATATTACATGTATTAATTAAATTATAACACAAAAGTTTGAAAGCATTTATAGGGATATACAATTAACTCATTGTAGTTACATCAATTACTGTATCACCATGCTGATCTATATTATACATAAAGAAATCAAAAGTTTTATGGTTTAAAGACTCTGAAGTTGATAGGTTAATTGTTTCAGCCAAACTCTATGGACCCATATAAAGGTGTTTGAACCAAATACTGTTAACCCAATCTGAAGACTGATTTATGATATGGTCATGATTTGATTCAAACTGTTCAATTAAATATAGTATACTATAGTAGTATATATAATAACTATAATGAAACGGGTTCTATTTGATGAATAAACACTTTTCACTAAAAAGGATACTTAATAAGAAACACACCTAGCTAAAGATCCCTCTTGGTTAATGACATTACCATCTGGTAGAGATCGAGGACAATCCTCGAGTGATACTACCCTCCATTGGCGAGGTGCTGAAGCGCCTGTCACAAACTTTTAGATCAATCCACCGTAATTCAAGATAACAAGACCGAGCTTTTCTTATCGCAGATAACTTAACTTAGTTACCCGATTACATATACCTTTTCAAATATATATTATAGCAGGAATGAGAATGGATTTGTCTAAATATAAACAAACTGACCAAACGATGCTGCCATTGGGAAGAACACTGACCTAGTGCCGACATGACCACAGAGGTATATAAATGGTAAATTCGCACGTGCGTGGAGGTTCGTCGTTGCCGAACGTCCCGTATAGCCACCCCTAGTCTAAGTAAATAAAGTGCAATATAAAAGCCCTAGCTATCAAACACTTACCGCGATTTCTGCACAGACCAGTCTGAATGATGCTCTAACCCAGGCAATATGGGGGAGGTAAAGTCAATTCGGCCGCCTCCCTGCACCACCACTCTGTCTGACCTCTGGGTGAGTTATCTGCCCCTCTTATCTTAACTTGCAACTTGACCAGCTGCTTACACGGTTGGATAGCTATCTTCAGAGTATCACTCACCCAAAAGCGCATGGACGGAATCAACCATAGTAATAAATTATCACAAAATATATGATTGTGCACCAGTGGTTTGTTTTATTGAAAAAAGGTGCATATGTGTGTGAGAAAGAGAGAAAAGGGGGGAGGGGGGGTACATGTAATAAGGATCAAAACCCGATCAGCTTATCTCGACAATACTGAATTAAAAAGTTTTCTCATAAGCTCACGTTGCTAAACCATTTATACATTAATTAACTACAGAACAACTTGTGAACATATATATGCAGCAAATTTTACTCCTTTAAAAAAGAACTTATCTTATATTATATAAATGGCTTAAATTTTATAAATTTATGACAAACATGATGACAAAGAAATTTACATTAGTTATGTATGCGTATATCAAACACAACATGACATTTTTTAATATCAGTGCAAAAAAGTATAATTATACCCTGAGGCTTTTTTTAGTTGATAATGTTTTAAGGTTTAACGTTTATACAATGTAACTCTCTTATTTCTCATAATGAAGTGATTAATTTGGTTTGAATTTGAGGAATGAGTTTATCATCGGTTCAGACACTTACAGATTTTGCACATACCATCGGGGAAACTATTGTTTGGTCAGGGTTTTTTTTTTCAATATAACTGTATTTTATTTACAGGAAAACGTATCCCTTTTTCAGTTCTGTAACGTTTACTTTATAGTTTGCTGAATATGATATGTTTAGAACGAAAGATGAGGGGTGATACTTCCTGTAATTAGTTTGAATGGTGTGCTGGTAATTGAACCGTGTCTTTGGTTGTCCCTTCCACGTACGTCTTCTCAAAGACGGTAAATCATATTCATCGGTGTTTACAAATTATCATGCTATCAACTAGTTAAAATCAAAGTCCAGAATTTTTTATTTATACATATTTTTTTTCAAAAGTCTCCATAATAGATAAATGTTGATGTACATTCTTAACGCATTTTGATTTTTTTTTTCAAAGTGCGTTGACTTGATCCCAAATTTAACCCTTTTTTAAAACATGCGATTTTTTCTTCTCCATTCAAGTGCCAAAGAGGCTTGAAACAATGACGTGAACATTAATTAAAGACCCTTTTACGATAAGTTAATAAACAGAAAATGCCCCTCCCAACTATGAAGAAATGATAAATTTTGAGTAAGAGTTGATATGTATTGAGCAATTGATCTTAAACCAACCAACCAACGAACCCCCCCCCCCCCTTTCCCCACACGCAGTATAGATAATTGGGCTTTGACGAATGTACAATGAACAATATAGTCAGTCTTTCCTCATTTTTTATTTTTTTAAGTCAAGGGCTTTGTGGGAGGATGTATGCCCCATTTACATGTACTTTGAATATCCATAATACGTGCGTTTTTTTATTTCATTATAAAATTTGCAAATATATAACATAAGATAAAACTTGATAAACTCACTTTATTAAATCACAATTATTTGATTGATTTGTCCTTGTAATTATTTGTGTGACAAGAAATCAATTCTTGGAGAGTACTCGAAACCATGCAATATCTACAATTCAAATTAAATCAATTCATTAATTCTTTTGAAACCTTTTACAAATGGCGAAAAGTCATGCGTACATACGTAAAGCATATACATGTATTTACAAACAATTTCGGTTAGAAAACATAGGTTATTGTAGGTTCAGAAAAAACTGTCAATCACAAGGCAATCACATAAAATTTGATTATTAGTATACACAGTTTACTTTTAAAAGAATACAGCATCGGTATTTACAAATATCACCAACTTACAAAAAACAACAACAACAACAACTTTCTTGCCAAAAAATCTTCTCGAACTTAAGAAAGCGATATTATATTATGGAGAACATGGTCTGAAATTCTGAACCCAATCTCATTTTTATTTGTGCTATGAAAATATGCTCAGTCAAATAAAAACAAAAAATTGGTTTAACATTCAACCAATCTCAACGTCCTAATATGATATCATTTTGCCTACTTGGAAAAGGCTAACTCAGCGCATGATGCAGTTGTTTACGGCACTTACAAAAATGATTTAAACATAGTTTCACAGTCGATGAACTAGGTTTATCCACTGTAAACTATTGTTTACAAACCGTAAACTAAAGTTAAAGTTTTCATCTGTAAAACCATATTTAACGATTGTAAACTATATAGTTTACGAATGCTAATCTAAGTTAATCCGTCTGTAAAATTTTATATACGTTATCAATAGATTTTGCCGATAAATATACCTGTAAACTATAATTTACATTCGTTAACTAAAACTATGGATAAGAGATGTTAATCATAGTTTCACAAATCGTGAAACTATACTTATTAGATTGTTAATCGTTGTTTAAAAAATTATCAGATAAACTATGTTCAGCAATTGCAAATGATTGTTTTAGTGTTTACACTTCTGAAACAGATTAATTATCGCGTTAACTATGGTTTACAGATATGAAACTTAATATAGATTAAGGTCAAGATATTGTAAATGGAATGTGCCTACAGGTTTATGAAATTTAAGATATAAATTCTCTCAATGATGCTTTATAACAATAGCTTTGTTTGATAGGGTGTACCGGGGCTTAAATGTCTGGTAAACACAATGAAAAATCGTGTTTTTAGCTGTCATATTCAATGAAATATGAAGGAAATTAGCAACGAAATTCGGAATTTTGTCCATTTTTGTCTAATGAAATATTCCGAGAATCCCTACAGTCGCTCCCAAAAGGTATACGTAATTAAACAAGCTTTTGACCTCCTCTTTAAAATGATGTCAAATTGAATATAGGTATCGGGATTGCTTTTCCCATGATTTAATATAGAATGTCAAGAAATTGTTTCATTTTCTACATAATTCCTTTAAAGCCGTAAAGTACGGGAAAATTTTCATATTCTTTATCAAATCACTGAAAAAAGTAATCCCGATACCTATATTGAATTTGACATCATTTTAAAGAGGATCGATGTCAAAAGCTTGTTTAATGCCGTTTTTTTTTTTTTTTGGATAGACTGTAGGCACTCTAGATATATTTCCTTAGTCAAAAATGGAAAAACTTCGAGATTTGTTACTTATTTCCTTCATATTTTATAGAAATTGACAGTTAAAAACATGATTTTTCATTGTGTATACCAAAAAATTAAGCCCTGGTACACCCTATCAAACAAAACTTTTGTTACGAAGCATCATTGAAGGAATTTATATCCTGAATTTCATAAACATGTAGGCATCCTTCATTCGTTAACGTTTACGGTCGGTAAACTATATACTTTACAACCGATAAACCTAGTTTAGCTCATTTTGTGTTAATTTGGCCTGCCATAGTTGTTAGTTGAAAGAAGGGCAGGACACTTGACCAGTTTTTTTTTTTTAATTTGATTCAGGTACACAATCGAGCAGAAATAAATAATTCGTATTTTCAAATGACATATTTTCAAAAGCAGCAATAAGTCATCTCAATGATGCAGTTCAGTTGAATTAGCAGACTATAATAGCTAGCACAATGAGACAAAAACTCCATTTGAATACAGCACCGAATTATACACTCTCATCTTTCAACTCTGATCGAAGGGATACCAAGTATTTATTCATCGCCAGAAACCCATGGGTAGTCTCGCATACGTTTACTGGTTGTGATAAAACTGTGAACAAAATGAAACTATTCGAGACCTCTTTCTCATTTTTATTCAACCCTTTTCGAACCCCCCCCCCCCCCGGTAGCAGTATTTCTCTAATTCATCATAGAAAAAGAGGCTATGATGTCAAATAATCCTCAGCGATCGATTGACCTTTTTACCTAGAGTAGTAGCAGCAGTTTTGTTTTGTTTTTTCTTTTTTTTAATGAACCGTTATCAAACTGGAGGAACTATTTGTTTTCAAAATTTTTCAGCAACATCAGTTTTGCATGAAAATTAGGTATAATAAAAATATCGTAAAACCGGCTAACGCAATTATGTAATTTTCTGCAATGCTTGCTACTTTCATGCCCACATGAAACCCCAAAAGAAGCATTTCATTCATAAAGCTGTGTACAACTTTCTCAGCTTTTATCATAATGATAAATAACATATCAATGACCTGTATTTAATATTTTATTGCTTTCTTTTATATTTGTTTCAATTCATAAATTTTCAAATTCAATAAATCTCCATGATATGAAATATTATGGATTGTTTTAATGTTTTTGTTTTATAGGAAGACATCACAAGTTATCAGCATAGTCAAGATATATTGAGGGTTCCCCCTCTAAACAGTTCACAACTGCCTATAGTGTAATATACCGTTGACAGACATACAGTGTTATTTCATCTGTACAATAACACGATGGAATAACTTAACATGTGTCAATAAGACAAGGATGCCCTGCCTATAGTCCACAACAGTTAATTGTAAATTAATATAAAAATATAACATTTTTCATCTAGCTGTTTAACAATAAGAGAAAAATAGCTATAGATGTGTCAGTATACATGACAGAAATGCCCAGTCCACAATCAAGCACTTAATTTTCCAAAGTCCATGGATGTTGAATTACACCAGGACCATAGGCCCATATGCCACATTGCTCACCTAAGAAACAATGTCTAACTCTGATCCAAGTAACAAACTAGCTTTACAATACCAAATACAAAACAATACAAAATGTATAAATGCATATAAAAATTTTGTTTCCCAAATATTGCATCCAATCAAATACAAATAGCTGATGACACTATAACTCATACTTAATATGGCAAGGGTTGGAGAAGAGAGGAGCAATATTTTTGAGTAAAATTGAACACCCTTCCCCAACGAAACTCGAATCATCAATAAAGAGTCACAGAAATTTATAAATATTAGGTCAAATCCAAATTTACCTAATAGGATAAAGGTTTTTTTTTAAATAGCCAATTCTTAAAATAGAATACTGTTGCTTTGAAATAGCAGTAAATCACCAATAATATTTAAAATAAAATGAACATATCAATTTAGAGATATGAGATTGTAATAAGTTTGTATGAAGAAAACTGCACTCATATCACCATTGGACCCCCCCCCCCCCCCCCCAAAAAAAAAAAAAAAAAAAAACCCCACAAAAACCCAAAAAAAAAAAAAACCACCACCAAAAAATAAAACAACCTTGGACTGCAAAAAGTAGCTCCATATTGTTGAGGCACATGGAATATCAATAGGGCAGAAAGCCTGAAATAATGTAATTCTCTACAATTTTACTACCGGTATGCAGTATTTCATGTAGTAAGAGAAGCAACTTGTACATTTGCTCTCACATAATATCTATGAGTATTTTTAAACTAGTGACTTAACCTGATGACATGGAATGAACATTGAAAAAGATGTCTTTACTTTGAGGTCAGCATACAAATGACATGGAATGGACACTGAAATTGAATGTGCATATATATGGAATGTAAAGGGAATATATATGGATGTAAAGTAAACTGAAGGCACTGTGTATGTTAGTCTGTTGAAGCTTCTTTATCAAAGTTCCTCGTGATGATTTCTAACGGGTTCTTCCTCCATGATCAGGTTCCCATCATCAGCTATCTCTATCAATTTCTCCTTCTCAAGGTCATCAGGCGTTTTGACCTTTGATGATTGGTCTTCATTTGACCTTTGAATCTCTTCCTGTTGACTCTCTTCCTCCTGTAATATGATTGGCTCTGGGTCTTCCCCGAGTTCATCATTTGGGTTACCACCATCAGTCACATTAAGGAGGATCTTCTCAAAGAGTTCTGGAAATTTATCCATGGTGGACGCAATGTCAATTGTCATTAGTTCATCCCACGTCAGCACATTATTACCATTCACGTCAAATATGGAAAATACCTACAAGGAGAAACAAAATCATTGTGCAATACAAGCATAAGGATACAACTGGATCAAATTATTAAGTACCGTGAATATGAAAAGACAAAAAGTCATTCAACTGGAAATGAATTTTCATAACAAACATTAGCTTCATGAACATCATATATACTTACTTCATTTAGACTCTCAACATCTCTGGGTGATATTGATGGAATTTCTCGCTGAATGTAATCACCAAATGATCGTTTGTAGAAACTCTTAACATCCCCAAATAGTTGTAAAAACAGCATCCTGTCAAGACACAACAATCAAGAGTAAATGTTAACATCCAAACCTTTTTTCATCTGATGTCAAATTGCTTTCCATTTTGAATTCATCACTAACTGAATGTGGTAAATACATTTTAGATACAATGTTAATGTGCTTAATGGCATACACATAGATAAGCATTGCATTAAAAGCAAATTATACAATCATTATGATCATTAAGCTTTAAATAAGGTAGGAAACATGGAAAGTAGTCGGAATAAAGTCCTTGTTAGTGTTACTCTCAGTCTAAAACTAAACTCATTCTTTGTGAATAAATCAATAAAAACAAAACATTGAGATCTAATTTTGAAATTGATGTGTTAATAGAATGGTGTCCAGTGCTATAGAACCTGATCTCCGAGTCTGGGTCCGGTTTCTTTACAGAAGACAGGGGCACGCTGGAGTTCTGGTACGGATCCACTCCTTCACAGTCGGAACTGTTAAACCAGGGCAGGTGGTGGAACCAGAAATTGACAGCCATATTCCTGCCTGGTTTAGAGTCAACATAGTGAAACCATCTAAAGATTCAGAAAAAAGATAACAGCATTTAGCATTGCTTCATAAAAATTTATTCCTCTACAGTTTGCAATTACCGGTATTAATATACAAAAGAACAAAAGATAGCTGTTCAATAACCGGATTTTTCCTCTGGAAAACCCAGTTAATAAAACAAATGCTCAATTGAATATAATCAATTCTTCCATTTTTCTTGTTGTATATAATTGTATATGGATTATAATTTACATTCTTACAATCAATTTAATGTCAAAGAGAAAAAAAATAAAATTTTTTGGCTCTACTCACTTGAATGGGATGAAGATACAATCTCCTTTACTGATGGTTATCCTGTTATATGGGATGTTCTGTAGCTGAGGAAACTTCGTCATATCCACAGACTCCACATCCACCATGCTGTATCCACCCTCTCGTACCCAACCATCCGCCATTACAAGCTTCTCATATTTCTGAAATACAATTTTATTGAAATGATTGAGAAATATTTTTTCAGTGTGCGTGTATGTAATTCTTGCAAAGAATAAAGTCAACTGAATACTGTACATGTTAGTCAAACCTTATCAATAAAGATAATTTCTTTCTTTCCATCAAGCAGACAGTTTATGTTGTCCAGCATGTCGCGGTGGAGGTGAGACTTGGTGCCACCACTACTGAACCACAAAACCACTGTTTCCTGCAGGTTCTGGAAGCCACCACATTGAAGACTCAGTGGCAGGTTTAGATCTTCTACAACAGTAAAAAGCCGATTGTTAAAATCAACACAAAAAGACCCATAAGAAATAAATATTTGGTTATCTCACACCAAATATTTTGCTTCTGAACAACTTTCAGAATGAGCTAAAAAGGCATATTATGCACTAAAATCAAGTATACCTGGAAATAATAACCTTTCAGTTCAAGTGTTACTTAAACTATACCATTCAATGATTGTACCAATTATAACATATGGATCTGAAATATGGATCACAGACTATAAATTAGATATAAAATCCTCAGAATGTTTTCCATTTGAAAAAATTCAAAATCATATTAGGTGTACATAGAAAAGCATCAAATTTAGCAGTCAATGCTGAATTAGGTTCTTATCCACTTTACTATTTATGTTATGAAAACATGTTTAAATACTATAATATCAGACTAAGAAATATGGAATCAAATACCACATATAATAATGCACTTTTAGTATCAGCTTTCAAAGAAGACAAAGAGTTAGCTTCGAAAAAAAGAGTTATACTTCATGGCAAAGCAAGATTTTTAATCTTCAACAAAAACTAAACTTGACATCTTTAAATATTTCCCATAAGGATTTGAGGTTTAAGTTAAATAAAACTTTTGTTGATATGATCTTTGAACAATTGAACAAAATCTCATCTTCTAATTCAGGAAAACTTTATTTCTACAGTAAAATACTAAATTCTACCAAGTATAAGTTGCAAGATTACTTTAAGTTTCCCTTGCAAAAGCATGAAAGATCCCACCTAACAAGATTAAGAATAAGTGCACATTCACTATTTATTGAAACACGTAGATATTGTAAACAAATTATCCCCAAGGAAAAACATTTATGCTATGCTTGTAAATTATTTGTCAAAAATGAAAATCATTCAATATTGTGATATTTTTAATGCTAAATCATACTGTGGTATTGATCCCATTAAAGAAATTGTTAATCCATGTGATTATAATACTACAAAACATCTATGTGTCTACTTAGATAAATGCTTTATGCAGAGAAAACAGTTCCAGGGACTATAAAGAATTGTATAAAATTGTCTTGCATGCTATAGCCTTTATGTTATAATATTCTTTTGTCTGTCATTTGATTTCATTTTGACTGTATGCCAACATGGTGATGTCAATAAACCATTGAATTAAAATGCACTTAGCGCTGGGTTTTGGGCCCTTTTCAGTCGCTTCTGTTGCGTTTATTTCTTAACCTAATATCACTTTTGTTAAATTTTTTAAAGAGTCCAGTCAATTTCCAACATGAAATAAGATTTTAGACTGTGATACAATAAGCTCATTCTATGTTTTTCTCCTTACAACTTTCGAAAAAAGGAGAATTTTCGCTTATCTGCCCTTGATCAAACATAAGATTGATATTAATATGCATGAGAGGTGGAGCTGACATTATCAGAATGGTACTAAAATTAGACTAGCATGAATAACAATGCCATGTATAAAAATTTATGTGATCACTCTTTCACCATAACCCTATCTATTATATATGGTACAAGTATACTATTTATTATGGTTTCAACAATTAGACCACGCCCATGTAAGTACAGATGACTTTAAATCAATGTTTGACAACTTAACGTGTTCGAAAACATTGTCCTAGTTAGCACATAACATGCTACCTTACACGTCACGTGAAAGAATTTTGTATTCACAAAGTGACCTGAGCTGAGAAATCACGTGGTGAATTATAATATTCAACATGCATCAACCCTTGGTTACAACAGGGAAAGCGAAAGTAAAAAGAAGCAGTTTTTTCTCATTTAAACCATGAGCGCATGTTTGTCTATTAATCTCCCTTTGACATAACTTTGATAACGCAAATATACAACTACTGTTAAACAGAGAACAATAGACAAACATGCACTGACTATGTATGAAGTCAGTATAAAAGTGGGCGTCCTCATTATCGTATGGAGATTCAAGAAATCGTGATGACCCCTGCCTATTTAAACAAATTCGTACTTGGTAACAACACACTTTTATTTAATGCAATTACGTAAAGTTGCAGTTTCGATGTTGACCATTTCTGCAATTGAAAGAAAAATTCTTCTCTTAAAAGTTTATTTTCTTGCAAATATCGCATGTCCTTAAGTGCAGTCATCCTTTGAAAAGGGGAATAAAATAATGCCTGATTTTCATTGTTTTGAGTTTGATTTCAGTTATTCCCCCTTTCAAATAACCTATGCAGTAGTATTTGACAGTATATAAATAGTGCCTGTTTGGGAGGGTAACAGTTGAAATTGACACCCCGAGAAAACCATTGTCAACCGACGTGAAGCGGAAGTTGACAATGGTTTTCGAGGGGTGTCAATTTCAACTGTTACCCTTCCAAACAGGCACTATTTATTTTATTATACTGAATGTCTTAATTTTAGAGAAAATTTTACTGCTTTTATATAGAAATGATGTGAATTCTACGGCGAACCGTACGCGCATAATTTACGCGCATGTAACAATTCGTTGTGTTACCCGTTGCTAAGTGTGTTGCTAACGCTGACGGTAAAAGAACGGATTATCAACTGCGTCGAAACCAATCAGATTTCAGTATTTAACATGAAAGTATAATAATATTTGTTGGTGCCTGAGAAACTCTTCGCCTGATGACATTTGCATCAGAGAAGTCCAGGATTAAAAGTTATTGCCATTTTAACAAGACCATGGACTTTGAATTCATTGTGTAAAGACAGTAATTTGAGGTTGGTCTGTCTTTTTCATCGTCAGACATTCAGTCTGTAACTTTTTTTTGTGTATGGGATTGGCTAACAAATCAATCTGCCTCTATGCTGTGTCTAATTATTTGTGTATATTTCACTTGGGGCCAGAATCAATTTCAACTTGTATTGACTTGTGAGCTAGACATTTAAATCATTTATACTTAATGTACAAAGTTTTGTGGAGATAGCTCTATCATATTAATGAGATTTACTAGAGTACATGTACCGTTACATATGATAACATGAATCAATACCAAATATAACTTCTTATTATGTCTTCATTGTAATAATAATTACATGAATAAAGAATAGGTTGTGATTTAGATAAGTAATTACTATACAGAATCTTGCAATTCTCTTACAATAATATCTATTTTTTACTTGTCATGATTGAATTATCATATGTACGTATTATATAGATGATTAAAGAAAAGAATTGATAAATAATATTACAAAAGTAAGGAATATGGTAACAAACTTTTCATGTCTTGTGTGATATCAAAGACTTGGTAGATGTCTTCTGTTTGATACAGATGAAGGAATTTTGAGAATGTCATATTTTTTAATCCACCATCTCTCCTCCTCTCTTTTTTACCCATCTCAACTTCCACATCAGTTTGTCCAAAGTTTTTCCTAGAAGTACGTACCAGCATGCAATTATTAACCCGACTTCTGTCTAAATCATTATCATGGATTTCAACCAACATTGGTCTTATACAAGAAATAATGATTAAGTGCAAGAAATACACATAAAAGGTGGTTTTATCAATAATATCAAGAGAAAAAAATTATCATTTATAAGATACTGGTTAATTCAACAGTTGGCCATGATTATACCTAAGGTATTCATCGGTCCAAAGGTGATAAGCTGGAATGTTATCCTTCTCCAAAACTTTCTTCATCACCAGAGGTTTCCCAGCCAACACAAAATCCTGGTAGAAGACCCAGGGGGATGGAAACTTTCCTGTGACTGGGATTCCTCCAATCGGATCCTGATGGCTCCCAAGGGGTTTCAAATGTCCCTTAAGCTCTGCTGAGCTTTCAAGGAATATGACTGCAAAGATTGCAGACACCACCAAAAAACTGCTCCACATTATTCTGTAATCTGGAAATATTGAACATAAATTGATGGATATAAAAAATAAGATGGTATATGGTCTCTATATATATATGTTGTGAATAGGCCATATACATTAATGTATAAATAATTGTGATAAGTTAAGAAATGTGGTGTCAATTAATTGAAAAGCTAAAGATCCTGAACTATTTTTCTATTTAGTGTCTAAAGGCTGGAGAAAATAGTATCCTTTAAGCATTTTTTTCTAGCATTTTTTTGAAAATCGAACTTTTTGAAAAATTTCTTCTTCCAGTTAAGTCTAAATATGTCTACTATAAAATATTGATCAACATCGTTGGTTCTACCAGCATAAATTAACAAGAAATGAATGTTTCCAAGTAAGGGTCAAATCTCATTTTAGCTGAATATTTCATTTTTAAACCATGATATTGAAAAAAAACTATCATGCGAGAAGACCGAAATACTTGTTGAATTTGTGTCATACAATGTCTACATCATTGGAAAAAACAGGTAAAAGAATGTTTGATGAATTTTTATTTTCACCCTCAGTGACACATAAAATGTCATTATATCTTGGCCAAGGCGTAAAATTTTGTTTTTATAACTTAAATTGTAACAGTTATGAACCAATATCCAGAGTAAATTATACATGGTTACAGTCAGGCAGAATACGCTTTTTAACACTGTACATATACTACAGTGTAGTACTTTTTGTAGTACTTGCAGATTTTAGTCAGCTAAATCAATTTCAGATTTTGGATGTTTACATGATTTTTTGAAATTTAAACTGATTGACATATTAATTAGATGTAAATTTCTGTATTTTTGAAAATAATTAATTAAGAGTTGTTTCGATGTAAGACTACTTTTTGTATGTAAATACAAATATGATTATTGTCAAACATAAGTGTCTCTGGCAGAAAATTGCATGAATATGGTTGCAGTCTTTTGCCTTAGGCTTGAATGCAATGACGTACGTGCAAATTTATGCCACCTGTGACAATGATATACATGTACATACAACAACGTACAAAATGTACAAAACGGCTAGTTAAACACTATTACGTTGATTTTTGTAAATAGTCTATTTAAATAAAATTATTCATTTGCAAGCATAACCAAATAATAATAACTTTACCAAACCCACCCGGCGTGCTCTCGATCCACTCCCGTTCGAGTGTTTTGTTGACGCCGTCGTGCTTCCTACTTCCCGATTTTCTTTCAAGGGTCTAGATAAATCGTCACAATTTCAGTTAATCTCGGCAGTATGTAAATTCAACCCATGTGTATCGTATAACAGATGCGAACTACATCAGTCACTGCCATGAGCGATTAAATCTCGCATTCACCATGTTCACATCAACCTCAAATCCCGAGTCACTTGTTTACATCGTGCCTCGGGAGTTATCAATACGGTATGGTAAAACTCCGAGGCGGAAGATGCACAGAAAGTCGAAATACGAACTGCATTGTGGGGTCAACCACGTGATCAAAATATGGTGAAACTAGGAGTGTGTGCGGCCATAATATATAAAAGAATACATTGATTGAAAGGTATAAATGATAATTTGCAGAATTTCTCATATATGTATCATTATGCTACTCCATGCTTTGCATGTTGTAATATGAAACATTGCATGTGCATGCATCTCCATGGTGAAAGACCTATTTATATATAGAGTGCATGGAGAAGGAAATACAGAATTAGCATTACCTTTTGTGGAAATGACTATGATGAGGTTACAATTTTATAATGATTTAATCAGAGGGAGCTAGCATATTGCCGTGCATATTCGATAAACGATGTCGAAAATTAATAGAACCGTTTTAACAAGAGCTTGGACTTTGGGCAGTACGTGACAAACTCCAATTTGATGAAGGCGGAGTCTACTCATGGTTAACTGTCCAGTCATTGGCTAATAGATATGAATGCATTGAACGCAATGACACTCGTCCGACTTCATCCAGGGTTGTATATTTCGTTGAAATAGCGTCAATTTCACACAACAGAGCAGATCTTGGCAAACAACTTTCCGGTTTTGACAGTCTTTGAATATTAATGAGCTTCTCTTAGCGAATTAGAAGAAAGGAGGTCAATATTTGAAAGCTTGTTTTGATAAGCAAACTAGATAGTAACATCCCAACGAAAGTCCAAGCTCTTGTTAAAACGGTTCTAATTTGAGATTCTTTCAATAAATCGATTTGTTGCATAAATTATTTAAATTTAGTCGAGAAAAAAAAATATCAGAGATCAGTCGATCAATGCCCCAGTTAATACTACTCATGTCGTCTGACTACCTGCCTGCGATATTCTTTAAACATATGCCCTTAAAATTAGCAGCTATGTAAAGAAAAGAATTTATAAGGGTTACGTTTAATTTATTTACATGTAAAAATTGCGATAGATCGACTCCCAATCTGCCACTAACTTTACAATCCAAGGTTGATGATTAATTGTCTTTAGTTCTTCCCAGGTGACTGTGTTGTCCTTTTTTTTTACTATTTTAAACGAAAATACAGCATACCGGTTAAGGTACATCACTACATCAAGACTTATACTTTTTAAGACACTACGTCACAAGACGGCAATTTAAATGTTATGTTAAAGTGTTGGATATAATCAATCGATTTTGTTGAATATCATCATAGCTTAGTGGTTACAGTATCGGGACTTGTGAACCGCAGATCATGAGTCCAATCCCCTTGGGGCTTTTGTTCATATTTACTGAATTAAATTTTTTAAAATCTTAATTTTTTATCCAAAATTGCACATATTTTTCGTTTATTTGACTTATCTACTTCTTTTGCATCATGCTATCAATCATAATCAAGTAATTTTCTGCTGATTTGAGAAACTCAAATTCAAGGTGTACGTATTGAGCCAGTACCTTAAAGAAGAACAGTTGAAATTGATACATTGAAGAAAATTCAGGATTTCTTAATTCAGAGATACATTATCTCTGTTTACCCGGAGAAATTAATAACAAGAACAAAACAGATTTCTTACGGAGATTTATATTATGGAAAAACCTGACATCTTAATTTTCTCCATTTGGAAGTGCTCTGGACAACTCGCACAATTTTTCAATGTTTTCATGCGGGTACTTAATTTATAATGCATTTCGTTTGCAATGTAAAATCCCAGTAGGCTCTTTATTTTTAGCAGTATTCTTAAAATTGTTAGTGAGAAGTTAGAGGGGGCATTTCCAAGGAGAAATCATGGGATTTTTTCATTCTAGTATAAGTGAAATTAAAGGCTTAAAATTGCAACAAAGTGTGGACTTTTATTTATAACCCTGTTTGTTTTGGGGGTTTTTTTTTTAGGTTTTATGCAGCTTCAACATGATCCAGATAACTGTGCAGCTTCTTGTCAAGTAAAGCCATTATTATGGTAAGTCACATTTAACATGTTTACGTTACATACTCACCATTACATCAGTTTACAAGAAAGTGCAATATCCTAGTAAAAGCTTTTATGAAGTCTAAAAGAACATTGTCTTGTTTATTTCTAATAACTATACTGAGTATTTTTACAGAGAAGAGAAAACTTAAACCTATCCCATACTAACTCTATTTTTATCAGATTGGAATGGAATGTTTGATTGTCAATAAATATACATGTATGCAATTTGTTGGAAGAAACAAAATCACTTCTTTCTAATCTTGTTATATCGTTTCTTTTGACCATAGGAACTTTTTTAAGAAGTGTGAATTCAAAAAGTTAATTGCAGGGGAACTAAAAAACTTTAGAGAATTGGTTTCCTCAGTAAAACTGTACTCCAACTGTACAGAGTATACTGTATTTTTTTGGATCCAATAAAAAAAAATGCATACTTATTTCTCATCTGACAAAATATTCATCGATGGTTTTGCATTCTGTATCCAGTGTGACCTTAAAATATGTTCTGATAGATCATAAGTTGAATTTCAGTAATAACATAGCATGAGCGTGAAATTGTCAACTTGTTATTTTAGTCAGACTCTGACCAGATGGAGGAAGCCTCACTGTTGCTAGGCCTTCAGAGGGAGAAGATTCTACCGGTGCAGACAACAGAGGTAGGAAATTGAAAAGTTATCTCCTATGAGAAATCCCCCTGAGGAAAAGCTCATTTTCTCTGAGCAGTATATTTTTATCATAATTCAAAGCTTTTCATTCTGATATATCCCATGTCCTCTGTTGATAAAGTGCTTAAATACAGCACCTGAAGAAATATTCAAAACGATATTCTTATACATGTATACTGCCATTGTTCTGAATATTTAGTTGTCAGAAATATTAACTTAAAAGGAGATATTCAGTAAAGTTTTGTAGACTTTTATTGAAATTGTTTACAATTCAAGTTGGAACGTGTAGCTATTTCTACATTTGATAAAAAAAAATTACTGTTCGAAAAATAAGAAAAATGTTGAAACCATGACATAATAAAATTGAAAATAAAACCATAACCAGCTTATATAAATTATATGCACATTATTGCAGATTACTGAAAAGCAAGCTGCATCGGAATCTCCACATCAAGAGAATGGTTTAAAGGAGGAAGAATCAAGAACCAGTAGTCATACAGATTCTAGTCTCTGTGATCTTTCCAGTAATGACAACCCAGAATCAAACCTTCCTGTTGACAAACCTCAGGGTGAATTACAAACACTTACAGAGAACAACACCTTTGAGTCTCCACAGAGCCAACAGCCAAGTGAGCACACCTCCCAGACAGTGGAAACAGTGATGGATGTGGATGAAGCAGAAAACAGCGGCGGAAAGAACAGCTTTGACAAGTCCCAGCCAGAGGAGAGAGATAAAGGGGAGGAGAGTAGTTGTGACAGCATTGAGAATATGCAGATGGTTCAGACCACAGATAAACCCAAGGAGAATACAGAGGAAATTTCAGCTCCAGATGAACATATCGAGGACAAAATGGAAACAAATTCTCAAATGCCTGGACAAGAACAACTGTCTTCAAACTCATCTATGCCTGAAAACTCATCTAACATGTCATTAAACAAGTATAAAAGCTTGCCAGGAGTTATATCATTTGAAGATATGAACAATGATGGCAAATCAATTGTATCTTTGCAAGAATCTGATGAACAAGAGAAATTACCAACTGAGGATGAATGTGTGACATTGAAAGAAATGGAAGTGGATGGAGGTCAATTTAGTTCTGAATTAGAAAGTAGATTGAAACCACCTGAATGCCATGATAGCAACAAACACTCAAATTCAGAAGAAGCACTGAAGGAAACTGAAAAAGATTCCTTGGATCGTCAGAAAAGGGTTTCTGTAGAATTTGAGGAGGAGGAAAGTCAGAATGAAAGCATTGATGAAGAAAATGATGGGAGGTTATTCATAGATACTGGAGGAGAGTCAGGGGATACTGAAGGTGAAGAATTGTCAGTAAAAAAGAAAACTCAGTATGTTGAATCTCCACTGGCAGCTGTAAAACTCTCTAGTCAACAGCATACTGATTCTCCATTACCACAAGAGGAAGTTCAAGATCTGCAGAAAACAGTGCAAGAGTCAGCAAGAGAAACATCCTCCAGGAATGAAGCAACTACAGAAAATACTGACATGGTTTTATCAGATAAGGAGGCCATGTTAGACAGTGTAGATCCAGAGTCATCCCAGAATAGATCTGAAATGAGGAGTCCTATGGAAGTAGTACCAACTAGTGTAGATTTGATAACCACTGAAGGATCCAGACTAACTACCACAAAGACTCCTCTGGGAGCTGGCATCAAAGTTGAGCAGATTGATGAGGGGTATGGGGATTCTCAGACAGGAGACATTCTTGATATCCTGCACAAGTCAGATAAACCATCCCAGAAAAGCGAACCCCAAAAGCGTAAACACGATGATACGAGTGACAAAAGTTTACCACAGACTTTGTCATTTGAACCAACAGAGGTTGCCAAGAGAGTGAAAAAAGAACCTGTAGATAGATTTGAGTCATCGGAATCAAGCTGTTCATCAAATACTTCTGCTGTAAAAGATGCTTCTTCTAGGCCTCAGGGAACTGTGACTGGCACAGCATCAAACAGTCTTCTACAGCTAAGTAAGCAGGTGGACAGTATATCAACAAGGCAGACTCGACACATGGCACCTACAGTGAGCACACCTTCTTCAGTATACCCTCCACAGCAGTCCTTACTGCGACATCAGCTGAACTCGGGAATAAGATTTCCACCACAGGTTTCCAGGATTTCTATTCCTTTTGTCAGAGCTCAACAGCCAGCAGGGAAAGCATTACCAGCACCTATTCAATCTGATCCCAGGATGAGGCCAGCCATTTCTCAACCATTCACAGTTACCTCCACTACTGGAGGAATTATGGGTAGACCCCCACAAAGTCGGCCAGTTATGATCACTACACAAACAAAAACTGCACCTTCTCTACTGAACTCCACTTCGACGATGCGATACAGACTTGTTCCACATGCTGGAGGCCATACCTTGGTGTCTACTTCCAACTCCTCCACTGTTACTAAACCATCAGTGGTTGTTTCATCAGCAAGCAGTAGCCAGAGTTCCTCCACATCCATTCATGATTCTTTGCCTTCATCCTCCATCAATATTGATACAGTGGGCATGCAAACCATAACTGAACTTATTGCAAGAAAGAATCCATTGCCAAACTACAAAGTTGCACCTGTTCCACCAGATATCAAAGTGAATGCATCTGTGTTCACCTGTTATGAGTGTGGAGATACCTACCGCTTTTCCACAAGCCTAGAGACCCATCGTGGAAGATGCAGCATGAAAATTGCTTACAAATGTGAGGAATGTAAAAGTATGAAAATATTTTTCAACAAGTGCCAGTTTTTAAGTCATCTGCGAGGTCATTTGAACATTGAGCAGACCCAAGCAGTCCCTATTCACATTAAATCTGATTCCATATCCATTGAACCACTGCCTAAATCTCACCAACAAGTGTTCTTTCAAAAGTTTTCTGTTTCCAAAAAGACTAATGTTCAGAAAGTTACCAAGAGGTGTGCAGAATGTGGAGTTGCATGCAGTCAGGCAGATTTTGAAAAGCATTTTCTTGGAGAGATAAACCCAAATGGAAGTGCCCAGTCCGGGAAGTGGAAATGTGTTCCTTGTAAGCTCTATTTTTCCTCCATTTGTGCACAGAGAGCACATATAAGATTGCACAAGGAAGAAGAACTGGACAAAAAGTTCACCTGTCCAGAGTGTGGGATTGACCAATCGGGGCTCATGATTGGGGATCAGCAATTTACAGATTATGAGGAAAAACTCAGTTACCATGTCTTAAATGTGTGCTTTCATTTAGATAAAACTAATTTAGTAGCCTGCTCTAAATGTAATGCAGAGTTTACTAGTATAAGGGACTTCAAAATACATTACTTCAAAAAGTTGGAACAGTATTTTAAATGCAGCATATGCCCAATGGCTTTCAGGCAGCAAGACTCATTTACCAAACACTTATCCTCGCAGCATGGGGATATTCAGAATTTAAACTCTAACAAGAAAAGGATGGATGTTTTTAAAGTGATCTATAGATGCCATGTCTGCGACAGTTTGATTGACGATAAATCCGTGCTAGAGAGTCATCTGACACAACATGTTGTAACCAGGGGATTAGTCTACAAATGCAAGGAATGCTCTGAATTTTTCCGCAAGTCAGAGGAGCTGGCTACCCACTTCAAAGCCAAGCATGAGGAAAAATTCAAGCTCATGATGTGCCATAAAAACTGTGACAGAACTTTTGATAGCTGGAAATCATTGCTTCGCCATATGTTACGCGATACCCATGATGCTCCACAAAATTCTACTTTTCAGTTTTGCGGAGGCTGTGGATTTTTTTATGATCAAAGCGAAAGTGAAGGGGGCCATGTTTGTTTGAGCACGAAAAACGGGAAATTGGTCGTCAATAAATACCCTTATTCCTGCAAAATATGCAATAAACGAAAGTTTTTCATTTATTCTGAATTGTTGAATCATTTGGAAAGCCACCAGGGCAAAGGGTATTTAGTGTGTAAATATTGCCAGAGTTTTGATTTTTCATCCAAAGAGGGATTAATAACTCATGAGAGTATATGTTCTAATCGAAAATCTCCATTCAAACCAGCTATCCTGAGAAAGAAGAAAAATGTCAACTTAAGTTCCGACCATGTTGAGAAAATGGATGAAGATGTAAAGCAGGGTCCTGTAGGGGACATTTCCGAGCCTTCTTTCTTGTGTGTGGATTGCAATGAGATTTTCAGTTCAAAAGCTGACCTTAATAATCACCGCAAAGAAGTACACAGTTATCTATTTCCTTGTCATCTGTGTGGATTAACATATGAATCTCAACAAAGCCTACGCAAGCACCTCAGAGTATCCCATGAGGGAAAAGCTCATGTATATCCATGTTTGATTTGCAGGAAGAAAAGTATCCGAAGGATCTTTACAAATGTTTTGGTTTTAGAGAAACATCTAGCCTCTAAACACAGAGTAAGTAAGAATCAAATGAGTTCAAGCATTGTAAATGAATTTGCAGAAGAAGAGGATGATGTCCCCAATCCTCCACCCAAATCCATAAAATCTACGTCGGAGCACAGTGAGTTAACCTCAAAGACAGACTCTCCTGTCAAACGTTTGCACATCCAGGGAGACCAAGTTTTTAATTGTGCAAAGTGCAGGTTCGGATGTGAGGACAGGTCAGAGTTTATGGAGCATCTAAAGGTTCACAAGATTGATAACTCTGTTCAGTGTTTAGAGTGTGGACTCTGTTTTGCCATCATTCCCTCTCTGAGGAAGCACCTGTTTATGGTTCACAAAGTGAAGGACTTTGAGGAATACTGCCAAAAAGAGGGCATCGTTGTGAAGGAGGAGGAGGAGATTGAGGATGAGGAGTCAGAAGGGACCTCCTACACCAGCCCAGCCGAGGAATCGGACCAGGAGGACAGAGACCCACTCGAATGCCGCGTTTGTTACCGCACATTCGAAGATGAGAACAAACTGCGTGCTCACATGAGGAGTCATGGAATGGCATTTATCAGAAACAAGCGCAGGGAAAAAGCAGTTCAAAGGTCAAGGCAGTCCGCTTCCATGTCTAGTGTGAAAAGTGAAACCCCGAGTGAAAATAGCAATGCATCATCCTCAGACGCAAAATAAAAATATTGTTTTCTTAAAGTGGTAGAAGAGTTTTGAAACTTAGAAATCCATTTTGACAGTTTGTCATGTTATTATGTTAATAGACAGTGAAAATACAATCAAATTACAAGTGCAGTATGTAACATAACATAATAAGATTGGCTATAACAAGTAGATGACCCCTATTGATTTTCAGGTCAAAGAGTCATCTGTTTACTGCCCAATTAAAACATGGCACAACTCGATATCTTGGTAAATGTATAATAGTTTTGTTTAACAAAATTAAGTTTGCTTGTGCCCTCATATCTACAATGTAGATATTCATTTAATTAAGCATTTCTTAATTTTTTTTTTATTTTTCCATGGTTTATATGTACATAATATGCAAATTTGTTATACATTGGTTCTTGTATTAGAAAGATGTATTAGTAAGTGCCAGACAATGTCAAAAATATTGCAAGTGCAGTACATTGTTTTTTTTTCACAAATGGCCAGTATTTGTGAGATGTATGTAATGAATATGGGGTTCTCCCTATCCCAAGCTATTTGCTTATGCTTATTGTTTTCTACTTATAATGTGCAGTACAAGTTTATCATTTTATAACTTGCAAGGTTAAGATATTTTTTATATAAATAAAATGATAAAATGGAATACTTCACTTGTTCATTTTTTATTAAATTCAAACCTAAAACCTTGACCTCCTTCAAATGACCTTGGTTTAGGTCAAGACATTTTAACGTGATGACCTTCATTTGCAAAATCTAATTACAAACCTACTGATTTCTTTCAAATCAAGTTGTTATCTATGTTAGCTTAAGCATTTCATGTATTAAATTAGCATTGATAAGTTTGATTATCTTTGATATTGCATTTCTTGTGAACTCGAAGAACTTGTTAGTTATTGGTAATTCTATTCAATCTGGCCGAGTATTGTAGAGCAGTTTCATTAGTATAATAATTATATTATTATAGATGACTATTGTTCAAATCGTAATGTGCTTTAGCAAAATAAATGGAAGGAAACTTTTCTTTCATCTAACGAGAATTTACCTGTCAAAACATGAGGCATATTGTTTTGAACTTGTTGGTCAGTAGACCAAGTGTCTATGGATTTATGTCTTCAAACCCTTTCATTGCTGGACAGACTTCCAACATTGTACAATTAGTACTACATGTACTTTAGGAATACCTACCGTAGATGACACCTATTGAATTTTAGGTCAAGGGTCAAACTTTTATGCATGGATATTGCCCAATAGATTTAGTTGTCCTATAAAATTCAATATTTTATTAATTTTTTGTTGGAAGACATCAAACTTGCTACATGTATTATACATGTAGCCATTATATAAATGACACAGACCATTTAAGGTATTTCTTGTTGAAAATTAATTCCTAATTTGAATGGCTTTTAATATGAAGCAAAATGATTTACATGTACCTGTAGATGTAATTTCAACAGTCTAAGGTAAAATTCATGGTGATGTTGTAGCTATGTAAAATCTTATATCTTATCCCCTGGATATCAGACATTTTTTCAATACACTGATAAAAAAAAAGTGTATTACAAATGTAAAAAGAATCTCTCATGATTTGCAATAGTATTTGATTTTTCTTCAAATTTTTCTATCCCCAAGGCTTGCCATGGCTAAGGGATAGAAGATATACAACTTGGATATATATTATACATGCATATCATCACAAATTATGAGATTGAATTGTCCTTACTTGGAAAGATTCACTGCACTTTGAGAAAAGCATGAAATAAGAATAACAGGCCCCAGCATCATGAATCAGACTTTGACTTAAGTCAAAATTTGTACAATGTCTTATTGTCTGCCATTGAAAACATCGAAAAAATGAAATGCTATTAAAATGTGTCGCTATATTACATTGATAGTTACAAATTTTAAACGTAATTTTATGATATATCATAACTTTAAGAATGATTGAAATTTGGACTTGTCTAAAAATGCTTCATGATCCCAAGGCCTGGCTCCAGGATCATGAAGCAGTCTTAGATTTATGTCAAAAATTATACACTGTCTTAATGTCTCTTGATTGAAAACACTGACAAAATTGAAATGCTATTAAAAGTGTCTTGATATAACATTGTTAATTACCAATTTCAATTGTCATATAATAATGAACAATAATTTTATGACTGACTGAAATTTTGACTTAAGTCTGAAATTGCTTCATGATCCTGAGGCCTGGGTACCAGGGTATTTGGAAAATTTTTTTATTGTTTAGGAACTTCAATTATGATCACTTTTTCAATAGATGATTTAAATAACAACAAAGTTGAACTAAAAGGTATCATTAAGTTTATAATTACATGTATTTCCAAAACATAAAACAACTATTAAATGTTGGAAACATAATTCAAACTCCATATAAATATATAAATAGCTGAAATATGTACAAAAGTCAAATTATGTGAACCACATCAATGTACATGTTAATTGATGCACAAAAATATATTAAAATTTTCTTTTTTCAAAAGATATTAGTCTTTAAAATTTATCAATTTACTAATTTTAATTGTTATACAAAGTAGTTCACTATATGCAATTGTGATAAATCTTAAAATGCACATTTACATGAAAAATAAACCCCTCTCTGTTGAATATGAAATAACATCAGATCCTCCATCCAATAAAGTCAGTATTTATCACAAATAATCACATATCAGTAATTTGATCAATAACTTTGGCTCTAAAAAATGTAGAAGTCCCTAAAAATATGTCTAAAGATTGTTTTAATGAAGAAATACATATATTGTTACTATAAAGAATATTGAATTAGTATTGCACTGATGCTTACTGATAAGACCATAAAAATTGTTCAATTGATGATACAAGTAAATAAGAAATCAATTAGCATGCACACAGAGCTACATATAGTATTGACACGTACACCATTTCCATGCAAAAATTCATGTATAATGCATAGAATTATATACATGTATACAGTTCAACTGGCAGAAAATTTAACATTGCAGGTACATGTATTATGAAACACACAAACATGGGATATGAAGTCATCTGGTACCAAGCATAAATATCAAGCCCCTTATATTTCTGTGACCAGGTCATGTCTGTGTGAACCTTGATACACTGGCCGTAAGGCACTAGCATCTACAGCAGTATGATTCAAGCCTCTCTGTGAGGGGATGCTGAATCCAGATCGTGTAGATGCTTGGAGATGATGAGGATGATGTGTTTTTCCTGGTGATGAGTATGAAGGAGATTGCTGATAACCAAGCCGAGAGGAATGAAACTACAATATCATGCAAAGGTATGTTAGCAAGACCAGATAATTACATGTCATAATGATCAGAGGCACAGGACAGGATCAAACCGTAAAGCAATTCCTGCAAAGTTAATAGATATAGTTTTAATTATGGTTCTAAGGTGGATAGAGTGATTGACTATTGCTATTTCCACAATATGCTATAAAATTTCTTGACAAATGAAAAATTAAGAAAAAAGACTACCATATTTAAACTATCAAAGAAATACATATACTGTAATTCTTTCCTTTTAAAGTTTTAGTTCAATTTCAGTTGTTTATTAGATTGATTAATTTACACTGCATTGATACAATCCATTATATAGTTTTTGAAAACCAAATCATTAAAATCTCATCAAAATTTCCAATAAAGTCAGTAAGATTGTAGTTATATATTTTTTTAGAATATTATAAATAACTCAGGAATAATATTAGAACTATTAGTCCCATGGGAGATTGTTAAAGAAAACTGCACACAAGATTAGGCAGGTTTCAGACCAATAAACATACAGATCTGTCTATACAGTGATAGGAGAGGAACACTGCTCGGTGAATATCATGTACAGCTCCTGTAAACACACACCCTGTACAGTGATGGAAGCAGCTCAAGCAGATATATACAATGTACAAAGTCAATAGCATGATATATACACCAATATTTGCTCCAAATCTGACATATTGAATGTCTCTGAACTTGTGTTCTGTCTAGAAACAATTAAACATATTCATCTCTAACCTGTGATGTATTGAGAGAACTGTTAGCATTGGAGTAGTCAGTCCGTGAAGGCACACCAGCATGGCCGTTATAAGAGGAGTAGCTCTGATTTGCTTTACCGGGTGACCTCCCCTGATACTGTGACGGGTCTGGCCCATTTCTGCTCTGGGTCTGGCTTCTGTCTCCATACTGGAAATTCTCCTGATGTTGTCGGCTAGAGGGCCCCCTTTGGTCGTAATGGGGAGACCTTTCCTGAACTCCTCTGGCCTGCGAGTGCCTGTGATTGAATGATGTGTTGCTCTGAGGTGGTGTCCCAGAGAACTTGTTATACATTGAGTTATTTTGTTCAATATTGCTTCTATTTGGGGCATATCCTGAACTATTATATGAAGCATTATCCTGGGCAGAATGTCTAGAAAAGTCAGCCATTTGCTGTGGACTGAATAACCGGGCACTAACATGGGCATTATAGGACTTGGGAGAATTTCCTGTAAACACACTGGACGGTTGGCTTGTGTTATCAGTTTGAACACTGGAGGGGGTAGTTTGTTTGTAAGGTGATGAATTATAAGCTATGGAAGACAAGTTACTTGAAGTTATGGATGAGTTTACATTGTCTCCTGAACTAGCACTATAGCCCACTCTCCTGCCACGATCTGGAGTGGATGGAACAGCGGAAGAGTGTTGCTGGCCTGAATAAGACCGGTTCTGTTCATGAATATGTGCATTATCAGTTCTGAGAATTTCAGCTGTGGACGGAGGTGTGACAGAATACCCAGAATGAGGAGGAGGACGATGATTGAGATTTGACGACGGAGGTTCATATTTACGCAGAGATTCGGGAGTGCGATGACGCCGTGATGAATCAGCATCAGACATGTTATTCTGCGGGGAAAAGTTTTCATTGTTGTGTCTTCTGCTGTAGGGTGAATTCTCCTGCCGGGAATTATTCACTGTCCTAATATAAGGCAAATTCTCTTGCTGAGGGGAGTTCACACTTTGTACCTGAGCCCCATTTACTGGACTTCTGTACCTCTGTGACACTTTAGACACATCAGTAAAAGGACTGTTGTTCTCTTTAGAGTTAGCTGCAGGTCTGTAATTGTTTGGAGTGTTTGATTGGTAATTCTGGGAGCGACTTGACACTACATCCGACATGTATCCACTGGTTCGTGGATGACTTGGAGTAACATCCGATGTGTAGCCACTGGTACCCCTGTATCGCTGTTCAGATGATCCTGGCCGGGGTTGTCTAAAAAACATGTAACCTTCTTATTAATATGTATTCTTATTAAATAAACTGTTAAAAACTGCAAAAGAATGGTTATAAGTTATAACAATATTGTATAATAAATCATGCATGTACATATTAACAGTAAACCTGTATGCCCCGAAAACCCCCACAGAAATGTTACACATTTTCTACAACCTGTGGGAAAAGATAGAAAACGAAAGAGAGAGTAAAAAGAGATTGCTCTTCAGTCAACATTGTGGCTCTGATGCAAACAGAATTGGTTCATCATCTTACACACACTTTACCTGTCCTTGACCTCTGTCTCCATGGCAACATTAGACTCAGTTCCATAATCAATGGCTTCCAGTGTGTCATCTGACACACTTTCAGAATTTGGACCAAGAGTGTCATCAGACTGATTTGTGCTAGTGTTTTCTTGTTTTGTGCTGTTTGTAAAATGGGTTTAGAAAAACACATGAAGATTTGTTATTTTTCAAACATGGTGAATTGTTTGAATTCATTAATCTATGTATATGAAAATTAAAGTTCTAATAATGATGAATAGAATTTTCCATTTTATTAATCTAATTCCATTTAATATGATTTCCTTACACCTTTCTTTTGTTAATTAGAAACATTATTGGTAATGATTTATTAAATTTTATACTGGTAATTGAAATGTAAAAAATCTGGAAAAATTCTCTAATAGCTGTATATGAATGTCCTCTATATGAAATGTAAACTTTATATTAAGCTTGAACTAATGGTATTTCTATATGCATTAACATGATGATGTATGTTAAAATGAAATAATGTAGCAATTGTATGTGTAATGTATTAGAATAAGCAAGTATTTGAATGACACTGGCCACACATTGTATTACAATGACTATAAATGATTAAACATATGTATTGCATAATAAACAAATGCAATTTATTAGAAGCATAAAAATCATTCATAATAAGGGTGCAGGGAATAAGAGAGATCTGGAAATTAAATGAGTTTTCAGTTTTATTTCATTATTTGTGATAAAGTAACACAGAAGATAATCAAGATTGATCCTTAATTAAGGGAAAGCTATACAAAGTTGTTGAAGAAAAATAAAAAATTGTTATAAAGGGTCACTGAAGACTGCAGGGAGAGTAGCCCCAGACTGACTACAACTGAAGCTATACTTACCACTGTCTGTGTTAAATGACAGAAGTTAAATGACAAAGCTTAAGGATTAAAAGATCATCTGATGTAAGGGAGATTACCTCTGAACTCGGTACTGGATCGCAGACCCTGCGGAGCTGGGGGGCCGACTTCTAATGTTGTCCATCCTGTTAAATAAATTACGTAGAGAGAACTGACCACAGCGCAGAGGAAGAAGTCTTCAAGAAAATTGAGGTTTTTTTGTTCTTCTCTTCTTTTTTTTTTACCAAAAAATCTGTATTTTATTTTTACATCATTAATTGAACATTAAACATTTAAAAATAAAATGCAGATTTTTAAAAATTCTGTTCATGACAATTTAAGCAATTTTTTATATAATATTTTCTACTTTAAGTTGTCCAATTATTCTATTTAACCTGGTCATGTTTTTCAGTGCTGCTGTGATATAATATGATACACAGTCTTCTACTGTATATTAGATTGTCACTGAAACTTTATAGAGTTGTATCTATCTTGTAATTGAAATAACTTGCCTGTGACCAAATGATTGCTCTGGTATGCCCTCTTTGTGGGAATTTGTCTGATTCTGAAAAACATTGTCATTTGATAAAATCATATCGACAATGCACTAATTATGCTCAAAATGAAAATAAAATGTTTAGATTTTATCATTAAATTATTTAATATTTATCATTAAATTATTTAGTCCACATTAAAAACCGCTGTACCTGATCATTATTTAGTAATACATGAAGCAAGTCTTAAATATATTCATGCAAACACTATAAAGCTACAGTGTATACCTTTTGAATTATAAATTAAAATTTAATATATAATTAAAAATAAAAATAAATAAAATCTGAAGCAATGCTTATTTGAAATGTTGCAAAAAAATAAATATACTGGTATGCTATAAAATTCACAATGAGAAAAATTATAAAATTGAAAAAATACCACTTAATCAAATACTGTACATGTACAGGTACAAATAAATTGGTGATACTATTCATACTATAGAAGGTAAAATAAATGGTCAAATAAATCTATTGGGAAAAAAAAATTGGAAACAAGAATTTGAATGGGATTATGGGATTAGCTAGTACACATATTTTTTATCATAAGAGATTTGGTCAGAGAATATTGAAAGATAAAGAAAGATAAAGAAATAATTAAAGAAGATTTAGAAAAGACTACTCCAATTAAGTCCCACATGATGATGAACTTGACAAAGTAACTGTAAACATTGAAATACCACAGACATTGGATCAACATAATACAAACAGCCAAAAAATATCCCAACTGCTATACACAAATGGTGGACCAGAACTTTGTATTACATGTATAAAGAATTCATTTTATCACTACAGGTAGCATATTAACTGGGAATTGTAAAACTGTACTGAATCCAAGAGAATTATGAATGAGCAGGATTAGGTTTAACTATTCTACTCTACGTACATGCGATTTATTTTTGAAGATGAATCAGCTTGTGATGGATATATATACAGTGTATAGACATTGATACACAAGTGCCTGGATTATCCTACCAGTAGATCACGTTAATCATGATTTGAGTGAGATATATTAATCAGAATTGGAGCCTGTTTCACCGAGGCCCAAGTCACCTGATAAAATGCATTGTAGCTGCGCGAGGTGTCCCAGCTACGAGACGTGTCAAATGATGTGATTGACACAGCGTCACCGTAATAAAATATTTGCTCCGGCTGAAAAAAGTCACATGAGAACTGTTGCTACATGTAGCTTCAGAAAAAGGCAAAATAAAATCACACAGAAACTAGTTGTGGGAAAAGTACACCAATGAAATTATATGGTACAAATAAAATAAACATTAAAACCACAAAAATTAAGTCCACAGATTGCGTCCATGTTTAAAAATAATAACAAAGAAATGTGTAAAAATGTGTAAGATGACACATGTTCATACAAACTTTTGCCTTACCCTGTATCTTGCTGATCTGTAAGTGGACCCAGATTTATTGCTCTGTGTTTCTACATCACTTCTACAATGCAAATAAATATCTAATAAGACATGTTTTCGTTATTTTTTCTGCAAGTTCAAAATTCACAATCACATTAGCCATCTCAAACAAAAATTTCTGAAACTCGGACAATCAGTGTAAAAGCATTCTACTAGCAGATGCCTATATTCATATAAGTGTTTGTGATGGGAGACCTACCTGTTATTATAGGCATTGGTGTCACTCATGTAGTTCCTGTGACCTAGTTCTGGAGTCCTGCGGGCGGACTCAGATGGTGTGTAGGGAGGGGGTGGCTCCCCACTCTGAGGTAGTTGTGATTGGCTGGGATCTTGGTCACTGAATATATATCATGTAAATTAGTGTCTTCCTCAACACGCATACCTTGTGTATATTGATGAAATATTCACAAAACCATTACCCCTAGGTATAATTTGTGCTGCAAAATTCTATCATAGATTTGGCAATATGTGTATATATCAATATAAATACTGCTTTCGAAAGGAAAATAAATGCAAACAATTCACTGTTTGATTGCACAATTTCTCACCCAAATCCTTTCCTTTTTGGAGACCTATACCGCTGTCGTATGTTGACATGTGGAGAATACTTGATCTTGAAGGGTTCAGCTTTTGTTCTGGAAGATTATTTCATCCATGTATTTGTGCTCAAATAATGTAAAATGAACATGCATTCTTTAGTTAGTCTTAGAAAACACACAAATAACTGGATTACCAGTAACTTATATTCTAACAACATGATGTGAAGACTTACTCGACTTTCATGTAAGGAATATCCTGCAGATCTTCTGGAGCCATTCCTTCTGTATCTACCAAGTCATACCTACAAAAACATTCATCAGAATTACATGTAAATGTGTCACTCCATCACTGGCTAGGCCGACTGGCTATTAATTATCTTGTACATTTTATTTAGCTTTATTAGAATTATGTTGGTATTAAAAATCATTTTGTCAAACAAAGGCATTTCTGTGTGTACCATTGTAAAATAAGACTAATCTGTACAGAGAAAGGTTAACTTACACAATGTGTTGTTTTAATTCCTCTGGAGGGCGTTTTGCTGTTCCTGGTGATTTCGTCCTTCGTCGTCTTCTCCTTTTGACTTCACCCGCAGGAGCAGAATGAATGGATGGAACAGAGCTATAAAAATGTGTCAAGAATTTCAGAGATGAAAAAAAACTCCATATATACATAGACTATCATATAACTTTTCTTTTCAAAGTGTCTATCATTGCAATCACTTACCCATTCACATAGCTTTCACTATGCGCTGAAAACATCCTGTAAAAGAAAACATGTTCAAACAAAAAAAAATGCATATGAGAATTCAACAAAATTGTACTTCTTCAAACTTATGTTAAAACAGTAAAGAAATTTCACCAATAAGTCTTTGTATTATCTTACCCTTGCATGGTCTCATTCCATTGGTTTTCATACCAGGGTTCCACCGAACTTTTTGGGCGACGCCCCCTCATAGGAGACACATCTGATTCACTTCCACTGTCTCCATCTCTCCTGCAAGTTTCATACAACGAATATTACAAGTACAATCAAGTATCCTGGCACTCAGACAATGTAACAATGACCAAATTTTAACTGCACAAAAATAAATCTCACCTTCTTCTTCTTGAAAAAGAAACATCACTTTCATTGTCTGAACCTTTGTTCTTTGGGAAATATCTATCAAGAGAAAATAATATAACTCTCTTATTATAGCCATAATAAAATTCTTATTTGCTTAAATTAATCTCAATGTCTCCTAAAAGAAATTATAAGAATTATAACGAACATGAACAAAAACTTGTCATAAAGATTTGGAATATATTTGCCATCTCAGTGTCATCTAAAACTTTACAGATGCATTGTTTAAGGGCCCCATGATTAAAGAGATATTTCCATACTTGCGCCTATGGCCACTCTCTGTATCACTGGTCTGTCCCACTCTCCTGGGAAACTTCTGTACATCACTGTGTAGAGATACAGGAGATTCCCGGCCAGAGGTGTATAACCCACTGTCAAAATAGATAACACATATAACTTATTAAGAGAGAATAAAAACTTTCCGCAGGTAATATTAGATGTATATATTTTTAATTATCCTCAGATAAAGAAAAGGCTGTAAATAAACAGGAACTGATGATGAATGAAGGGCCTTTCTTTTGTGTTAACAAAAAGATGATACATTCCTTCATCACACCTCCTCTCCCAGGGAAACAACTAAGCTGGAAACCCTAAGCTGTTAAACCTTTTAACATTTAGACAAACAAATAAACCCCAATGGGAGTTTGTATGACAGGTTTATGACTTACGTATCACCATCCCTCTCCCAGGGGGCACTGCGCGTACTCCTCGGTGATTGGTTTCTCTGTAAATCAGGAAGACTTCTGTGACGGGATCTGCAAGAACCAGAATCAATCCTACTGTAGTAATAGTTCAATTTTATAAAAAGCAAGTCACAATAATTAAAATCTAAAGTTATGGTTATGGAAGTTACTGAAAAATTTATTTGTACCCTTGGACTGGTTCAGGGGCCACAACTCTGGTGACAGCTGCATCATTGATAACACTGTAGTAAGAGCCAGCCTTTCCCCCTGCAATCAATACATGTGTCAGTACAATTCTAAATGCCAAAATGATTTCAGTTTTTTTACACTTTGGTAGAGTAAGGATACCCATAGTTTAAAATCCTAAATTTCTCATTGAATACTCAATAATATAATACATGCATCATGGAATAGTCAAATTCCTACCATTGAGTTTGGAGTCTGACTTGCTTCTGGTTGGTTGTCGTCTGCTTGGTATCCTAGTAACCATTGGCTGTTGTCTTATATCGTTGTTATTCTGTCTGTCATTCCGACCACTATTAGAATTAAATACAAAAAGCAAAATCTTAAGTTTTCATTATGTTACTAAAAAATAAAGTTTTTATTAAGTATACTTGAAAACATCTTAACATATTTAAATTTACAGGTAAACAATTTAAAATTCCACAATTTTCATGATTTATTTTACAAAAATAATATTTTAGATTAATATCTCATGCAGGGATGAAGAATATCAAGCCCCTGGCAGAGTATTCAAACCTAGACCAAATACAGATTGAATGATACATAGAAGTACACAAGATAATAGAAACTACCGGTACATGTAAATAGCACTATGAAAAGTCTTCTGATTGATATCGAAATAATGAAAGAGTATTGGCTTTGAGTAAAAGCATGAATAAAATAATAGGAGGAGAAAAGTTTATCCAACAGAATAACATGTTGTAATGAAAGAGACAATGTTACATTCGTTCAAGATACATGTACCACATATCAATAAGATTGATTTCATAAGTGCAGATTATACTTTTTCTATGAAATTTGTCAAAATTACCACAGCCCTTCTTCTTTTGGGGCATCACCTAACAATCCTTTAATACTTGACTGACTTTTAGTTTGACACTATATCAAGGTTTGTCTAATTAGGTTAACAGCATGTTCACAAGTTTATTATCCTTTTCAAAAGATGTTGCACCTCTCCATAAATTTAATACTCAGTTCATAACTTGAATACCCTCTCCAAATAGCTGCAGAATAGGAAATAAGGTAAATAAGTCCAAAATGCAAGTTTTTGTGCGATGTAAATTTAGTTTTTTGCATGCAAGACACTGTGGCATAGTTGTTTGTATGCGGGACACTGTAGCTTTACGTTATATTTTAAAATCTGTATTTTCCTGTAGAGCTACATATCTGCAGCTACCTCTCCACAGATTTTATTCCCCTATCCAAAAGTCCACCCTCTTACCTTCGTCTGGATCCGTGTCTAGAGTGTTTGGATGAGATTGCTAAGGTATCAGCTAGCTGGTTAATTCTAAATAGCAAAAGGAACACTCAAAATATCAGCTCTAGTGCCTCCCTCTGTCTCTCCAGATTACTGGTACATATATGAGTTAGAGAAATATATAGATTAAGTTTGAATTGAAGGAAGGGGAGTAGAGTTTGAAGACTATACAAGAATAATAAAATCATATATGGTGGAGATACACTCAATATTACAATCTACATAAAGGACTAATTAATATGAAAAATAGCGAGCTGGCACACTGATGAACATGAATATTCATAATTTGATGGTAATGAGTAATTCAATAAAGCATTCTAGTCAGCAAATGACAGAATGTAAATTAAAAAGAGAATATAATTTGTTCAACAGAAAAAAAAGACTATATGTATCAGAGTATCATGGGTCTACTTCAGTACCATGAAATGTGAAACTAAATACACTACATGAATTTAATGATGGGTTATGTAAATAAAGATAAAATAGCAGTATCAATGTATCAATGTATACATGATCAGCTATGGTTTATCCTTGCTGTTGCATTCTGAAATACCTAAAAAACGTATGATGCTCCACGCAACACTTCCATAGGTGCTTCGTTCTTGTCTTTGTTGCAACCTCAAAGGCATAGGTATGCTCATCATTCTTAGAAAAAAAAAAAAAAAATAAAAGACGAAGTTAATGGTAAATTTCCCTTTCCTCTTCTATATGTATCTATTTTTAAGCTCCAGATATTGAAAATACTATATTGGTCCACAACATTATGTTCATTACTTACATTTTTGTCACGGACTTTAATGATGAAAATTTTTCCTTTAAATGTAACCTTTGTAATTCTTGGCCTGAAAAACAAACCTAAAATCAGGTGCCTGCATTCACCAATACATGTATAAATCAAGAAATATATATCTAAGGATTAAGAGATTGAATATTCTTAAAGTGACCAGCATCAAAATAAAAGTCAATTAAAAATCACGGAAATAACATAGATGTACCGGTATATTGAAATAAATTGTGTTGCTGTAAAATATGTAATGAATCTAAATCAAAAGAACAAAACATTTATTATGCAATCCTGCTAAAAAATTTAAAGTTACTGGAGCTATAAATAATGGCTGCATCCAAAGATATCACATTCATGAAATTTGAGTTCAGGCAGAGTCTATCGATATTTCAGAGTACTCAGATCCATGGTTTTGATTGATGAACTATAGGTGTAGTGTTACCTCCCATTCAACAATATTTCACTGTACCCGGTAATTCTAGCATTTCTAGATACAATCTCCAACAAGGCATTGTCTGAGTAAGCTACTAGGGAAGGTTCCAACTATAACCTGGAACACAGTTTTCCTCCATACTTCGATACACTAGGTTATCCCTGACAGATATATCTTCTTACCAGAAATAGTTTCCCACTTTTGACTTGTTCTTGTACACCACAATTCCCGTTGGAGTCAAGCCTAGGAAATATTCTGTGTTTCCTTCACCCTACAAAACATTTAAATATTGTATGTAGTATCATATAAAAGGCCAATTGAATTGTTTGATACAGCATAATGAACTTTCATGTTGGAGCAAGCTTGATATATAACTGTTTTTTGTACACACCAGCACAGAATGAAGATCTACTCCATACATATCCAGCCATTTCACCTTGTCCAGGAATTTGTACTCTGCTTGGCCTGGACTCATTCCACTGTAAGACAACAAACATTGTAGATATCAAAACAGATTCCAATATTGACAAACTTACTAGAAATGACACATGGCAAAATGAGGAAAAAAAAGATAATGTTCAATGTCCTAGAGAAATACTACAAGGTCAGATAATCACAACAGCTTAATTGCCCTCCTTGCACTAAGAGAGTACATTGTATTAGTGAAGTTTGGTGAAAATATCTAGAACAAATTTTATAAAACAGAGGTGAAAAAATAGTGATGAAGGTCATAGGAAGGTCTCACTAGTTTTTATCTTTGCTTAAAATTTGATCAAATAGTGAAATCATTTGTACGAAACAGAGATCAAGGGAAAAAAATATGAAAGTTAAATTGCTATCACCAATACATATTTTTGTATGTACAAGTTGTTATATAACACGATCAGGGACTATTTCACCAATAGAAACTTGGTATTATAAACATTCAGAAAATGTAGTAGAGGTATCTACAGTGTCACAAAATTAATATATTTATTCTGTTAAACAAGCTCAATTATGACAATTTAAATGCTGTTGTGTACAAGGTAATGTTTATTTCTTGAAAGTCATAAAACTAAATACCCAAGATGCTGGTGAAATCTGGCTATCTGTTCTTCCAATTCCTGAGTTTGATTTGGAACAAAGCGAAATTCAGAGACATAACCCTCACTGCAAATTCTTGGGTCATAATCTCGAAGTTCAGCTGAAAAACAAAAACAAAACTGACTTTATAAATCATTTTTTATTATTCCAAACTATCATAATTGCAGTAAATAAAGTTCACACCAACTGTTCATACCTTGAACTGCAAAGGCAAATAACTCTGCAGCTTCATCAAAAGTGATGGGTAATCTCCCTTGAAGAATATCTCTTTTTATTTGTAGAAAAAACTGGTATCTGTTGAAAATTGAAAGTTTGGTTAAACCAACTTGCAAAGGTATGATATTGATGCAACCAAACTAACATTGTAATGAGTAATAAAGTTTTGTCTTGGAATTTTATTAAAAAAAACAACAACAAAAAAACCTTGGATCAAGGTCAAAATGGTGATCAAAAACAGACTAACTGTATACTAGTCTCCATCAAATGTCAATCAAAATGATGAAACGGCATTAATTTCCATTAAAGAATTTTTTTCTCTTGAACACTCAAAAGCGTTAATGGATTTTTTCTGTAATTTTTTACCTGGTAATTTCCTCCTTAAGTTTACAAGGATCTGGAGGATAAAATTTGACACCAAAATAGAACGTGTAAGGTTGACTGCATGCTGAAAGAAGAAACATTACACTAGCATATAGATGTGTTTTTCAACATGCACAGAAATGTAGATACTCAAACATGCAAGATCACAGCTATACTATTCTGTACAAAATTCGACACAGTTTTCAATTATTTAGTACTTTTCTAGGAGCTAGTAGTTGACCATCTTAACCAACTAGTTAAACATTAGGAATATAAAAATCTCATGAGAATTTTCAATATACAAGCAATTTTAAGCTTAAGAGTTTCTTGTCTGGGTGGAAATATATCATTCATAAACTATAATTAAAAACCAAAAATAAATTGCTTTTTTATGACATGTGAGAGCATCAGAGCTATAAGGATTTAGTAGTGCAGGCACAATTTATAACTGTTTTTTGTCATTAAAGAATGTGATTACACATGGCATTCAGACATTGACATGTTGCTGAGACATGCAGAGTGTCATGCCTAAAGCATTATTTCTGCCACACATAACACCAAACACACACAACACATTGATATATTAATACGTACACTTTAATTGAGATGACAATGGCTTCTGAGGATCTAGCCAATGCTGAAAGGAAAACAGAAAGCATTATGTAATTTGTGAGTCAGCTAAGCCAATCATGGCAATATATGTGCATTTTGCAAAGTTATGACATGTGTACATACCGTTTGATCTGATTGGTCGACAAAACGGAGACCAAAGTAGTCCTTCTCCACCAGATTTAGATGGACGAAGACTCTATCCAGCAAGTTCAAGGCTTTGGAACTTCCCTGGAAAATATTCAAACCACAAGTTTTTTTGAGTCTAGCTTTATCATTTGCATCTAAATATTAGGTACCATACTACATGTATATGGTAAGTGCTGCTAATGGCCTCTTGAAATGAACATTTTCAGCACACCAAAAAATATACCACCTACAATAGTATCATTGTCGGATACCCATGGGTGATCACGTCTTTTACTCATCACCATCACCTTGTATGTAATTCACTTTGTAGATGTTTATGTTTATTTTTTTGAATTCAATTTAGTGATGAGTAAAAGACGTGACCACCCGTGGGTATCCGACGATGCAACAGTATCAATCAAGCATCAATCAATATTCAATATCATTATATAATGTTTAGTATAAATGGCAGCTTTATAAATACAAAATACACAATTACCTGATAAAAATAGTCCTAATTATCTAAACGAAATTGATGAATTTAAATTGCTTGTCTTGAGAGGTACATATGGAATAGTGATGAATATGCATTGAAAAATACAGATTGGAGTATTAATTTGAACTACTTTCAACCAAAGAAATCAGGAATGGATCATGTTTTACAGATGCCAATTAGTATACTATTACAATGAAGTCCCACTGACTAAAATGTGAATTGATAAAATATAATTTTAATTGGTGCCTGTTCTAATACTCTCTTGTATATAAGGGCCACATATAATGCAAATTTTAAGACAAGTTCAGAATTTGTTGAGTGTGTGGCTTACATCGTACATAAAACAATATCTCAAATAAGTTCTGCAAATATACTTTAAACATGATCTCCGTAATTAAAAAACACATATACATGTACATGTAAATGTAATAAAAGTTTAATATTTCATTCAAAAGGACAAACAATTTGAGCACATGAGCATCAAATACTGACAATGATTATTCATACGACTTAAATCTGTGCAGAGCAAAAGACAAGTTCTATAGCATTTCAGCTGTTAAGAGCTGTTTATAAATATTTTGAATTATCTATTGATAAAAAATAAAAGACAGAATTCTAGTCAATTATCTTCACCTATGTTTAAAATTTAAGCTTTTAGAAAAAAGGTATACCACTGCAAATTGATGAATTGCAGGTAATTACATTGTTAAATGCAGTGGGTCCTCCCTTCATAAATTCATTCGATAACAAACAAACGATCGTGGTTTTAAATACTGGTGTCAATTACAATGGATGAAAGGCGACATCCTTTGGGAATTTTTGTGTGAGAATAATATGATTGTCCCCTATTACAAAAAATTTGTAACGGTCAGATGAGAATCAGAACTACTACACCTTGAGAAAAATTTCTTTATGCTGCCTTGAAAGAAATCTTTTAAATCTCCTTCTTATGTCTTTCATCAAAGTTCATATCTTGACATTAGTTTATAGCATCTAGTTTTCCTATGTTGTTTAAATACAGTTTATTTCTACACCTATTATAGGTATGGTGTATACAATATATGAGGTATTTTTCAATATGATGATGAGATCCTTTTTTTGTTCTATCTTTGCCATTATTTTAATATCACAAAAAAAAAACAACTCTCAAAAATTATGTCAATCACTTTACACAAAAGCTTTAAAAATTGCAAAAAAGACTTAAATGTTAATCAGTACCTAAATAAATAAAAGATTACAGATTAAGAGGTACAAAAGGATAGTTATACAGTATTCTTCAACACCAGTGGGTAATACAACCTTCAATGTCAAGCAAATATTAGAAAAGGCCTCAGTATTCTCTAGTAGCTCACAGAGGACATATTTTAGTATTACTTCTCAATAGTGGGAGAAAAAGACAGGAATTTTAAAGGAGAAAGAAAGGAACTTGAAAACATTTGTCTGAGAGAAAATAAATTTCCCTGGCACACAACCTGGCCACCAGTTCTTTAAACTTTCTATAAGTACATGTATCTGGGCAAAACAGTTCCCATCTAAACACTTCAGTACCAATGTTTACCTTATGTAAGCAGGATAAACTTTTTGTGAAACAAAATTCAAACAAACTGGACCATTTACCACAGGCAGGGGTTTCAAACCTAAACAAATTTTCTCACAGAATGGCATTCAGTCAGTTCATACACAACTGAATCTGATTGTTACAAACAGCAGAGTTAAAGTGGAGTTCTAATAGAATATTTCCAATAATTCAATATTTTTACCCCCTCAAGAAACTGCATGAGGATATTTAAGAATAAAATTCACTGCATGTTCAAAATTCATTACTTGGTATACATAATTCCTAGCAAGGGCATGAATTCTAATTAACAATGATTACCCAGGGTTATGCAAGTGAGACATGGTGATGGGAAATTAACCAGGTACACTAAAATTAGTCTTTATATAGGGATCTATACATTTACATACTTTACACCTGGGACTTTATAGACCGAGCAAAGGTACTACATCCTGTATACACCATATGTTATCTGAAATTAAAAATTCATCTTGCCTCTTGAAGCTTCTGACAATGTACAAATATTTTGCTCCAGTTCATTCATGTTTAAAATCAAATTTGAAGCAATAAATTGCTTTTCCGTCTTTAAAATCAATAGGAAAAACAATTTTAGGGAAATCAATAGGTGAAGCCACAATGGGATTGTTTGGTAAATTTTCCTGAAACATTATCTGTCAACAGTTTTTAGATAGGTCACCAGTTTAATATCAAGGAGTAATTGAAAATTCCGCAGTACATCATTAGAAGACCGGTGTGTATATTGGATATATTAGTTATACTTATGTATACACACACCAGCCGGGTTCTTGCACTGAACGACGGAAAAATGACGACAGGTAGACAACTTTTACCTGTGACAGGTGAGGCACATACCTACAGCATACCTCCAGCTGATGAGAAACCAGATACCTGTGATAACTCCACATAAATTGCCGTTTTTACACTCAACTTCCCCCGATAGCATCTTGGCCAGGGCTTAAACCACTTTATTACTACCACATATATCAATCAAAACATCCTCTCTACAAATTACATGACAAATTTTCACCTTTGTAAGACAAATATGCAAGGATGCTTGTCTTCATTCAAAACACCTTATTCTTTTGATCAAAGTATCAACGTTTTGTGTCAGTGGATACAAGTAGATGTGAGATGCTCCCCCCCCCCCCCCCCCCCAAACCTCTCTCTATCCCTTCCACCCCAAAATATTTACACTTTTAGATTTTAACACAAGGCAATGCATGTGTATGACAGACATAAAGCTTTAGTTTTGATATAATGGGTACCTTTTTTCAATTTTTATCTCTAATTTGAAAAAGTAATTCTTTTGATATTGTTACATAACAGACTTGATCAAGTTATTAAAATTTAATGCATCTAATGCCATTTCAAGCAGGATCAAATTTCAGTAGATTACTCCCTGATCAACCATAACTATAATCTGAATCCAAAAAAAAAAATATTTTGCTTAGGAGAATACGAGTACCAGCTAGTTTATATAGGTCTCTGTTCTGCTGAACTGATTTTTTTAAAATGATATGACATACTCTGAAATTTATCATATCTCGCATAATTATATATTGATGAGAGAATTCCCTGAACAATTGCTGGAGTATCGGGGCCATGAAAGTACTTATGTACCTGGTAATACATGTATCTTCATTATATACTTGATGGATTCATGATAAAAAAAAATCAGGAATAAACCATGTCTTGAACAGCTTAATCATCTTCTTGGGAGCTATATCTATAGTCTTACTCCCTCAGATCCTGGCTGATCTATAAATGTAGTATCATCATATAGCATAAAAGAGCATCATACAGCATAAATACTTATACCATCAATCCAATCTGTCAAACATCAAAATCATGAACAAACTTGTTACAGCTCCACCAAAGTTGGCATAAAACATCAAACATCCTTTGTTGTCGTGTATATACATTCAATGAACGCAAACTGTTACACAGAAAGAGCTTGCTGGTCTCGTTTTCTGACGAGGACTGAGGGACCTGTCACAATAAGAAGGCAACTATACCCATCAGATGAAGATAAGGAGATAGCGAGATAATGCATGTCCTTGTTAGAGTCCATAAAGTCCCACCTGAAAACAGGCAACTGTACACCGTCAGTCGTAAAAACTATACATAAATAGGTTCCTGTCTATTGTATAAGACCATGCATTACCACAAAATTGAAAGAATTTGCATGCCTTTGTATATGTCAAATATTTCATCTTTTAGTGGAGTGAAACATTTAATTAAAACACTAAACCTTGCTAAATACCCAATTCCCACTCCATTAGGTAACATAAAGTGTTGGAATTTATTTAGCACAAGAGGTCCAGTTTTTAAATCAATGCTAACAGGTTTTCAATGGGTTGCAGTCAAATAATGAATGAAATAGTTACAGGATGTAAATATGAATTAGTAAGGTTTAATTCAATCTTCAATCAGGCATGAAATGGAATTTAAAACCGCTTATGATAACCTAAAGATATGTACACATAGCTTTCTATAAACATAAAATGTCCAGATCAGAACTTGAGTTACATCACCAATCAAATACGATCCCTGTCACCTGAATTTAATCGAATTTAAAGAATCCATCTGTCCTACACTAATATCTTGAACACACAATTTCCCAGGGTGTGAATTTGGGGACCAAATTGTATAGCACTCAGATGGCAAAAGTAAACACATTGTGCATATAATACAAAATGAAAACTGTGAAAAAAAAAGACAGGCAATACTGAGTCTGATTTCCAGGCAAATTGTGTAGGTATTATTAAACAGATATAGTAAACCTTCAACAAAATCTTTACAGGTGTCATAGAAAATCTGTAAGATTTAATCATCTTACCAGAGTACTTTAACTTCAGCATGTAAACAATGGGTATTGTACACATCACAGAAATCAGTATGGCATGCCGTTGTCTCCTTCACATACCACAAGTATTTTTTTCAAATAAGAAATAACTAATACCCTCTGAAGACCGAAAAACATTGCTAGTTCTGCAATCAATTCTACACTCAAGAATATCACTGATAAAAACAAACATAAGAATTGGTGTAGTTCTTTTAAGATAGCTAGACGAAAATGAAAAATATATTGTTCTTATCTATACTGAATTCTACAAATAGAGGCAAAGCAAGTACTGTATACAGGGAAATATTCACCCCTGTTTTATTCGCCCCTTTCGCCCTCAATGACATTGGGCGAACTGAAGACTGGGAGAATTCCAATGTCTCAAATTATCTCTCTTTAAACAAAACTGTGTCTGGGCGAATTCAAGATGGAGCAAAACTGTTTGCAAGTGTAGAAGGGCGAAAATTACACAGGGCAAAAATAACCCTGTATATAGTATCTTAAGAACCTTTATTTCATGCTTAATTCAGCAATAGCAAATATAGTTTGAAGCATGAGTTACTTTTATCAAACAATGCAAGAGGATATGAACATGCATGATCTACTGTCAAAATGCTACAGTTCACTGTATTGGATGGTTTTAGATCAATCTGAAACACAGAAACTAAGAAAGAACAAAACATTCAAGACAAAACAAATTTTTAACCACCTGTTCACACCAGCGACAGGCAGCACTTAGAGCTGAAATAAAAAACAGATTCTGAACCGCTTTGATGGAACCTCTGCCTATATAACAGTCACTGGGCTAGATGAACCCTGAAACACTGGTGATCTTTACAGCTGCTAAATGGCTTCCCTTCACCAAATAGTGGCTGGATATATAGAATGATGTACATTAAATTAATTAAAAGTAAATCAAGTGTGAGTGGAGCTGTAATGCACTGGGGGATATAGAACAGAGCAACAGCAGGGATATTAGCTGATCATGGTTATGCATTGTTCAAAGTTTGGTTGCTTTATAGCATGACAAACAAGACCTTGCTACTTTCATCAAGAATTAACTTATTCAGCACACAGAAGCTTTGAATGATGAGGTTTGAGGTTTGTAAGTCATTTTTAAAACCATTAATGCTTAGCCCCATGCACACATTCAAAGTTGCAACTTTACCTAAAACAGAAAATGCTGAATTTATAGTAAACTTTATTGAGACACTAACTATCATGGTATAATTATATATATACAGCACAGCATTAATGTTATTATAGGCCACAAAACCAACCTGGCGTGCTGATCATTACATTAAGCTGCAAATTATGGTCGATCTGCATTACCATTACAGATCTGGTAAGGTTTCTCAACCTATGCCATCATTTAGGCTGTCATTGATACCCCATCATTATCCAGCAGGCAAGGTGATAAAATCTGGCAGCAAAACACCAGCACATTTATTTACTATTTTACGACCCAACAATTTGTTCACTAACTTTCATAATCTTTGTTAAAAATATATCAAAAATATGTGAAAAGTTTAAAGGTGATATATGCAACAATAATACAGTGCCTTTTTTCTTCACGTTTGTGAATATGGAAGGGGGGGGGGGTGCATGGGTAAATTAACATACCTTGAATGAGAGATGAAGATCCGTATCGTCCAGGAAGAGAATTCGACACAAGGGTCCATCCTTGGCCCTCTCCAAAGACCCACTGTCCCTGGAAACAGAACTTTTAGACTTGTCGCCTCTCAAAAATCGCGGAATTAACCGCGAAAATCGGGACATCGTCTCGTTGCGAAGTCGCTTCGTTTCCCTCCTTAATCTCCGAATAGATCATGGGAATAAGTAATCCTGTAAAGTGTCCATCATAACTTATAAACTCTCCAGTATCACCCCTACTGTAGGAGTGCCGTATTACTAATGTACTCTTTTATTGTTTTCTTCACGATTACCTGTGCACACACACCTGTGCATGGGAGACAACCGCGAAAACCATAACAAAATTATAATAAAACCAATCTCGTTAAGACAATCGAATTCCGGATTCGGTACGAGAATTACGCAAATGGAATGAAGAAAACAAATGAGTTACGGATTTCATTAATCGAGTACCTTTTTACAAATACACTTAGGCTAACCTAAATTTAATTACCCAAATTAATTTTATCGTTCTACATGGTTTTACATACAAGAAAGTGTTAAACACTCAAAATAATTCTGGTAGAAAAAATGAATGATCCCTACCGGAGCGTCATTTTGATTTTTACATGCTATTTGTGGTGCAAGGGGATTAAAAATTTATTTGAAGGCAATTTTCACTTTTTCAATCATGTATTATCTCTTTCATAGAAAAAATATAATCCATTTTATATTTAAAAAAAACAAAACAAAACAACAACACAAAAAAACCAACATTTCAAAAGTATAATTTTGTTCAATTTATTGACATTTAATACACAAGTAAACACAGCACAATATACTTGAAAATGTTTTACATACAAACATAAACAAAAAGATCTAATCTATCAGTCATCCAAAGAAAGTGCCGCCTCCACTGCTAAGGAATGACCTATTTGGCTGCGGGACTGGCATGAACCCTAGCCCCCCTCCACTGAATGCACCTCTACCACCTCTAGAATTGCTGGATCCTCCATGTGAACTACTTGATCCTCCCCTTTTGGAATTACCAGCACCTGTAACCTTTTTAGTTGACCCTCGGAATTTGTAGGATGAAAATTTGTTTCCTTTGTCAGATGTATTCCTGTGTATAAATTTTAAAAATCATTTAGAAATCCATCTAAATCAAGATTTTCATGGATGCAGCAGGGAAGTTCCACAAAATAAAGGATATAAAAAAATACTATTTGTACTAGAAATATTAAGAAATTTTATATTAGCTTTCATTAAATGAAGAAAAATGGACATGAAATTAGTTCTTCTGAGTCAATGGTGCAAAAATATGGTACAGACTTGAAGGATTTTCCTGATTTATTAATGCACATGCAAGTATTTCTTCCTTCATTTAAATGCTGATATGATCATTATCTTTTATAATGACCTGTTGTTCCCTAGACACCTTTCCTCTTACCCAGATTTTCCAGCACTGGATTTGCTGCCACCTCCTCTCTTCTTTCCTCTAAATCCTCTCTAATAAAGGTAAATAACATATACACAAACTTAAGGCTTTTAATCAATACTATAATACAGATTTCATATACAATTGAATAACACTGTTTTAACAAATAGCAGTAGCTTTACTAAACTACCTGTAATTTATGTGGAAAACAAGAGAAATCATTCCATGAAATGAAAGTATGCATATTTTACAATGATAATAAATTGCTACAATGTACTGGTGTCTGATACTTTTCCTAGCTGTGGGCCAAAAGATCATTACACAAAAAATAGAACTTGCTTTATTGAATAATATTAACCTCACATAAACTAGGAAATCAATCTTGAATCATTAGCAACAGTACAATGTAATAAACAAACCTTTTTAAAGGATCCCCGCTTTCTGCCTTGGTTTGAGGGGGTGGTGGACTCGCCCACAAAGTATGGCGACTCCCACTCGGGGACATCCGAGTCATCAGCCGCCACCTCCTCCTGCTGCAAGTCTGAAAAAAAAGACAAATTAACATACACCAATATGACCTTCAATATGAAAAAAATAATTAAGGAGGCACGGGACTGTTCCATATTGTCACACTCCTTCAAAATAAACAATTAATCTTAAACAAATTTTCTATCACACTTTTATTGGTTAACAGCCAAGTGCAGTAGCTTAAAGCATAAGTTACTGATTTGCAAGATATGAGTTTAAAATCCACTGGAGCTTTTCAATTTTTCATCATAAGACTTATATAAATGCATTTTGTGGTCAAATATAGTACAGTTTGAAAAATTTTAAAACACAGATTATATTTCTATCATGATGTACTTCCATCCACATGAATATCTCAAGGTCTCCCATACCACCTTAATACAATTTTAAAGTGCAAAATTCTTTTATCTCATTGTTGTAAATGACAAATACTGTACAAAAGTCTCAAACATTTGCCACCTACTTGACATAATTAAATGATAATTTTTTGTAATGTCCAAGAATCTTTCAGCTCCATATTTGTTGACTTTGGCCTTTGGCAGGCCATCAATCTTCTCTGTCATTTCCTCCACAGTTAGTGGGGTTTTCTCCGCCAGCTGTCTCAGGGTCAGAATAGGGAACACAGTGGCATAATTCCGTAGTCCATGCTCAGCAGCTGTTAAAAAAGGTCAAGTTTGACTGGGACTAGAATTTAACACTTTATATTGTTATACTTTGTATTCATTATAATTAAAAAGCATTGTGCTAATTAATATTAATTGTGTTTTGCATTTTACTAATCATGAATTTTGCACACAGGCACCTGACATCATATATTTTTCTCATAATAAAAAAAATACTCCGCTTACCTAATAAATGACAAGGTACCCATCCCCGCCATCTTGGATTTTTTTTAAACTGTCACATCGCCGTGAATTTTCGCTTATAACTCAGCGGTAACATTTTTCTGCGATCATCTCCGCCGTCCAATCGGTCATTCAATATCGTAGCTTACTGCTGATTCAACCAAAACGGCCCATAACATCGTTTATTATTAAAAATATCTCCTCATTCTGCATCTACTGCTGCTGATTTGCGAAAAAAAGCTAAAGGGTGGACGGAAGTTGACATAAATCGCGTCATAATATGGGTAATCCCTTCCAAATATAGCACTGATACGAATATTCAAAAGGCGTCAATTTTGAATTCGATCAACATACGAGTTAAAATTAAGAAAAGGGATATTATAAACAATCAATTATAACTTTTGTTACACAAAGTTTATATAAACATGTTTATAAATGCATATATTTTGAAATATTGAAACAAACACCCTTTGCAGGGAAATCTCATTTACATATTGGTGACAACTTCCGTCCACCCTTTAGACAATTATCGCATATTTAAGGCAGTAGATGCAGATCGAGTGGTTATTTTTATTAACGACAGGTGTAATGCGCGTTTTGGTTGAATTGGTTGTAAGCTTAGATGTTGAATGACCGATCGGAAGACGGAGATGATTGCAAAATAATTTTACCGATGAGTTTCAAGCAAAACTTCCAGCTGATGTGCCAGTTTGAAATAAATCCAAGATGGCGGGGATGGGTACCTTGTCATTTATTAGGTAAGCGGAGTATTTTTTTTATTATGAGAAAAATATATGACGTCAGGTGCCTGTGATTTTGCACTATTCAATATTGTCTTTCGCATTTTATTAATAATAAATGTTGCGCTAATCAATATTCTAACTAGATGTATCTTTACCAAAAATAATTTCTCTAAAAGTATATTCAATGTACAAAATTATACATATGAATTCATGTATCTCTCTCCTACCAATAGTTTTGGCCATTTCCAGGAGCTCACACAGACATTCTTCAATAGCATTTTCCCGCTGGCTGACTGGCTCTTTCCCAATCTTTGCCACCTCTGTTCTCTTTCTGCTGCCCTGGACTTGTAACTCCACCTACAAGTGTACAAACATTCATTATCCCATAATACAGTGCTAGTGAGATATTACGTACATGTACATGACAAAAGAGTGTAAAAGTTGCATTTTAAGTGTATATGTGGAAGATATGCACATGTACATGTATATGCCCTAACATTTTGAAAAAAATTTTCTTCTTCTAACATTTACATGTACAACAAAATGTTTTTCCATTCATATGTGCACACAGCGAGTAGCAAGATGTACCTTTCGCCTGCCCATCATGACATCATTAGCTTTAGGTCCGAGCTTGATGTAACATGCAGTGGTGTCAGCTGCTGTAATCTGGAGATCCTCATGTAGGATGGCGTCAATCACTAGCTTCCTGAGTAGTCTCTCAGCATCTGCCCTACTGTAGTTCTTACCCTGACCATACAGAGCTACTTTGTCATGTCCAGCATCACAAATCTTGCCAGTTTTAGCTCCTAGTGAAAATGAAAGATAGAAGATTTGATGCAAAACTCAATTCCTTATCATTGTTAGTGTTTTAGGGGAAAAAATGATTTATTTGACAAATTTTGCAAGATATTTTTTACCCCTGAATATGTCCACAAAGTAGATGAGAGTGTAGTTGTTTCCCCTTCTTCCACTGACAGTCAAATCTTGAACACATTTCACAATCGCCTTAACATCATCTGTAACGTCACGAAGCTGGAAGGACTCCTAAAGAAAGTAAAAGCAAATTGAAATCTTGGTACTGTTTGACTATTTAAACTGAAGACTAAAATTGTTACACTGCCTTTTGTACTTGTACTTTTGTACTTGACTGTACCTGTATACAAATAAATGAACACAGACCTTTGATACACAGTTGTCACAGATTGCTCCGCGGAAATTTCCACACTCCTCTCTGTTAAAGTCTCGCTCTCCAAAGTAATTCAGAAGCTGAGAGCGTCTACAGTCAGCCACATTCTCACAGTACTGAACCATCCTGAACAAGTTGTCTATGTGAACTCTCTTGGAGTCAAACGTAGCTGCTTGGTCCACTGAGAAGTAAAAAATAATTTTACTGTGCCATTTACAGTGCAATTTTTATGGGGAATAAATACTTGCATTGTTAGTGATGAAGCAGTTGGTTTACAAAATGTGTTCACTTAAAGATAGAAAATACATGTGAGTAAATGTACAGTAAATATTACGAAATACGATATAATGTTCATGTTATTCCATTCAAATGATTCCGAGATATGAATTAACAAACTACATAAAATCAAGATAATTTAAAGCTGCAAGGATAAAATTAATGCTTTTACACTTTGTATTTGAAATCAACAGCTAATCCACATGAGAAGTGTTTTGGATTCACTTACTTTCTATGATCCTGCGCAGCCGTTTGACGTCCTGGTAGGTGTAGTACAGGATGCAGTGGGCCAGCTGTCCGTCTCTCCCCGCCCGCCCCGCCTCCTGATAGAAGCCCTCCACTGACTTAGGTAAGGAGTAGTGTATAACAAACCGCACATCTGGTTTGTCAATCCCCATCCCAAATGCAATGGTGGCACAAATGACCTTCAAACAAACAAATTACATGAGTTAAAAATTTACAAAATCATCTTTCACATATCAAAGAAAGTTGCACAAAGTAATATATTTATCACATGTTAAGCTCAATATGCGGTAGATATCACTCATGGAATAAATTTTTGATATTACACTGCGATGACCTCACAATGGATTTTTATGTATTTCTGTAGAAATGACCTTAGTTTTACATAAAAAATCCTATAAAATAGGGATTAACACATTAAAACATGAGATAAATAGAATCTCTCATGGTTTCTGATAGTATATGATTTTTATCCAACTCGTTGAGTGATTTCTATCTCCTCTCTGGATAAAAATCATATACCATTAAAAACCATGAGAGATTATATACATGTACATGTATATAGATTATGGAAATATAAGATTAACAAATTTACTCTAAGGGCAAAAATGGTTGAATTATATGAAATAACTATTAAATGTTGCGATTTTTATTGGGCTGTCTTAATTCTGATGTTGGGTCAGTGACTAACCTTACATCGATGTCCATTTAACCATTTCTCCTGGATAGTGATTCTGTCACTGTCCCCCAGTCCAGCATGGTAGGACACAGCCTGGATGCCTGCCTTCCCCAAGTCCGCAGCTACTGTATCACACTCCTTCCTGTAAAATTAAACAAAGGGTTAACATCTTCTGTATATTACACTCTGAAATTCTGGCAAATAATCAGGATGAAAGAATATTTATTAAATAAGGATTTTTTTATGTAATTGAATAGTTAGGAGATTTTTATTGAACAGAACATTCAGCATTACTATCCTTGTTTTTATCTGAATTATTTAACAATCAAATACATGTATTGGATAGTCTTTGGATGTAATCTACATGTTATATTAACATACATGTACATGTAAAAGGCACTTTGTATTAAAAAATAACCTATAAAGTTTACATGTGGTTTAGTGAAATTTGAGATGACATAGATAATTGTATTAAAGTTAGAATCCGTGCAAACCTTGATAGACAATACACTATGCCACATTTTCCAGAAAACTGCTCCTTTATCAGTTTGGTGATATCAGCTGTCAGTGTCGATGGTTTTTTTGGCTCTACTCGGAACTTCAGATTCAGACGATTGAAACTTTGAATAAAGCTACAGTAAAAAAGAGACAATATAAATTAACTGAATTAGCTTCTCCCAATGATATTCTGATGTTCTGATTATGTATCTGTTGGCTACCATTTAGGGTTCTTCATTCCCAGCTGATAGATGATGTCTTTACGGACCCTCATGTTGGCTGTGGCAGTCAGAGCCATCATGGGAACCCCTGGGTATTTCTGTTTCAGAATCCCCAACTTCTTGTAGTCTGGTCTGAAATCATGGCCCCACTGCAAAACACAAAATCCTTCATTGATTAAGAGGATGTGAGTGGTTAGTGATTGTAATGAACTCTCTAATCTTCTTTTGATGTGTTAGTAAATGTATGAACAGGTAAAATTTAAGGACATATTCATACAAGGTGGGAAATAGGAAATAAGAACCACAACTACCTGGCTCACACAGTGGGCTTCATCAATCACAAATCTAGTCAACTTTCCTCTCCTGTGTAAATTGTCCAGACTTCCCAACAGCTTACCACTAGCGGATATCTATAAATGCATTTCAAACAAAGTCAAAGAAAGATCTTTTCCATGCACTTACTGTAAATGTACAAGTGACTTGAAAGATAAAACTCTCAGTAAAATCAAAATTTTGGCTGACAAGATTTTTAAGTCTTTGAAATATCTTCATTGCAATACTAGTAATTATTACAGTAAATCTGAGTTTAGGCTTTGCAGGTCTGAGAGTACCTTTTCTGGGGTTACATAGAGCAGCGTGATCTCTGGATTTTTGTAATACATCTTTCTGTAGATCTGATCCGACTGGCTCTGGTCCATGTCTGAGGACAACTGTCCTGCTGCTATCTAAAAAGAGAAAAACATTTGATGAAGCTCTATCTGTACAAAATAAAGTCCTCCATGTAAAACCTGCAAAGCTTCTAATGTGTTGGTGACAACCTACATATCAAAGTACATGTATTGGCTCCTGTGACTTCATTATCAACAATCATGGATACTTATGATTTACTTGACAGTCAATGTCTATACCATTGATGAAAAAGTTTGAATTTCAAGTTTCGTTATTTCTTTATTTCATCATGTACATTATATACTCATGTGATTGCTTTTACAGGATTTTCTACTTACATCCATTGAGCAGAGTCGTGTAACTTGGTCCTGTATCAGTGCCCTGAGGGGCGAGATGATGATGGACACACCCCCAGTTACCAGGGCAGGCAGCTGGTAGCACAGACTCTTCCCACCCCCTGCAAGAAAAAATATAATACAATAAATACATGTATAAAATGTCATCTGCATATTATCATTTTGACATTCATGTACAATGATTTAAGATTTATTCAAAAATTTAAATGCAAATAAAATTCTCTTTAACACAAAAATTTCCAATCCCAAAATGCTCTGAATTGTTTAGATTGAAAAGCATACTCTTTTAAATAGGAAAGAAAAGGGATGTGAGGTGGGCGTGTGGTAATACTGTACATCAAAAATTTTACTCAGGCTTTCACACCTGTTGGCATGAGGATAAAGCAGTCATTTCCCAGCAGGGCAGCATTGATGGCTTTTAGTTGGTTTTTCCTGAATTCCCGCAGTCCAAACACCTGATGAAAAGTCTCGGTCATAAGGGTACTGTGCTTAAAATTGTATCCATCGAATTCCTTGTTCTCTTCCTCTTCTCTACGTTTTGTACTTGGTGGAGAGGCTAAAAATACACAGAAAGTACAAATCAAAATCAAACCAGTTCTCATATAAACCTGTGGTATTTTTAAGTTCAATAAGAAGTTATATAAGAGTTATTTTACCACTGATTTCTTGAAATGACTTGATAAGCTTGATATCATTAAAAGTCACACAAGTAAAAGTTTGTCCTTTGCACACTGACTAACCAAAGCTCTGATTGGTGCTTTGTCTTCGGGGAGAGGAGAGCTGGGGTAGAGAGTCTGTCTTCACTTCCTCTGTAAATTCAGAATCGAAATCATCAGGAGAAAACAGATCATCTGGAAACTGATCTATCACATCAGCGTCTTCCTCAGAATCAGGAACACTGGATGAAAATCTGTCTTTCGCTGGCTGGCTTTGAACCACTCCACTGTCATTGTTCAATTTGTAGTCGAAGCTGAAGTCAGTTGTAGAAGGTGCCTCAACAGTACTGAATGAGTTATGAGAGACTGCTGCGGATTGGTTGAAATGTGATGAAGAAGTTGATTGGTTAGCACATGTAGTATCTGATTGGTTCATCAATGAATTAGTTGACTGGTTAAAATTCATTACAGGTGGTTCTTTAAAAGAAGAACTAGGAGACTTTTTGTTGAATGAACTGATGAAACTGTGATGTGTCTGGGTTAATTTAGCATCTTCTTCAAAGAAACTTTCACCACATGGAATCGGGGATTGGAAACCAATCGGGGTAGTTTTCTTGAAGGAGAAAGCCTTACTCTGACCAGAACTTGGAGAATTGAAGTTTCTGTCTGTGGCTGGGGTTGAGGTATTTGACAACAACACTGATCTCTGAGGTAGGACTGGACTAGAAGTACCACAGGACTTCATGTTAGCCTGTTGGGACACAGCTTTCACTGTGTTGGGTGTCCGATATTGCACTCTTTGTGGGGAGTTACTGGTTGACAGTTTCACATTGTTTGTAGCTGCACTACTTGAGAGAGAACCTGCAGGAGCTGATAGCCTCTTGGCGACTGCTCTTTGCTGCTCCTTTACTGTACAGGAATCTTTTAACTGTTTTCTACAATCACCAAAAGGAAGAAAAAAGAATGCTCTTAATATTATTCTAATAACATTTAACGGTTCTGTGTATCTTTTTCCATTGAAAAAGAAAAGGTGTTATTGCAAGTACATGTACATATGTTGATATGTAATACATTATAATTAATACTTTGACTAGAATGAAATTTTGTTAAGAAATACATGTAGCTTTACTTTGCATTATGTAGCCAGATAAGATAAAGTGAAAACCATGAAACTGCATGGTACTGAATGGCAACTCTACCTGAGGGCCAGCAGGTGCTGTAGGCGCTGGTAACTCTGGGGGAACATGGACATGAGATCTGCTGTGCTGGCCTTACACACAATGTCACACACCTCCTCCATCGTGTGAAACAGCTCAGAATGACTGTCCTCTATAGGGTCCTGTGTAAAACAAAGGGAACATAAATCAGTCATATATTATACACTCACAACACTGACTAAACTCAGGGCCATTGTGAACACAGCAAATTGCAATGAAATGCTTTGTTTTCACTCAGAGGGCGACATCCCTCTAGGAATAAATCTTCACAACTACTGAATTACTGAGAACATAATAATACATGTAACTTATGCATTCATCACACATATAATTTTGTCCTCATTTCACAATGCTAAAAAAAAGGTTCATTAGCAATTTTGTATTTACATTTACATGTATGTGTATTATAAATCTATGTACATATTATCTTGCAAAGGTGTTTCTGAATCCAGTTTTTAGAATTGTTGATGATTCGTGATATCTAGATCCAATAACCATTGCATACCTGCTGTGTATCAGCAGTCTGCTGCTCTGTCCTGACACCTGGTCCAGTGGTGGGACCTGTACCAGTAGACTGTTCTAACACAGCACTACCCCCCACTGTAGACTGGTGGGTGGGGGTGGGATCCTCAAGGGTTCTACGGCGCTTTGTTGCCACAAAGCTCTCTTCATCTGAATCACTGTTTCCAAACAAATCAGTCATCTGCCAAATAAAATATTTAAATCAAAATCATGATTTCCTATTATTAGTTATACATTTATTAACAAAACTTCAAATTGATCATTTACTCACTGCTTTTTATAATATATATATGAAACTGTCACACAGAAGACACATGTATATTTAATAGTATATACATAGAGAGAAATATACATTACACAATGAAGATTAAAGTTTACCCCTGAGGCATCCATGATCTGTCTCTCGGCCTCTGTGGTTTTGTTCAGAGATAGAGATGTTCTAGCTGTTTCCTGTACACTCTGAAAGAAAGAAGATACATCTGTGTCTTTGAGAGAAAAGACATGTAACTTAAGGTAATTGTCCATACGTCACAAAACAACGTATGACGTAATTCACGCGTTATTACGTCTTGCCCGTGCCCGATCTTTACTCTATACGCTTAGCAACGAACATAAATATATTTTTCCTAAAAATTGTTTTAGAATTAAAATTATACGTTTAAGAAAAATTACTTCATTTTTTAAAACAGTCTTTAAAACCAGTAAAAATAGTTGAATATAGGTTGGTCATGAAAGCATATCAGGTAATTAGCGTTTTCCGCGTATGTGACTGCAATTTCTAAATACCGAACTCGATCCATAATACTTACCGATATTCAAAAAAACCCATCTTTTGCGATTTATATAATACAGATTGATCAACGGTTTGTTCAAATAATGTTTTCTATTTAACAAAAAGCTAAATATACATTTTTAAGAAAGATGAAATGATAAAACTATGCAAAATTTTCTTTTTACGGAACTTTTTTCAAAATATATATTTTAATGAATTTTACCAAAAATACGCCAATTGTGATCCTTAAAAGGCCGGTCCTTTGGGTAATTTTATTTTCTATTGGTTAAGGGTCTTAAGGGGTAAACATTATCACTATTTCAGAGAATTCTGTAGGTAAATAAAATTAAAAGAGATTGAATTCTCTTTGAAAATTTGTTTCATTTTATCTCATTTGTAAACAAATTTATCTATTTTTTAATAAATAAGCATGTGTAACATTAAAGTATTTGTTTTAAAAAATATGTAAGAGGGCAAAGTATATTTAACATCGGGTTCGAGATTCACATTAACATTTTTTTATAAAAGTTAAATTTGGAAATGAAAAAGTATTTTTATGTTTATATCCTAATTGAATAACTGTAATAATATCAGTATTTGGTTGTAAGTAATTTTTATTATTAATTTTTTACACTTGTGAATCTGTCCATTGATTGGTCAATTTACGGTATAGGCAGTAGGCCATCTTTTGGCGGCATTTTTCACCGTAGATGTTGACAAGGGAAGACGTGTGTACCTTTTGTCTGATAGATGCGAGTAATGATAGTTTTGTCTTACATTTATATTAGATCAGATACTTATGTTACAAGTGAATGATTATTCTATTTATAACTATATTTTGTGGAATAATAAGTTCTGTGTAATTAACCGATCGAAAGTTGTTTATTTCTAGTCAGAAAATTGATGTGATGTTGACATCTAGTCAATTGTGTATAAGTATGTTTATAGATTAAAATAATAGATGCCCTGATGTTAAAAATGATTTAAATGATTGTTTGATGCAAAACGTTTTTATTACAATAGTGGTTCCTTATCGAGTATGTTTAGTTTTTATAAATTGAGAAGTAAGACCTGATATATTTATATTGAACAGTCCTCTTGTATGATGACGTCACAGTGACCGGAAGCCATACTGCATTCCTTACTTAGGTTTGTGAACTGTGTACATTATTATTACATTATTTATACTTCATATTATTTCTTACTTAGATATTATGTTGTATGATAAAGAGTAATAGCAAGAGGTCATAAATATTTTTTTATGAAATCATGTCAAAGAGTTTATGTATGACTATCACTTTCAATTGTATATATTGTTTATTTTAGGACCACTGTCAGTATTGAATATTGAATATTGAAAAATCAACTTAAAGAATAAAAGAACTATAAAACAACAAAAGGACCGATTATTCTTTTGTGTTACAAATAAATTCGTTCATTTTACATAGGATATCAGTCAAAAATGATTTCCTGAAAGTCAAATTTCAGGCTTAGGCCAATATTCTTAATGTATGGAAAAAGCACCATTTTCCGTAATTGGTTCTATATTTTGCAACGGCCCTAGCTATTATAATACCGATGGACCCGTTAACTGGGTTAAATTTGATAAGGATATATCCCCAAATACATGTTTGAGAAATTTGAAAAAATTCTGTAGGTATTTTATTTATGTAGTGGGGTATGGATCATTACCTTAATCCTCAATACATACATGTACAAATGAAATTATACGATTTATATGTACCTTCTTACTGCTGGTCGAGTTGAGACTTCTTCTGTTTACCACAGGAGATGCTGTATACAAAACAATAATCATTTGTGTGGTGTAAACACTTATTCATTTATTCTTTAAAACAGATGATCAATATAAAAAGAGATAGAATTGCTTGTAAATTTGCTACCTGGAATCTCAAAATCATCCAAGAAGTCATCATCATCATCATCTTCATCACCAAGAATACTGATAATAGCTTTTGTGGGGGACCGCTTTCTTTTTGCCCCACAATCATCCCCTGTCTTTACAGGTGATCTATGATGAAAAATACAGTTACATGTAAATTGTGTATAAAATGCATATTAAAACATGTTTTCTTAAAGTATTTGATTTTTTTTCAAGTGAGTTCATTGGTCAGACTATCAAAGACCTGTAAGTAAGTTTAAGATCTGTAGTTATTATTTAGTGATATATAAACTTAAGAATGATTTACACTATTGATAAAAATGGCTTGTACTTTTATTAAATTAAAACACAGAGAGTACAGGGTTCACTATACCTGTGTGGGGCAACTGCTGCCACTGGTTTCTTCTTCTGTGCAAATGACATAATGGAGGTCTGCTGGGGCTGATAAAAATGTATTAACAATATTACAAAATAAATGTACTTGTAACAAAACCATGCTGCAATACATTGGGGTTTTATTTTCAGATTCTAATTACAACAATAATGTCCCCTAGTGAGTGTACAGTGATTCAGCTGAATCACTGTACACTCACTGTAAACTCAATATATTGACCTAGGATTATCAATTTAAAAGCACTTATGAACACAGAAATCATTACAAATGCAACGTTTTTAGGACTAGGCTAAAACCTGGTGGGTTTTTTCCTCAAAAGAATGTTCAATTCAGATTTATTCCATGGACTGAATTTAAACAATACGAAAATCAAAAAGTTGGAATTGGTCATAACACAATAATAGTTATGTCATTGTTCACAGCAAACATTAATCGGGCTGTCTATCAAATAAATTAAATAGTAGATTATCTTGGTAAGATCTGCAAGGTACTGTAAACCAACTTTTATTCGCCTGCAAGAAATTTTCGCGTGGTTCACTGGAGCCTTGTTGTCGCAAATATATCTCGCCGCGAAGCATTCCTTGCCATCTGTAGATGACAATACAGGTGAGATTAGGCATGATCGCGAAATGTAGTAGCACGAACAATGTTTTTTTCAGTAAATCGCTTAATAAAATTGTAGTGAATAAAAGTTGGTTTACAGTCTTCGTAAATATGTAGGCCTAGTGAGAATTCTAACATGAAACCATACATTTTTGGCTGCTAAATTTATTAATTTGAAAGATTAATTTGAAAGAGTTAAAGGTCTTCACAATTTTAGCATATCTACATAATATAACAACTGATCATCCTTCCCACAATGGTCAATATGGTAAAAAGAGGTCCCCGGACTGTCCCCGTTTGGTCTGACCCTGGTCCTTGTCAAGTCAGATGATCTAGTGGACTCAGTTTCAACCAGGTCCTAATTTTGCCATGTTAACTCTAAGGAGGGTGGTTAACTGAATGATAAACAATTGGAAATGGTGAAAATAAACCTTTAGATTATCTTTAGATTATCATTACATATATGTATTACCTTTTTATTTTTCCCACTTGCCATAATGGCTCTATTTCCTGCTGCATTTTTCTTGAAAAAATTGTCTATAAAAAAAGAATTTCAAAATATGTAGCATATATAATTCAATACATGTAACATGGTGTATTACAAATGAGTATTTAACAATTTTTCAACACTCTAAAGTCATTTACCATAAGTTTTGTACCTTATAACACATGAGTAATGTTAATCCAAGATTCCTCTGACTCTAACCCCTGCTTTTATATACTGACGTGCGGACGTTAATCCCCCGCATGTCACAATATAAAAGCGGGGGTTAGAGTCAGAGGAATCTAGGTTTAGAGTAATGTATTCAATAATTCAAATTATTAAAAAGAAATCAACTGGTCAGTCCACATATTATGCAACAAGATTCATAATTATAAAGTTGTTTTAAAACTGAATCAGCAGTTAATGAGTTTATATCTATCTCTGAGAAGATAGTTGAAGTAGTCTGTCAAACAATACCATTGATCTGTATTGGTGGCTTTGAGTGTACAGCAGACTCTTTATTAGCGGCTGTACTAGAGCTGTCTTCCTTGAATGTGTAGGGGCGAGTTGTCAACCACTCATCATCTCCATCCAGATCACAGGGCTCATTGATACTGCTTCTGCTAGGCTGAGCACTTTCCAGCTCATTTAAAGCTGGTACTCCACTATTTGCTTTGTTTAGACTGAGAGTTTTCTTAAATTTGAATGTTCTGAAAACATTAACTGACAGTTATAATTGACATAAACACACTGGTTACAAGTATCAAAGAAAAAGAATATAAATCGCAATTCTATAATTAAAGTGTGGTTTTTAAAAGGCGTTTCAGTAAATAACATTGGGCAAGTTTGGCACACAACACCCTCTCCCTGAAAAAAATAACAAACAAGAAATTACCTGGGAGCTTTCCCATTCATATTGACACCATATATTAATTCCTTACTATAACATTTTGATCAGCGGTCTTAGTGATCATTTGATCAGTCGGTTTATAACTGGCGCGATGAACCAAGGGCAGACAACTCAGTTTTCACTTCCTTTTCCGGTTTGCCCATCAACAATCGGTATGGAAAAATAGAAGTCTTAAAAATCTTCCCAATCGAACTGTTTTCATGCATTTAAGAATCTTCTAAATTATCATTTTATTTATATCGATAGCATTACAATCAAGGGTTCATCATATCTTTTTCCTTGAAACCCTTCGTAAGTCTAAATTTGAACACGATAGTGACATGTTTACCTATGGTATATAAAATTTACACGGTTTATCAACAAATGATGTACATTATTACTAATTTCTATTGGTAAAACGAAAGACAAAATTGTTTTTCATATTTTTAGTGGTGTTATTAAAACTGAGCACGAAGCAACATTTGGAAATCGCGTAAAAATTTAAAAATTATATAGTTTAAGCGCGAATTTCCTCTTAAATGAAATGATGAGTAAAGTATCTTCATTAGATTTCAGGAGTTCAAATAACATGATTCTATCAAGATATATCTTATTCTTGTTGAATGTGTAATATCCTATGCGCAGTATATGAAACACTTGTATGTTTTATTTTGCAGTCATGGGTATCAAGTATAATATGGCCATTGGCCTAAATAAAGGCCATAGAACCATTCCTCTGAAAGGTGGGAGGAAAACAAGACCCTCAAGAAGGAGAGGGGTAAGTGCAGAAATGTACAATTTAAGAGTTGTTAAACCCTGCACAGGGACAAGGTAAAAATAAATGAAACTTGGAAATTTATAAGTTGACTGTACATAGATCTACAATTCCTCAGGCCAAATAAAAAAATAACTGTGGTTCCGGTCACCCGACCGTCCCTATTTTATACCCCCGACCCTAAACATTTTTTTCGCCAATTTTCAAAATTTTCCAGAATTTTTCCCGCTTTCCGTCATCGACTCTAATATTAGATTTAGTTTCAGCAATGGCGGCCTCCAATTAGTGTGGGAATTTTAATTTTTATCAGTTGATTGAAAAGAAGATAAATCAAGAACTGTTTGTACCTTGTGTACCTCACAATAAATAAATTAGGACCAATTTAGGGGGGACATACTCGCTTTTTGATCGGCAATTTCGCTGGAATTTTCCTCAAAACAGATGTTAAAGTCGCCCTGTATTCTGAGTTCACAATCGAGTAAATTAAACCCCAAGGCAATAAAATGATGATTATCAATTTCAAAAGGCGTTTTCACAGCCTCAGTTAACCCCTGTTGTGATTAACAACTTGTGACTGTCTTATCTATAGGGGTTACAAATACGGGTAATGCAATCACACACTGTGCATTGAAAATTACAACCGATATTTATTTCTTCTAGTGTTCATATTATAATTAGTTTATAGCTTGTGATTAGATTATAACACTGCCAAATTAATGCTGAAATAATCATAAAACAATGTATTAACAGTTATTTTCTAGTTACTCTGCATAACGGTTGTAATTGGGTCAAAGGGTTGGACTAATACCTCCAAAGTACACCAAAGTACAAAGACTGATTTTATTTGTCATTAAGCTAACACAATTGCAAAACATTTCATATATAAAATGTATGAATACATCAAATAAATTAAATTCAACAAATTGGATAATTTAAAAAAAAATTAGATTGTTGTTTTAGTTTTTATTGACTTGTTTTTAATCCAATCTAAATTATTGAAGACTTAATCTTTGTATATCATTATTAGCATTATGCTATTGTCAAGAAATGGAAGTCTCCCTGATTTCTCAAGCTTCTCCCTATTTTTTGTTAGATAGAAGTGAATCTCCCTTAAATTTTGCTCCAAGTTGGTCCCTAAATTGAATTTATATGGAATCTGCAAGGTAAAGATCTTTTTTTTTTTAATTTAGAATGAGAAATATTGAGATTGACCTTTGTTTAATTGAGCCGAATAAAAAAAATAACAAACCATAGCATTCTGAATCAAATTCGAACCAAATCAAATAAACTCTGAATCGTCCCAGCCCTAATTAATACCGAAAATTGTTTTTAAACAAATTATTTTTAATAATTTTTTATTTAAAAATATTCGTGTCATAGTTAAAAGCTAGATGCTCCCTACCAATCTTCATTTAATTAGTATATTTATATCACTATAATGAAAATACCATCTGCAATGCAGTGCTAGTTACATGTAGTACTAAAAAAATCATTTTATACATTTCAAAAAAAAAAAAAAAAAAAAAAAAAAATCCCTACCTACCTACCCTAATTTTTTTTTAGATGTTACCGGAACCACAGTTATTTTTTTATTTGGCCTCATATGCCAAAAAATTGACTAAACAAAAACCTTCTCCTTTTGAACTTTTTAAAGAAATCTAACATATTAAAACATTCTGTGTAAATATTGAATAACAAATTCTCTGAAATGCCCCATGAAGTGGTATTTTGGGTGTCAAATGTTTTCACAGAATGTGAAGGAAATTATGCCAGTAAGTCCAAAAGAATGTTTTTGGCTCCGTAAATATAAAGATTTTTGCACATGAGGAATTGTAGTTCTTTGTCTTATCAACCTGAATTTTTCCATAGAGATACTGATCAGCAGCTAAGATAAAATTTGGTTTATAAATAATGATTAGGTGCAGAATTTTTGTCACCTGTTCATCAGTCTCCTACCAAATAATTATATTTCAGAACATTATAAATATACAGTAAGTTACAACATTATGAATAAACAATAACATTATAAATCTACTTATGAGATACAATTTTTGAAATAGAGCAAATGTTGTCTTTTATTATCATAATATCATTGTCAGGATTTGAATGAGAAGGTTAAACATTTTCATCTCTGGATATTTATGGAATATTGTTGAATTATTTAAGTTGGACTCAATTGATGGTCTGTTAAAATGATTCAGTTGCTGCATTTGATTTAAATATGAATATGATTTATTTAAAGAAAAAATTCCATGGTTTTCCTGTTTTTTCTGCACTTAATTGTAGAAAGGAATAAATAGCTTCCCAATTTTTTGTGTATAAAAATTAAAATGGGTTGAAAGGGGAGTTCAACAGTTGATTCTGTTTATGAACCATGTTGTGGTGTTGTGAAGTAGTCAAACTCAGCTTAAATTGTATAAATTGAATAGCTTTGATCATAATTATAACTCATTCCCAAAATAATTCTTGTATCCATATAGGTGTGAACATGAACAAAAAGTAATTACAGATAAAACAGAGGATCACTAAGTTGTACTGTGATTGCATATATATATATATTAATCAAATTTTCAATTGCTATTTAAACTTTCTGCAGAAAAAGTTTGTAACTTGAGAGCTGCATTTATGTAAGTATAAACTATTTACTTGTTCTAGTTGAGAGTTCTAAAACAATGCTGACTTTTACTATTTTCATGTATTTTCAGGCTTTAACTAAGCATGCACGATTTGTCAGAGACTTGGTGAGAGAAATCACAGGATTCGCTCCATACGAGAGACGCATGCAGGAGTTGTTGAGAATTCAGAAAGACAAAAGAGCACTCAAATTTGCCAAGAGAAGGGTAAATTTATTCTGTTTGCTTTAGTTGATAAAAATGGCATTTTTAGGCCACATAAAATTAATATTTAGATTCTCATCCTGATTTGCAAAAAATATGGGGCGGGTGGGCGGATTTTATTTATTATTTTTTTAAAACCACTTTTTTCACCGTTCATGTTCTAGAAATAACAACAGCTCTATTCTTTTCAATTGTTAATGCTAATATGAGTACACAAACCCACTTGTAATCTTCTAATTCCATTTTATTTTAACTGTTAATGCATGAAGACATTTCTACTTTATGATAACAAACATGACTGGAATCAAACTGTAAATCCACATGTTTAGGCAGCCATTAAAATGTTCTGAATTTGTTGTATACCGAGCCCGATTTTTTTCCCGAATTTTTTTTCAACACAATTTTTTTTTTGGGCCATTTTCAGAGGGGCGGGCGGGGATGAGAATCTAAAAATTAATTTAATGTGGCCTTAGTGTCTTAGATGCACAACACCAACTGTGCTTTACTTTGGTTTTGTGAAATTTTGGTTTTGAGATATGAATCCCAGCATAAAATGATTTAACAGTGAACAATGAGTATTTTACCTGTCATTAGGTTGAAATTTGTGAAGATTTTTTTTAGTATAGTACTGTGTGTATGCAAGTGATTAAAAAGATACATTGAGATATTGGAGGGTTTTCATAAATGAACATGTATTTTTACATGTAGGAGGGAATTGCCCATGAAAGTTTAAGCTTACCAGTTTCAGTGTGTGCAAAATTTTACACTTTACATCAAACATAGTAGTTCATTGATAGATGTTATTACTTTGTTCTTAAAGCATATATATATATATATTAAAACATTAAAGGATATTCTAGTTTATATATTTTTGTAAACTTAAGAATTTAGTCTACTGCACACCTGCTGGGTTTTATTTAATTTCTAGATGAATTTAATGAATTACATGTAAGAGCATGAATTGAAATGTTGTTTTTTTTTCTACTGGCTGCTCTCATATTAGCAGAATAATTTCATAATTTTTACATCTGGAGACCTACACTTCTAAATTTTTGTTCACTGTTGCAAGCAGACCAAGATGTTTTTATGTTTAATTTTCATTACAAATTCCTGGTTAATTATATACATGTATACATATTCATTCATTGATAAAGTTGAAATTGATTTTGAAAGAAAATGGCTTACTGGCCAGTATATGTTTGTTAAAGCTTGCACAAACGAGTCTCTGGATAATCTCTTATTTTGATTAAGGGCAGGTAATTGATATCCTAGAATCACCCTTCCCAGATTTTAAATCTCACTGTTCTTTTTCTGAACTAAATGAAGTTATAATAAAGGTTCAGCGTTCACGATTTTATATTCTCACTGTATACATCAATTTCTATATTTACCTGCATCAACTTTTTGGGGAATTTCTTGCTGAGGAACATTGCCAAAGATGTATGCTTTTTCTTCTGTAAATGATTTGTGATGTGTTTTGCTCTTTTCATTCCAGCTTGGATCACACATTAGGGCCAAGAGGAAGAGGGAAGAAATGCAGACAGTATTGCAGAAGATGAGAAAGGCACAGAAAGAACAGAAATAAACTTACTTCTCTCTTTATTGCTGTCTTTCTTTTTCATTGTCAAAAGAAGCAAGAATTGCTCAAATATTTTGGAGGAAAAATGGTTTCAACCACAGGCATCTGACTTTGAATAAAACCTCATGATTCCTTATTACTTATATCATATTTAGCAATTGTTGAATTAAATTATTGGCATTTTTATGTTATTTTCATTCCGTATAATTATGTTAACCCCATCTTGTGCCCCAACCGCATCATTGATGAACTGTATTGGACTATACACAAAGACAATGGAGAATGTAAATATAATAAAACTAATCCCTGTGCTAAAATTATAATAAATATTTCTATAGTACAGGAAATTATTTTATAATAAAAACAATTTTAACATCAGGTGCCTGTGGTTTCAACATTTCCTAAAACTGGTTACAATATCAAAGTGCACTGTCAAGAAAGGAGCAACTTGTAGGATTTGGTTATTAGCTCGGAGTTTGGGAGAAAATTGAATTTTTATGCCCTCGCCATAAAATGGTCAGGGACGTGTAGTGTTCCCATATTTTGTCATCATGAACTTTCCATTCATTAGATTGACTGGTCAGAGTCTGATAATTTTTGATAGTTATGCCCCTTGAACTAAGAAAAAAAATGAGTTCAGTTTCCGTGCTTTAAACTTTTGAAGGAATGTATATATAAAGTTGAAATTGCATATACAGGTATTTGACCAGACAATACAGGTCAAGTGTGACTGGTTTAGGTTTGATAATTTTTTATAGAGTTGTACTTCTTGAACTTACGGAAAAAAATAAGAAATTTTCAGTTTCCACCCTTTACAGATACCTTTTCATAACTTGTAGTATTTGTAGGCACTTTCTTCTTGTCCAATTATTCTGTTACAAACTTTTTGAAGGTGCTTAGCTAAGTTGAAATTGCTTATACAAATATTTTACCAGTAAATGCAGGTCATGTTCGACTTTGGTCCAGGTCTGATGATTTTTGATAGAGTTATGCCCCTCGAACTTGGAAAAAAATCTTCAGTGCAAACAAATGTAAAACAATATATATGGCATTTGAAATTTTGGCTGCCTGTGGGGGCAGTCATGGTGTTACGACACATCTAAATTATTTTATCCTCATTAATATAGTTTGGGAATCAGAAAAACAGTAGCAGAAAATGTAGTTATTGTAACTATGTTTGCTTATGTACTAATAAAGTATAAATGGAGAAGAATGCAGCATTTTTTCAAATTTGAAAGTCTTGAGGGATATTGCAGCTACAGCTGTACATGGGTGAATTTAGGAAAGCTCCATTAATATGTAGCAAATTATGGCAAAATACTTCGTAAATAATGTTTCCAAACTGAATAAGACCACCAGCATTCTCAAGGCGTAAAAATGAAGCTGAAAATTTGTAGCAGTGAAAATTGATATGATTATACAACTACATGTGTACGGGAGGAAGTACCGGTATATGTTGATAAAATCTTCAGACTCTGCTCATATGTACATGTATATAGGGTCAGTAAGGGAACCGGAAACACTATTTATCTTGGCCTTGACTTCGCGATTAAAAAGTTCCTAAAGGTGCCCAGAGATGTGCATGCTTTTACTATGACGATAGTGTATATCATCAAAATAGAAATTTTTGACGGTAAGTTGACAATATCAACAGATTGGCACGTTTTGGGGATAGGTCAATTGAAATTGAAGAGATGATCGAAGATGATTTCCAAATTCAACTTGCTGCAAGTTGATAATGAATAAAAATTGAATAAAAATATGGGAACATGATGTGGGATGCACAAATGACTCACTAACCAACTAAAATTTAAGCATTTGCAATTTAATTTTGAGGAATACAAGAAAAACTAATTGCATTGTGAAAATACTACATGGACCAATACACCGTGGACTATATCTCTCTTCTCAAGATACTAATTGTGTTTCACTTTTACCAGTTTATTAATTAAGGGAAATCCAGTCCTAAAAAGTCTCAATTCTTATTCAAGCACAAAGATGATTGTGACAAAGTGAATCTTTAACTAAGAAACTAAATTGATTTTGAAAAAACAAAAATGAAAGAGTATTTCACATTTATTCAGAAAACATTGATAACAAATATTGGTAATTGCAAATGTCAACCCCAACATAACAGTAAATTGAAAATAGACAAAATTTTGCTTAAACCAATGAGAAAAAATAATTAAAAATTGATTACAGTCTTCCTATATCGAGATCTGGCCTGTATAGGAAGTATTGAATGATATGAAGAGAAGAAAAAAATATGAAAAGGACGGAATAACTAATAGGAATGTTATTCAAATGACTTCAGTGGACCTACAACCTGCATACAGGAAGGTCCCAAAATATTGTGTAGAAATATCTGATAAACTCTCAGTTATCATAAAAATGAAGACTATAGTGAGACAACCATTCACTCCCCATTGAGAAGTTGCAGTAGAAATAAATAATGCAACACAGGTAGATATATAATGAAAACAAAAAAGTCCCACTAGGTTCCCAAATAAAGATGTCTTAAGTATGTTTCATTTTCTTTGAAAAAGAAAAAACTCATTGAACAGCTTGTAATTTTAAATAAATATCCAATAATAAATTTAAGATGATCAATTTTCCCTTCTATATTTAGCAATGTGGCTCAAATTGGTAAGAAGTTTAAAACAGATGATGAATTGTGAGAACCCATATGATACCAGGTACATGGAATAGCATACAGATTAACCCCTATCTAATTAACTTTGGTGAATGATTTAATGTAGGAAAATTGTTTGTCCTAAACTTTAGAGCTGTTATTCCGAAAAATCATTTACCCATAACTTTAATACGGATATCCTTCACAAACGTGAATACAGATGTTCCCTGATCCTATTAAAAATACAGACATACTGCAGATTCAACCAAAGAAAAAACTTCTGAGAGAGCCAAACATGGACCATCACCATAAATACAATTTTCTCTGTAGTTTGATTTTTGTTTTCATTCATTGCACAATATCACTTGAAATTCAATGTACATTTTCAATATGTTATTCCATTTTCATTTCATGTACATGTACATACAAAGTATGAGTATGAGAGCAATATCAATCATCATTTGATCCTCGTACAGACAAAAAAACCAAAATATATACTAGAAAAAAGATTTTTCCCCACATCAAATACATGATTTTCAAATTTGAAAAAGTAAAACTCTACAATCTAATAAATAATCTGGACAGGTAACCAAAATATATTATGCAAATAAAGTGCAACAATACAATCGTAAGATTGTGCAGTCATCAACATTGTTCTTGCTTGTCCAATGGAATTCTTTTTGCAACATAAAAAAACATCTATGTACATGTTAATCAATTTAATTTCTTAAATCAAAGAAATAGGAGGTTGCATCAATGCAACTAAAATATCAAAAATAAAAGTTTAAAAATCACACATAAAATGAATCATCTCACAAAACCAAGCATGTCTGAACACTTTTTTAAGAACACAATGTCTCTTCCTTTGCCTTGGGACAATATTGTCAGGGCTTTCTACATAGTAAGTCACTGTTTTCTATTAAGGCACACAAAAAGTCCTAAAAAAAATTAATACACATTATCTAAAATCATTTACATGTACTACAGAGAATGGAAGACTGAGCACAAAGCAGATACAAAAATTTTAAGTTTACCTCTTTCAGTATTTCATTCATTTTTCATGGTTTAATTTCACTTTAAAATGAAATTCTAACACTGAAAGTTTTGAATTTGATTTTTAAGAATTGATAAAAATGCATTGGAAAACAATTTGTAGAATGAGCATGAATTCAACCATTTGTAATAAACTGCCCTATGACATATTCAAAATGAAAAGTTAAACTTTGATTAATTTTTTTTTAATATGAACACTTCACTTGTAAACAAATCTACCGGTAGTCAAAACAAAAATTGCTGAAAGGAGCAGTATGATTTTGCAAACCTGTTCATGATGTGTTCCCTTGTTTTGATTCATAAATAGCAGTGGTCGGTCACTCAAGCTAACAAATACGATTCTCTCTCTCTCTCTCTCATCACATACCACTTTAAACAGTGTCCAATTCACTTAATGTACTATGCAGGATAAAGACATGTATATTAAATTCATTTGTTCAAATCTACACATTCAATATATATTTCACACTTCCAAAACCATACACAAAATGAAATTCTTTCAAATATCAATTGTAAAATCTATATACCGGTAAAAAAAAAGATCATAACCTGATACAATGCATTCCCATTTGCCAAAAAAGTTGGAAAAAAATAGAAGGAAAAAATTTAAATATGTTATAAACTCTAAACTTAGTTGCTACACAAGGGGAAATACTAGGGACTTGTCCTTGCAATATTCTAGACTTTTCTCCCTTTGTTTTCAGATGAGCCAGTGACTGTGAGCAAATATTCTAGTCAAACACAACCATATCATGGTGCTCTGATCAAGCTCTTTTCTTTTTCCCTAGGTTAGGTACATCTGGAGCTAATTCTCTATACTGAATCTGTAATTATAAAAAAGAACTCTCATTCCAAAGTACATGGATAATCAGATCTATTCACACTTTCCAACAATTCTAAAGCTGAAGTGATGAAGTAGTAGGTTCAGCATTGGGTTGACACTGTACTACATATATAGTATTTAAAATAACACATATTTCCCAACAACCCAAATAATGGCAATGAGTGTCGAGCCAATCTTGAAGAGAATATATTAGAAGCCAAATTTTAAATTAAAAAGATTAAAATCTTTCGCATTAAAGGTAATTTTTTTGTGAGATATTTTTCTAATGTAAAGATTTAAATAAATACACATATTTTTTCCAAAAAGCAATTCATAAAAAGCCTACCAGTTCACTGTCAGAAGGCACTCTGGACAAGAAATCAAGCAGTTCATTGTTGGGTATTGCATTGGGAGCACGCAACTTCTTTGTAAACTTGTTAATGCCTAGAATAGAAAAAGAAACAAGAGTTTAACACAGACCTAGTCTCTCTAATGTTAAGGTCACAGAGGTGCTCTGATTTTGGGATATACAATTTTAAAATTTTAGAGTTACTATAATACATGTACTAGTACTAATATAAGTTTATTGACAAAATACTGCATGAACAGAAGCTTTGAAAATATGTAGTTTTCAGTAAAAGCAGTGTGCCCTAATAAACAAAAAAATGTAATACTAAATTTATCTCACAGGTCAGTGGCATATATTTAATATTTGTCTAATCTTTAGCTGAATGAAAATCACAGAAGACAAGATGGCCATTTGATACACAAATTATCCTTGTATCTGTAGTGAAAGGTACATGTATAACAAAACAGTTGTTGAATGTGATTTGTATGGCGACATATGATTTGTTGGACCACCATATGTAAATACTATACATGATCAATCGCTTTATATGACAGACTTACCCCATAATAAGATGAGAACACGGATTGGAATGTAATACAGTACAACAACACCAATTGATAGCACAGTCACAGCCAGCATGGACAGCCAGGGAACGGACCAGTTGAATGTACTGAAAGACAATGAATCATACCAAAATTTACACTCAGGTAAAAAAGCTATCTTGTTTCCACAAAGTTCAAGAAGAACACAAGTTCCAAAAAGATAAACTATGCTGTTCAGTGAACTGAAAGATGCACTGAAAGGTCTGCAAAGTTGAATGGATGGCAGAGCAATGCTATTCAATCAATTTTTTGGCAAACTTTCAGTCAAATTTCACATAAGTGAATGGCGTAGCTTCTTTTTGTGAATTTGAGCCCCAACACAATATGTAAATGCTTCTTATTCAGGTGTCAAACTTTTATATATCGATCTTCACAATGCCCTATTACAGTTTAGTAACCACATAGAGGGGTTTAGGGTGCCTTACTTTTTGATCCTCTCCCCGAGGGACGCCACCATGTCCATCCCCTGCTGGACTTGTAAACAAACTTCTTGAGCTGCTTGGAATTTTTCTCGAACACTCTTTTTCTCATCCTAAAATAAACAACTTTAACATTAAATGATTGAAAAGCAATAAAATGTTACTTCGATTTTAATTGTTCAAATACTTGATTTGCATGATCGACAAGGTTTTAACATAAGGGTGACATGTACAATGGATATATGCCTGAAGCACATAAAGACATAAAGTTTTAACAATATACAATGTACTAATAGTGTTATCCTCCATTCTTAGACAGACTCAATGGAAGAAATATCCACTAGACTTGTATTTCAGAATAAAAGTTATTGCATCATATTTAAAGAAAAAAAGGTGTCTTTGTTAAACACTAAATCCCATCAACTGATCGATCAATGACCTTGAACATTTGACCTTACAAGACATTTCAGTTGACAATTTATCTTTTTCTTGCATAATTGAAAAGACGTGACCAAGGTCCAAGATGCTGAGAGACAGACAAAAAGACACACACAGGCAAACTTAAAATGAATACCATATGTTCCTATCTTTGGATATCTTAACATTGGGATGGATTTGTTGTTTAATTTGATTTAACAAGATTGCACTTTCTTACAAAAACCAATATATTGAAGCAACAATAAAAATAAAACCAAATGGCAATATTACATCACAGTTCTATAAGTTTTACCATAAGCAGTAACTAATCACAAAGCTAAACATCTGATTATAGAAAGATAAAATTGCTTTACTGTCTAAAGCATTTATACATAGCATGTATATAAGCACATACATTTAAAATCTACATAATCTGGAATACCGTAATCAAAAATAACGTTGAACAGTAATCATTGATATTTTTAGGAGGAAAATTCTGTGATTTCCATGGATCAAAGCTTTTATGTGATAGTTATTTGGGACTATTTTTGTGGAAGAATTTGCAAAATGTACTACCATTCAGATTATAGTTTTCAGAACTCTTTGCATGGGGATGATTTTTCAAAACTCCTACTGTCAGCATAAATTCCCAAATATTTTCCCCCACACAAATATTCCACATTAACAGTAATAAATCTTTCAGCTAGATGATGGGGAAATTTAACCTACATGTATATTCTAAACAGCTTCTTTCAAATTTTTGGTTTGCAATGAGACAAATAGTATTTAAGCTAAGTTAACTTACACCCATGGGCTTTACAATCTGATTAAAATCAGATCCTAGATGCTACAGATTAACGATATGTTGCTACAACGATCCTCGATGCAACACTCGATGCAACATCAATCAAGAATACAGTGACACAGCGTTAATTGAGAGCAACGAGGATCTGATTTCAATCAGATTGTTAGGCTTAACAATCATCTCCAATCTATTTACTGTTAATTGACTTTGATCAGGGGGTGGAAATTGGAATGACTGAATGACAAAAAAAAAAAAGATTAATGTTCTTGCATTATTGCTTATAAATGACTAGCTTTCACACTGTTTATAGAATCTAGCCTACAGAGGGGCCATGTCACCAATGCTACAAGCAAATACTGTATGGCTACTGTTGTTAAAGCATGCCAAAATCAAATTCATACATCTACATGTATTTTGTTCTGATTTACATACTGTAAAATTTTCATAAATAACGAAACAGTACACAAAACTTTTTGAGTGATCCATACAATATGGCGACCTGCAATCTTCGAATTATGGTGACAAGGCCCTCATAACATAAGTTTCACCTTTTTCTTTTTTTTACTGAATATCTTTTTTACATGGTGATTCTAAATAAATAAATCATTCACTTTAAACACAAACTAAAAGGTGATTAATGCTGGTGTAAAACATAACAGCATGCATTTCTTTACACAGTGTTCTGTGAAACAAAAAGTCAATCACTAAGTCTATTAATTCACAGCAGGACTTTTTAAAGAATCAAAATTTGGAGCTTAATATAAGAAAAATTATAACAAAAGTTTCTCAGTTTTTGAAAGACAGATATTAATCCTACATAACAAATAGTAAGGTCATTAAGGAGAGGATTCATACACTGTATTATACAATACAATGAAAAAATAAAAACAAAATTTCAGTAAAAAAGTTTCCCGTGCTTGATAAATCAAACAAAGTTAACTGAAATAAGTATCAGTACTAGTAGGTGCTAAAGTGATTTAACAGTTAACAAAATAACTAAATGTACATACTGAAGATGAAGTTTGTTATTATCACAATCCAAAACTAAATTTTCATCAAAGTTCATTAGAAAGAAAAAAATTGATATGTGTTAAAATCATACCTTTTTTTGCTTTGCAAAAAATAGTGTCAAAATTAAATGCACATGAACATTGCAAAAATCATGCAACTCACTACTTTATCTTTTGTATTTTATCTACCCATACATGCTAAATCATGCAAACTTTTACAAACAAGTTCATTTAAGTTAACAATATGATTAGAGCATTTTTTCAATTAGTCTCTATTTCCTATTCCTTATATTTTTTAACTTCTTTTGAAATGCATAGAATTCATCTGTATCGGTTACCCAAATTTCAGCTCATTTCATCAGTTCTCAAATGTACTACATGTATAATGAATTACTAAGAAAAAACAGTTCTGCACATACCTTTGCTGCTTCATCATCTTCATCATCATCTTCTTCATCTATGCTCACCTGTTTAATAATCAAAATAAGCTCATTAACGATTTTTTGTTTCATTAGGTGAATTCTCTTATGTTACAAGTGTCAAGCACTGTTCTGCAAGTCATTACAATTAAATACGACTTACCACTTCCTCTTTGCTCTCAACAGAAAATGCTTCTTTTGCAGACTTGATAAGATAGTTTTTCAAAAAAAGTATGAGCAACGTCACGGGTAACATGTATGGCTCGAAAAACCAGGTGATGATAAGGAACACCTATAACACATAAGTAGTATTAGGGAACATGCAACTATAATAAATTTCGAAAAATCAAATCTGATTTTTCATAGTCACTATTAAGAAAGTGAAGCAACTCAATGAATGAAATTTCAAATGCCATTCTCTTTGGCAAATTTCTTTAAAGTTCGTTTTCTAAAAACTCTACAGGATTGAAAATTTAATATAGTTTGGGATTGACTGAACATTATCTAACAATAATTAATTTTAATATAGTCGTACAGTGTTTACAACTGAGAATTATAAATAAGTACATTCTTCTCGGTTAATTTGACTTGGCATGCGCAGTTTGCTATGAAACTGTTAAGGACACAAAATCTTTGTTTAATATCCGAATACTAACTGTGAAGGCAGTAATACTCCTAGCCTTGGACTCCCATTCAAAACAGCTTTGTAGAAATTTACCGACCTCCATTATAGATGATATAATTTGCGTTACTCTGTTAATGTTCCTTTTCATCAGCTGAAAATATCAGAAAATCAAATTATATCATAGACACCAATATCCAAGGTCCCATGGGTCTTCAAAATATTAACAAGTCCCGATGATTTATGGGACCTTTCCACTTAATTTTTTATATCCCCAAACACTGGAAGCTCCTAAGGGAACTTATGTTCGTGATGATAAAATGAAAGGCGATCTTGAGTCGCAAATTATAGACCTTTGATTGGCATCAGTTACCACCAGAAAAATGGATGATATTACAGGATGTTCTTCTGGCTTCCAGGGTAATCATAAATCAATTATGTATACAGTAGATTGAAGATAATGCAGGGAGTTTCCTATGATTTCTCATCAAAGTGTGTCAGACTGAACAGCTAAAACTACTTAATTTTATGACATTGACATACCGAAATTTTGAACTTTGGATCAGGTTGCATAAATTTTTCCTCTCTGGGGTTCACAGTACGAATGGCAGCTTTCACCTAGGAGAAAAAGAATTTCCAATGTAATGAAAATGAAACGTGAGCATCCGTTGTATTCTACAACTCTCATTCAACAAATACACTAAATAAAATTCATCATAAACTAATGCAGAGGATGATGCTAACAATTTCATTACTTTTATCACCTTTTTTCCATTAATTATTTATGCAAAATGAAAAAAAGTGGTGTTGTGAATGACTAATTAATATATAAATTTACTGGGTTGTAAATGAAATCCATTTCCAGTAAAATGGCTCCTTTGGATCTTCCTAGAAGTTTTTTGTCCTTCAACGCATACCATCGCCTCAGTCCTCTCTTCATCTACAGGAAATCAGACTATATTGAATTAGATAAAACACATATCACATATCTCAGATGTTTACATCAAGAACCCACGCTGAGAGAGAGAGAGAGAGAGAGAGAGAGAGAGAGAGGAGAGAGAGATAGCTTTAGCTTTTTACCAGAAGAATAGGAATGGCGACTTTCCCCAGGAATTCTGCCTTTTTATCCCTGTCCTCATCAAACACTGTCACCTCTAACACAGAGTGGATGTCCTTCACATTGCTGCAAACAAGCAAACACACAAGATAAATTCAAGTATATAGTTGAAAATAAAGATTTGTAGGTATCTCTTTTAATCATCTAGCGGTAGTTAGGAAACTTAGGGTATGTGTACAGGTAAAGAGATGTACTGCAAAGGAAAAATTCACTTGATAACATTGAGTGCTAGAAATTCCTTTTGAGATGTGTAGAGGTACTTACAATGTGAAGACTTTGTTCCACTCTGGGTTGAGAGTTTTGTACTCTGTCTGTGTCTGGAGTCGGGCATTGACCAGCTCCAACACACAGAACGGGTCACTCTTCCCTCCAATGTCAGCTGCCAGCAAGCCCTGGGCACGGATCACTGCAAAATCATCAAACATAAAAACATTCTACTAGAACAGCAAGAGGTTATAGGTTCACATCCCAGCAGAGGAACTATTTGTCTATGTTGCAATTGTTACTATTCTTTTGTCATAGAAAAACCTTTAACTTATTTTGTAAAACAATGTACCAATTTAAACTTAAAGTGCACTTACAAAAATATGAGAGTTATACATATAAATTCACCAGAAAACAAAAGTGCCCTGACAGATCACAACTGCTCACCTTTCACTTGAAGCCATCCTATGTCTTTCAGGTTTTTAAAGGAGTTGATTATCCCCTAAAATGTCAATTAAAATGAAATCATATGTATGTAAATATCAGATAAAAATTTGAGTTGTAACTCATCAAATTTTAGAGGTTCTATTTGTTGTGTATGGGTATGATTAGTGTCTGTGTCATATATACTGAATATAATTTAAAAATTCCATGTAAAAGTATTTCCAGTAATAGGCTTTTCCAACATTTTTAACATGTAAAGCAATTCTTTACACCCTTCAAAATGTTTTCATAGTGTAAATATTTAATGGAGATTACTTTCCAACACAATTCATTAGGCCCAACATGATTATGTTTTCACAGTAATCATATATCAATGCAGCTGTCTAATTAAGTGATCAGAGATGAAGGGAATCAATTCATTCCCAATCAAAACAACACCCAATATTTCCTTTATGCTGATTCATGTATATTTCCTCAAGATGCATAAAAAAAATCAATATGGATGTTTTGCTTAAGTTTTGCATTAAGGGATAATAAGGGGGATTGAGTGTTTATTTTCTGTCTGCCATAGAGTGATTTAGTGACGACTTACATAGCTGCGGTACAGGTCGTCTCTTTCCTTGGTGTTGGTGGTGTAATTGATGAGGTCGGTGATGGTCTCAGCTCCCTGAGTCCCGCTGATCGTAAGCAGGAGTTTGATGGTGCCAGCTCCGTCCTCCAGATCTTTCACTATCGTGTGTGTTCTCTCCTTTTCTATTTCCGAAAGATCGATGGTAGCTCTGATGGAAAAAGACGAGATCCCACTTAATTATTGAATCAAACGCCGACACATGAAAAAAGGATATATGTTTCATTGTCAATACAGAGAACCCATCAGCAGGCCTTTTTACCTCTTTTGATAGAGGTAAATGGCACACACTTTTCAAAGAACTTTGCAATGTCTCTTTTAAATAAAGTCCATTGACATTATGAATGTAACTATAGCTCTTGAAACATTTTACTGAATGTGTTTGAAAATAACATCAAAATCTTCTAGTGGCAACAATGAAAAGGTAAACTGTGCTTGGAATCCTATATTTATAAAGAACATGCTGATAAAATTCATTATTACTAAATGTTTCAGAAATACATGTACAAAATTTGCTTTCCAAAACTAGTTTCTTCATCAGACCTTTCTTGTCTTATTTTGAGGATAATCTTTTGTTTTTGTAATCAATATGTAATTTTTAAATCATAATAACTAGTATTTATAGTGACTGGTGTAGCAGAGCAGCAAGTCTGCAATATAGCAGTTGTAAAGTACAAAGACAGATGGACCTTAAACAGATACCCTCTACCCTGATGCATTTTCATATGTGCATGAAAAGGAAAAGAGTGTGTTCATTATCTAGCAATATGTCCTCTTTTCAACATGATCATAAGGGTCACAAACCTGCCCATGAAATCGTCCGACCTCAGGTCATGGTCATAGACACTGATGTCCAGAGTCTGACTCTGGTCGTCAAATATCCGAAGACTGAACTGCTCCAACCACCGTGGATTCAGGGTCTTGTATTTGTGCTGAAAATACATGTAAATGACATATTAAATAAATTAAAGTCTGCTAACAGAAAATGTGATAATATGAAAAAAAATATTTTGAAAGTACAGAAAGTACTGTTGATTGGTTTTTATTAAGAGGTATGAAGACAAATAAGTGAATATTTGTCTCTCACACTCCACAATTTTGCAATGTGGTCCTCACAACATATTTCCCAATAATTTCAGAAATTTTTGTTTTTGTTTCAGATATATAAATTATATAATATCCCCATAAGTTAATTTTCCCGGACACATACTTTACTCTTGTACTTCTCCTGACCCAGCCTGAACTTGACATAGGGGTCACTCAGTCCGTTATCGTCCATAGCCATGAGATTCTGACCCTCCACTAACACAATGTTCACGATTCCACTCCAGATCTGCATCTTCAGTTTCCTGGCCTGTGATTCTAGACTGCCTGCAGACTTCTTAATTGTTGTTGTTCTCGACTGCTGGAACTGCTACAAAGACAGAAAAACTCAAAAATCTTAACATCAGAGATTTCCAGGTCTCCAGATGACAAATGAAATAATGATTGGCTTCACAATAAATAAATAGTGATGGGTTTTTTATTACAGATAAAACACTAAATAAGTGTTGTTTTTGTTTGGCATAACTTGCATGTATATTACTGCATTTGTTTAAATAAAAAATCTTAATGTTAAACATCATGTTATGTAGCAATTATATTGATTTTATAATATCTTAAATATCATTTAATGACTATTTCCAAATCAATAATAACTCAATATACCTGCCCATTTCTTTAATGATTAGGATCTAAAATTCCATTTAATGGGGAAATAGCTTCATCCTTCACAGCAATAATATTTTAAGTATAATCCTGACAAATTACCATGCAATTCCTGCTGGCGGAATGTACAGTTTAAAGCATTTCTGCATCACAATTAAGAAACCCACTCCTTTCCTGCACTATATACTTTTGAAATGTCATGCAATGCATCGCTTTTCATATAAAGAGCAGTTAATTATACCAATTTGTTGAATTGTTGCAAACATAACATTTGTTGCTCATAAATACTGACCTTCTGCAATTCTGAAACTTATTTACCAAAAAAAAGGATAAATTAACGCATGTCTTACTACTGTATCTCAAACTTCTTCAATCATGAAACACTTGATATTACTGTAAATTAATTGTCATAAAACAATTTAATAATCAGTTAACATCAAGAGTACACACTAGAGAACACACTAGATATTTTGCAAAATTGGTGATAACTCAAGGAGTGACATCTCTGACACAGCATTTTATTTGCATGGGAAACTTAACATTAGACATGGATACATTTTTCCATATTGATTGTATAAAACACAATTTTTAATGGTTTACCAAAAGAGACCAAGAGAGAAAAACAATTGTCAAGTTCATCATTCCTAATTTTCATGGCTGCCAAAAATGAATTGACATTCAGAAGCTAACTGAATGATCATTCACAGAGCTCTGTGTTTAAATATGTTTGAACGAGACAGTTTCAATAGTAATATCACGCCAATGACCAGACATTTCACACTGAACCACATCTATCATCTCCATAAATAGTTATCTAGATACTGATTCAGACTTTTGGCAGTTTCATCTCAAGACTTAATATTCATTTTCTATTTTGTTATTTTAGGTTTGATATCATAATGGAGTTGTGAAAACGACAGGAAATCATTTTTTATCATTGATTTTCTAGATATAAATCAAATCAAAATTTTCTTATTGTTTATATTACGTTACTCCTCAAGGATAATTTGGTTTCACAAAACACTAGCATTTATAAATAAAAACCTGATCTTGTGAATCTCTTGACAATCTATTCTGGGTGAATTAACTTTTCTCCCACAGCATGCTAAATGTGATCATAAAATAAAGAAAAACCCATTTTGAAAATCTTGAGTGATGTGCAATATTTTTTCTTAAGAAACAGAGTTCTAACATTGGCCATGGCCTCCCATGAAGGCACATATAATATTTTATCTTGGAAAGAAACTCATTGTAACCCAGATTTCTTAGAACAGACCATATATTAAGTACAGAAATATAAGACATAATATTCTACATGTATCCCCTGAGTCAGCATCTTGACCAATACCAAAATTGAAGCATGGCAGACACACCAATCCCTTGTGCCATCTAATCTGTTGTATGCAACATACTGAATCATAAATGACACAAGATTGCTAACATGGGAATATTATACAAGAATCATCATCACAGCATGTTGATGTAGACAATTTAGACACATTTGGATGTAATCTAATTTTATATATGATAGTAGAAATCTACTAAAAGTTTGATTTTTATTAATGCAGTCAACCTGCATATACATGTATTAAGTGTATTTTACTACTCAGACTTCAAGATCTAGCCCATCCTCACCCCCAATACATCAAAATAAAATACCCTAATTTATCTCTATGGTCTACAGAGACCGATCTATCTAATGCTAAGCCCAGTAATGGTCAGTCTTCTCTTAGCAAGAAATGAATGAGTCCCTCTAATCACTGTAGAAATCAATAGTGACTACCTCTCCTGATAAATCCTTTTGATCAAAGACTGTTGTCTTAGATCCTTGACATTGCCTAATCAATTTGAACTCTTCACAGTATTAGATAAAGCCAAAAAAGGGTTTTATTGCTTTAATAATAAGAGCAGGGTCATTATATCAAGAAAGTAGTGATGAATTTCAGACCAATTAATACATGAGACAGGAGCATTCAAAATTTTAAATCAACAGATATACGAAAGAATATAATGATATTAAAACTACTGTGCAACTTTTAGAAATTTATTCTTTATAATACACCCTTTGACAATTTCTAATGCAAGAAAGATTGCTACTTCTAGTGTCCCCTTTTTTAAAGGCATTAATAAATTTCAGCACAAAATTTAAGTCACAATTTAGCAATTTGGTGAAACTGAATCCAGAGACCTGTTCAGCTGAACATGAGCTAACAAGTGCCTGCAAAAAATCCCAATACAAAACAATGTCTAATATTTACATTCCACATATTTTTTGCATGTAAAGTGTGTGGAAAGCTACTGCAGTTATAACACTGTAACATACAAAGATTACTGAAAGGTAAAATGATGAGTTTTATTATGATGTCACAAACGTTGAATGCTGTTAAAGTGCAACGTCACAAGCAAATACAGTGGCTCTTCCATTAATTTGAACTTGCCTTTAGGATAATACAGTGATTTTGAGGTATATTTCACATTTGCGGACAAGGCAAAAAGTTAAAAAAATGTAAATATAAGCACTAAATTCTTATTTTTGGATATCGTCGGTCCTATAACACACCAGGATGTGCAGACAAATTATCATACCGTGCTAATGCGTGGTATTCAATTTGTCTGTACGACCTATGTTATAGGACCGACGATAAACAAAAATAAGCATTCAATGCTTAAGTGCAGCCCCCAGCGACCCACCTCTTTCTCTTCCCCAGACTTTGGCACCAGTTTACACTGTAGTAGAATGTAGCCCATGTATTCATCATCCTTCTTTTCTTTCAGCTCCAACTTCAATTCTGTAGGGCTGCAAAATCAAAACAAATTTTTATTATTACTTTGCAACATGTTTCTAATAAAAAACCTATTTCCAATTAAAATTTATCCATGCATGTAATTAACTTCAATTAGGAGTTTGTAAAATACCATCATTGATGTATTTTTGTTGCATAAAATTGTTATAGTTTGTGACATTCACCTAACAACCTGAGCTGTGGACTCATGCAAAAGCAATATGAGATGACTTGATTGTCATCTTCGTATACTCTAAGAATTTCTTTGATTTCTCCCTAAGCAACAAAGCAGCTATTCCATTAAGTCTTTATGAGGCTATCTAATGACTAATATTTATCAAATTTTTCAGAATTATTAACATAACCATGTTTTTATGTTTACAATAACACAACCATCAACAATAAGCGTGTGCAGTAATCATTGTGATGTCATTTAAAAGTTCACACAGACTTAAACGTGTTCGCTATTCTATAGGTTCATACAAGGAAGCATATTTGCAAAGGTAAATATTGGTAAATATATTCCTTGAAATTCGAAAAATTTCCCAGAGAGCACTACCCAGGTAGACAAACTATACATGTTCAAAATGAGCTGCAATGTATTTGATTTTAAACATCCATACCCCCCCCCCCCCCCCACCCCCCTCACAAATCAAAGGACTGAAGGCCTGAGAGGCGCATCGCATTGAAGGTAGCTAAAAACATCACCACAAGCATTTTTATGGCGGCATGAGACAACTGAGTGTTTGACTATCTTCCTTGATGAGTGGTTAAAGTATCAGGCTTGTAAACCACAAATACAAAGTTCGAATGTGGCTGAGGTTTTTGACCATACTTCAGTATTGTCTGATTATTAATCATTCTTTCAATAAATAATGCATATTTTTCACTTATTTGAATTAAATACCCTTTTTATGCACCATGCCAATTATGCAAGGTAGCTCCGCAAGGTGGCGCGCTTTTCCTCATTCAGTTGGACATCGTCTTATTCGTTTTATCAAGTGAAAAAATACGAAATCTGTTCCTAGCTATAGGAAGACAGCCACTTACTCTCATTTTAATATAAATATTTTATATACGAAATTATTACATTTGTTTACCTCCGATATTCAAACAATTAACGTCACTGCTTTTAAATTAAAGTACGAACTGTTGTTATGCAAATTATCTCATCGGTTGACTGATCCTCTGTCTCTATCATACGTACATCGCATTGCAGGCTCATCTGCGTATTAATCTTTGTTTTGTTCTTTCATTGATGTTGATGTTTTTTCAATGTGTAAAGGAGATATCTGTTGTAATGATTTGTTGATATTTTTAAAACGTACACTGAATATATGTTTCTGATTGAAAATACGTAACAATCAGAACGGCACTATATATTTATTGGCGCACTGATACTTGAGTTCGATGACGCCGCTTGTATATAAGCCGAGAGAAGTGAGCCGACAGCAATGAGGCTACATCGCTGATAGCGATGCGCCTCAAAAAAAAGAAAATTTAAGTGAGACTATTAGCTTTAAACATTCTGGCTGGGAGTTTAAACTGATGAAACTGCCTTACCTATTGAGATTCAGCATGGACAGGTCAATTTCTGCCGCACCCATTCGATCGTCTGAAACTCCTCGGTCATAATCATAACATTTCACAGACACTGGCTTAAACACATCCTCAATAGGAATTGTAAACTTCTCATCCCATTTTGGATTCAAGTTTTTGTACACAGTTCTACTCTTATAATACTGTTTGCTGCCAATTTTAAATTTGACATATGGATCACTGGTTCCTGTAAAGGAAATGAGAAATAGTTAGCTTCAGAGCGCTACCCAATCAGAATTAGTAACTTACAGAGCAAAACTTAACATCCCCATCTATTCATAACAAGTTTGAACCTAAAGTAAACTTTCATGAAAGTAAATGTATAGCTGTAGGAAACATAGTGGACAATCACTTTTAATGATTATGATCATCTAACTTACAATGCTGCATGGACTCTGCATGATTGGATTGAGTCTATCATACATGAAGCTTTAAGTTAAAAAATTGTAGAACATTATTATCTTGTTTGCTATCATTATCAAACCAGCTTTATTAATAATGTTTGAGTACATCAATGTTTTGTAATGAAGATAAAAATTCAGCTGGACTTGTAGGTAAGATTTTATGTACAAGTAATGTTTATGTATGTCAAAAAGATAGATTTCATGTACCAGTAACATTTATTTATGTCAAAAAGATATGTTTTTGTGTACAAGTAATGTTTGCATATATTTTGTGTGCTTGTCAGATGCATGATCAAAACTTCCTAAGAGTTCTTTTTCCCAACTTCATACATATATTAAGCTTCCTTAATCTTGAGCACAAAGCTTAGATAACCATCAAGTCTGACTCCTTCTCACCGAGGAGTTGACAATTAACATAGCTAACTCTGCTTTCTTACAAACTATAAACATTTAAAAACAAAGGCTGAGAAAAAGATCCTAACCACAGCCCTATGGTAAACATGTTTTCATCTGACAATCTGGCTAGCTTTACCTCACAGACAGTAAACATTAAAAATGAAATTAACTAATCTGGCTAGCGTTACCTTAATACAGACTGTAAAACAATGGCTGTACATGTTGAGATACATGTAATACTAACCACTGCTATCTCTCACAACCAAATCCTTGCCTTCCTTGAGCCACACATCCAAATGGAAGAAGGAATGCTGCATCAACTCATGTCTGCGTTGTCTTATGCTTGTGTCCTGCAAATACACAAGAAATCATAATTAAAGCATATTCCTTTCAAAATGTCAAAAGGTACAAAAAAAAGAAATTGCACAAGTTAACATACGGGGTATCAATGACAAAGGTGCACAAGTCTTTATAATTTTTTTTCAAATGATCAATGAAATAACTTCATGCTTTGAAATTCAATACATGTACTGTCTATCAAGAAATAAAAGACAAAAAACTTAGTGTGGAATCATAAGAATTTGTGAGGGCTAAATTCACATGGTTTTCACAGGTACATGTACCTCATATCCACAAATTAGCATCTCTGACTAATCTTAAAACAAAGTATAGACTGTGTACTTATTATTAATTATAGTTACAAGGGTATTCATAAAATAACATTCGAACAAACTTTTTAAAAAAATGACAATCCACAAAATTGAACCCCAAAAATTTAAATGACTTTGCAGTAACTGGTAATTAAAATTAAGGTCAAGATCTAGTAAATGATTTCAGAGTGTCTTTTTGGTGCTAGAACCATAATTGATTTGATGAATCTTTTCCCGTATTTTACGGCTTTAAAGAAATTATGTAGAAAATAAAACAATTTTTGACATTCTATATTTAATCACAGGAAAAGTAATCCCGGTACCTATATTCAATTTGACATCATTTTAAAGAGGAGGTCAAAAGCTTGTTTAATGCCGTTTTTGGAGAGACTGTAGGCAATCTAGATATATTTCATTAGTCGAAAATGGACAAAACTCCGAGATTTGTTACTTTTATCCTTCATATTTCATAGAAAATGGTTGTTTAAAACATGATTTTTCATTGTACTTACCAAAAATTTAAGCCCCTGTACACCCTATGAAACAGTGATATTGTTAGGAAGCAACATTAAAAGAATTTATATCTTGAATTTCATAAACCTGTAGGCACCTTTCATTTACTAGATCTTGACCTTAACAGTGTCCATAATTGCTGAGAAAAATTGCTATTTACAATAGCAGGCGAAATATAAAGATTTTGTTGCTGATTTAGCATTGATCATTCGGTTAAGTACTGGTATTTTCAATATAAATAATATTGTAATCAAGTGTGAGTACAATGTATTGCACAATATTTATGGGTTTTCATCCTGTTTTTTCTAAAAACTGCAAGACAATCGACCAAAACACTTAAACAACTTATTGAGAATTGATTCATCTTGACAACCACTCAGCAGAAGGAAATATGTTTTTAACTGATGGAGGATGCATGCTCATTAGTATCAGAAAATGGGACAGTCGGACTTTTTTAAACTTCTGGTTCAGGAAAAAACACATACACAACCTATTCATATCCAACAGAAAGCAAATATTGTAAACTGAATCCCCACTGATTATTAATGCACTGGCATCTCAGTTCCTCAGAAGAATTAAAATAAACACAACCTTACTTTATTGCCATAAAATACTATATCTCTGAATGAATGTCATGATGGAAAGATGATCTAATTTCACATAATTGATGTTCAGAAGCAAACATTTGGTATTATCCATTAGTTTTATTAACTATGAGACATACAGTGCATTGATTGCTCCAGTACTATCTATAGAAAATGGTCCTGGAGCATTTAAATTGCTCTCTATATTCCTGAATTTCAAAAGCCAATTTAAAACAAAGCAATTACAAATTGTTGGAATTACACCAAAAAAGTGATGCCATAGAAACACATGAATTATGAATGTTCAGATAGCTGTTAAAGATATTTTTTGTATTAAGTATAACTAGGATGTTGGTACAACAATATCTGACAATTTTTAATAAATGTGGGTTGAGGATAGGAGCAGATATTAGACCTTTGAAATATACAGTAATCAGTCCTTAGTCACATTTAACTAGAAGAAAGGAAATGGAATACAATTATTCTTTTATGAATTGTATGTTAAATACATTAAATTTGAAAATCAAATTTTCTATATCTGTATGATATAGTTGCGTAACATAAAAAATCAACCATAGTTACATTATATAAATAGTGCCTGTTTGGGAGGGCAACAGTTGAAATTGACACCCCTCGAAAACCATTGTCAACCGACGCTTGAAATTGACACCCCTCGAAAACCATTGTCAACCGACGCTTGAAATTGACACCCCTCGAAAACCATTGTCAACCTCCGCTTCGCGTCGGTTGACAATGGTTTTCGAGGGGTGTCAATTTCAACTGTTGCCCTCCCAAACAGGCGAAGCGGAGGTTGACAATGGTTTTCGAGGGGTGTCAATTTCAACTGTTGCCCTCCCAAACAGGCACTATTTATTTTATTATACTGAATGTCTTAATTTTAAAGAAAACTTTACTGCTTTTAAATTTTTTGACGTAAATTCTACGGCGAACCATACGCGCATAATTTACGCGCATGTAATAATTCGTTGTGTTACCCGTTGCCAAGTGTGTTGCTAACGCTGATGGTAATAGAACGGATTATAAACTGCATCTAAACCAATCAGATTTCAGTATTTAACATGAAAGTATGATAATATAAAATAATGAATGTATCAATTAATAAAATCAAGACATGCAAATAAATGTTATATCAACCCTGCAAATCAGCCTCCAAAACACTTTACCTGCTCTAGTTTATCATTGCACTCAAATACCAAGAAGTTTGAGTCCTCTGAAACCACAGGGATAACATCCCCTGAGTGAGATCTCTCTCGAGTAGACTCGGATTCCCCCAATTTTGAGTTCACAGAGATTGCAGAAGGCTGCCTCTCTAGCCTGTGTCTGTGTCTGACCGTGCTAGCCCCCTGTTCTGACCTCCCTAGCAGAGGGGACACTGGATAGGACCGAAGCCTCTCTTCTGTCCCATCGTTGCTCTCAGTATCATAGGAAACTTTCTTATTGGTGAATATACTGGTCTCGGAGGCCGATCGAGCTCCGTTTGGTGAATCAATTCTATCGTCTAATAACTTATGCAAGCTTTCCATTGACCTTGACAAATTGTCCTCAAGATCATCCTGAGCTGAGGTTTTCCTATGTGACTGTAGAAGTTTGTGTCCCAGTTTTGTAAATATTGACCCCTTCCTCTTTCTGGGCGATTCAATTCCCAAAGTCTCGGAGCTTTTGGTTTTCTTTTTCTGTTTCGATTTTGGCGACTGCTTTGGTGAACCGCAGCAGTCCAGGTTTCTTTCAGCAGAGTCTTGTACAACATCTTCTGTTCTTCCCTCTTCCATTTTGTTCACATTTGAATAAAAATTTCAAATTCAAACACATCAAAACAGTTCAGCCAGTTCAATCAATTTCACATTAAATAGTAAAAGGCTTGCACTGTTTCACTTCAGTAGTAATAAAACAGAATACAGGACACTTACAAAACAATTGATGCTGATGAATTGTATTTCAGCCTCCCAACACATGAACAACCAGGGCCGTATGTATATTGATTGAAACTTCTTTTGTATTACTAATGCGACAATTATTCACTGCTTTTTATAACTCTGTAGAGAAATTCTACATCCGTAAAGTCACAGAAATCACACGTTAAATCAATGGAAAACCTGCATAAAGCAGATAAAAACCATCCAATGTTCCCTGGACTGTATAGAGTCATAATCTACATCTGACGTATTTGAGAGTTGGAAGAAAAACACTTATACTGTACCAACAGACTTACTGAGGAGAGTTGTGATAATTCACTGTTTCATCAATAAACTTTATGCATAATTGATGCCTAATAACCAATTTCAGCATTTAATGAATAATTGCTATAAAGCACATCCCAAATGAAACAAAACATGACAAATAACATATTTTCCCAGCAATATTTATCTGTTTTTATCAAGCTGCATTATTCAGCAGTTTGGACAAGGTATCCACTTGGCTCCACAACAAACCCTGTAGCGGCCATTGGTTTGGTGGTTTTTAGCAGATTGCAGTCTTTTATACTCCAGTCAATCAAGCTATTGGTCTGGCCCAGTCACAGACTTGACTCCCATCAATGAATGAACGAAGCCTATATGAACTCGCCACCATTTCCAGTCCGATATTGTATTTCCATGTCTCTGTCCAGACAGACACTAAATGATTAGATTTTTTTCCTGACCCACAATCAAGCCACCATTCAGAGGGTAATGTTATAGCTTTTGTGTGTGCATAGTTATGACAAATAGCTGCAGGATGGATAAAAAAAATCATTACAAAACATTATGATCATGTTCCTGTGAGACTATGATGGAGTCTTGATGTCAGATAGTCAGGGCTGTCAGAGTTACATGTGAGTTACATGTGAGTTACCTCCCTTGATTCATCTCGCAAAATATAAACAGGAAATTTGTAGCTTCCCCTCTCGTTTTATCAGTTTTATAAAACAATTGATAGATAAAATGATTTGCTTGGTTTAAGTATATACCAATATAGGACTTACTTTTCCTTGTCATTTGTTAATCTATAAATAGTTTTCAAAAGTGTATCTTGACACAAATTGATAGTTTTGATGTTCTACACGGTTTAATTAATGCAGAGATACATCAAAATTATTAAGGAATTTAAGGTTGGGAACATGTAGATCTATTACTATATCATGTTACCAGCAAACACACCTTAACATAGGGAAGTCACTTCATGAACAGATAATCTCTTATTTCATCAATCGTTTGAGTAAATGTAAAATGACCTCAGGTTAAATACTGTAGCTTTAAGCTATTTTAAACAAGTTTCATGTCCAACATAAAATATCAAGACATTACCAACCTAGATAATTATTCCTCTCCAAACACTTGCATTAATTTTAGTCTCTCCATTATACATTGTAATTAGATCAGATCTTGACTAAAACAATCCATTCCATTAACTATTGTAATCAATACTTAAAAATACTTTATAAAATCTTGTGAACTTGTGCCATCCAAAAATACTGCAATTACATGACTACTCCAAAATTGCATATTGCAAATTGCATATATTATTGCATTACTCCAAAACATCTGTTGTTCATAACAAGTACTTGTACTTGATATGGTTGGTTCCTCTTATGTAAACAAAGTACAATACTTGTTTGAACCAATCCTGCTTTTCCTTTACCTCTTACTACATGTATGTATATAAATTTTGAACCTCATGAAACATAAAATAATGCTTTTGAGAGAAATAAAAAAATAAACTTGAATTATGAAGCTTTTCATCACCTGTAGTAAAGAGTCCACACTTGAAGTATCACAGACAGACAGACATCCAGATTTGTGCTCTACCTCCGATACATCAGATGCATCCGAGTCTTCGTGGGGGACACACAGGTGATGGCTGGAGCCCTGCTGCTGTTGGTGATGGAGGGGATTGGGGCAAGGGGACTCATCAGCCAGGGTCACCTGTATGTCTACTTGAGACACAGAATCATGCTCAGTCACTTTATCATTCTCTGCTAGAGAAATTCCCTGGCAACTGTCATCATCTCTCTCTGGATACTCATCATCTGTGCCCGACTCTGTGTCGGACCACTCCCTTTTGTGCACTCCTGGTAAACTTAACAGGGAGCCAGAGAGAACTGATTTGGTCATGGCCTCCTTGTTGATTTTGTTAAGGTTTTCTGCAGACTTGGTAAATCTCCTTGCTCTCTTCTTGCTGCTGAATGCCCCTTTGACCTGGTTCGATACTCTCTTATACCATTTGTCCTTGTGGCCGTGTCTCATCATGATGGCAGCCGCAGACGACAGCACACTGTCTTCATCTGATGATGACATTGTGAAATCCTGAACTGAGACTATGAAAATAATGTCTTGATGACCTATAAATCCAGTTATAAAGGACAGGAATGTATTCAATCCGCGAACCCTTACAAGTTAATTATTAAGTGTCCAATCCCATGCAGCACATAACTATCCACCACACATAACATTAGAAGGAAGTTTTCGAACACTTGATAGAATCATACACCATTACCTATCAGATCGTAAACTCAAATGACCTATGGCACAGCACATGCAAATCAGTGAGGCACGACATTCTTCAGCACTTAAAACATCAAGTGGAATAGTGGCCTTCGGTGGCATACTTTAACATCCTTGGTCTCCGCCTATTCCTCATTTCTCCATGTGCTCTCTCTATAAGAAAGGACATGATCCCAGTCTTATTTCCATAGATTAAGCTTATAGCCTTCAGTTGCTGACCGACACATTTCTCCACTCCTGTGGAGCTTTATTAATTCCGGTATTGTTTTCCTTGTCGGCTGTGAAATCTAGTTTTATCTTATCCACTGCTCTTCATAATTACAGTAATGATAATGAGGCTGCCTGTTAGTTCTATGCATGCTGGTTCTATTATAACACACAGGTTTCTACTGTCTTGTGATAAATTCGTGCCAAAAGACATCAAAAGATTCCCATATTCTGACAAACCAATTAAGCAGAGAACATCTAACAATTTTAATCCTGTCATTATGTAATCGAGTTCTCTGAGCAATAGTTATCTATTTAAAGCCATACAATCATATTCACAAGCTCACACATTAACACACATTAATTCAAGGCTTAAAACACAAAGTCTAGCCTGAGATAATTGGATGTCACTGCATAAGATATCCTCACAGGAAGAAGTGTCACTTCTTTTTCCTTTTCAAATTGCAGGTTTTATTTGCCATGCACTTTATTTGAAGATTATATTAATGAAATCAGTTTATCATTCTCCATCAATGATATTTAACTTCACTGTATTTTCCACTGAAGGATCGATTAGCAATTCTCTAAGGCTATGAACTGCCTTTGGATACAGACATTTATAAATTCAATCTCACGTCACAAAAAAGAACTGGTAAAGACCACTTGCTTAATCAATCAACTCAGACAAGCAAGGGATAAAAAAAATGCTTTTTTGATGGAAACCTCTCGAAAAATACTAAATTTTTGTTGACATTGAGACTTTACTACATCAAACTCTTGTAAATCAATATTTAAATACTGAATTTGTTTAGTTCAGGAGGTTTTGATACATGGTTAAATCTTCCCAGGGATCTGTGCAATTTGAATGAATATGGAAGGATGAGAGAGAGAGAGAGAGAGAGAGAGAGAGAGAGAGAGATCAGTGATTGCAGATTTCAAAAGTTTAGTTCGAACCCAATATATTTACGATACATACATCCGCTCTGAAATTAATTCTAAAAATATTCAAATGGAAATCAAATGAATTTAATTGGTACTTTTCTTCATATAAACCCTTTTTTAAAAGGCAAGTTGGCGTAATAGTGAGTCTCAATATTCATAACCTACATGTATTTTATAAACCACTTGAAACAAACTGGTATTGGTCAGGTACCTCATAAATTTGTATATCTTTATTGCCATTATTATGATCTTCATGTACTGTAATTCCATGTTCCCACATTATAGAGAAATACTTGGGAAAATAAAATGAAACACTAGTACATTAACTGGTAATTCAAAATTTAAATTTCCCAATCTGTACACTTGATGTGTCAAAATTCTAAATTCTGGTAAACCTTGATGCAGGCTGAAAAACTCTTTTACAAGTCAATCAGTTTGTTTATTAATTAATCTAATACAAGGGGAAAAGGTTAGGTGATTGTGATTCTTAATTGTATGCTGCCTTATTTGATAACTGAAATAATGTTAGCAAAAGCCCTGTGACACTGAAACTGTTGCCCCTACTACAAAGGCATAAACTCGTAAAACTGATACTGTTTCAAAGAAAAAGCATCTGATGGCACTGGAGTCTAATGTTTAATGTATGACCAACTCATCAAAGCTCACAACACATACATAGTCTTTGGCAGTTATGAAAGCTAATTGTTCACTCTTCCTAATGGCTTCTGATGCTGCCGGTGTGTGTTGTACTGTACCGCTGCTTCATGGCTAGATGATGTGATCTATTCTAATGATTTCACTGGAAAGGATACACTTCTCTTACTTTAATGTCAGACATTCAGTCTATCATAGAAATAACTACCCTGTCACTTAGTAAGCAGGAACTTTCCTTCATTGCTTCTACTGTCACAGCTATAGTATATAGTTGTCTATTTCAAAGCTACATTCCTCTGGATTCTCTTGCATTGTGGTTTAGCTCAAGAATTCATTGCTGAAACTACAGGAGGTTATATTCCTCTACAAAATAGAGATCAAAGCTTCAAGTTTCACATCTCTAACAAGAACTTTCCAGGTACATGTTCTTAGATAATATGACAAAAATAAGGCCATATTGTGGGCCTTTCCTTAGATTTAAAGTGTCAAATTGAAACCTGTCCAGTTTCTTAATTTTTCAAAAAGGAAAGAAATGCTATAATATATACGTTGAGTAATTGGCCCCAAGCTGCACAATATATAATCTTGATCTCATTGCAAACATTCATAGACAATCGCAGAATATAGCATCTGTACTTAAGGTATCCGATCCATAATAGCCTATGTTCAATGAATCGGGATGCATGACAGATATGTATAGGGCTTAATACTCAGTATACTTGGATATACTTTTCATGTTTAAGTATCAGTATGTAAGAGTGGAATGTGTCCTAATAATTGACCTTTTCCTGTTATCGAAGAGTTGTCCCCCTTTGCTTTAAATCTATAAAATTCAATTCTAAAAACATCTATACGGTATAAAATTTGTTTTAAATAGTTTTCCTATTCCTAATGATTAAATGCATCTTTCCACCAGAGCATTTATTGATATTCTTAGTATTTACTTTTTTATTTCAAAAAATGTGCTTGTCCCCATAGACCTTAATGCAATCTTCATTAATTAATTACTGCTTAGTTAATGATATTTTTGAAAATTTCTCTCGGTTAATCTTTTTCTACTCTAAAATGCTTTGAATTAATATAAGAGTATTTAATACATGATTGATATTTAAGGTTAGAATAATTAGGTCCTAATATGGGTCGGATACCTTAAAATCCTATCTGCTTGGTAATTTAATTCCGATTGGTTTATCAGATATTTACTGCTCATTAAACAATGCAACGCAGCAATAATTGTCATCATTCTCAGCAATGGTTTTACAACTTTGTACATATATGGTATCCATTTGTAGCTATTCAGATAGGCATATAATGTAGATTCAATTCTTCAAAGAGAAAGGAAACTTTGTATCTAGTAGCAATCTTTCCAAGTTCATTAGCTTTTCATTCTTTTATGTCTTGAAGCACTTCAGACATAATAAAAACTGTACCGATAACAATATATTATGTATATATAGACAACTGACTAATGTAAATCCAAAACCGATAAATACACTCTTTTAAACAAGTCTTTGTAAATATGACCCTTAAGAGTAAAATCAATTTCACCCTCTTTCTCAACAAATGCACAGAAAAAAAAACTCCTATATGTTCAATAATACATTGTTTTTCAAAAGGAGATCACTTGGTAGTTGGTTTCCATTTTTAAAACGTTTCACTAATTACTGGATCTAATGACACAATACACTCTAATTTGACTTTCAGAAAGAACTATAAGGTTCACTTGGCATCACTGAAAACCCCCCAGAGAAATTGAATAATAGCCATGCTTCTGTTTTGATATAACAGTCTAGCCTAAAAGATGTTGAGCTAATACAAAGAACAATGCCAATATGCTGGTAACTAACACATTAAGTGAACCTATTTTCACAGTTAATGAAGAAGAAAATGAGAAAGTTAGTTCTTAAGATAATATCTGCTATACATGTTTTTGATGCCGATGTAAACATTCCTAACACAGCAGCCAACATAAACAATTTATCCTCAAAATAACAGGCACCTTCTAATCCAAAACTGAACAAGAATTTAACAGAAACATGGGGATTCATAGAATTCAATCCACCTAATAAATGGTTGGAACACCACAGAGCTAGAATATTTTAAAACTGGCCAGAATTTTATGGATGTACAGAGAGTGACTTCATATAGCCAAGAGGTTGTAGCCAACATAAACATCACATTTCTGTACCCATGCATCTTACACCTTTTCAAAGTATTTTAAAATACAAATCAAATACCTGGTCACATGTTTCAATTAAGACAGGTATTTCATCCCATGCAGTTACATCACTTTCTGAAGACCTCTGTTTCTCCAGGGTCTGCAACCTCTTTGTCACATTATGTAAAGGTCCAACCAATAAATTCTCAATCCATTCCTCAGATGTAGTCATTTTCAAATGAGCAAAAAACTCTCTCCGTTCCGATGGTGTATCCAATAAACTAAATCCTATAATGTGCAGGAGAGTTCTGATTTTGAGGCAAAACCTTATCTCTAGAAAATTCTGTTAAACTATCCAGATATAAAAAGTAACAGGTGGGATAAACTTCACCATTTTATGTTACAGCTGAAGCATGGCAGGATCAATAAGATTGGTGTATCAATCTCAGACAGAATCTGATCTTTTGTCAATTCCTCACTCAGAAGAATCCTAGCAAGAAACAACAAGTGATTACTTCAAATAAAACCAATCAGGACCTATAAAATCATCACCATTAAGAGATTATGCCTTGAATAATATTGCTTGTTGTTTTTGTTGAGTTATTATGATAAATGATTTAAGGAAGTATAAGGAAAAGGATCTAAGCTAGGATAAAGTAAATGATATGAGAGAGAGAGAGAGAGAGAGAGAGAGAGAGAGAGAGAGGGAGATAGAGAGAGAGATAGCACTGGTGATACATAAATATTTTTTTAAAAAGCTTGAAAAAAAACTTGATTTTGTGTCTTTTCAGTCTGATGAATAAGATACCAAAGAGAAAAAGAGATAACTGTCTGTAACGCTAATTGTAATGTTTGGGAAGTATGGATTCTGATACATGACATCAAGCTTCAAACCTCTAAAGCAATTTCATAAGAAAAAAGCTTCAAACCTCTACAGCAATTTCAAAAGAAAAAAGCTTCAAATCTCTACAGCAATTTCTAAAGAAAAAAGCTTTAAACCTCTATGGCAATTTCTAAAGAAAAAAGTTGTCAATCTAAAATTCATTTCGAAATCCCAATATCCTTTGAAAATTTGCATAAATCAACGGCAGTAATGACGCAGTGCTTGAATACAGTATATTGCACAATCTAACTTAGATGAGTCATGTGGAGATTCACACATTCACTCACAACATTATTTTACTAAAGCTTTTTATCACAACGAAATCAGCACTGGCTCAGTTCAGAAATCTTTTAACTTTGTGCAGACCATCGTAAAGCACAATTGATTCAATTGTTACAACAATTACACTGTCTTTCATCACATCCTACCCAATTCAAAGCCCATTCAAGCATAATCTGTATGCATTAATTGTTAGTACATATAACTTAGTAAATTGGGGCATTATTAGTCATCTATGAAAACTGGCTGAGCAGTCACATTTGAAGGCATTATCCCGGATGGTGCGATTAAGCCGTAACAAATGCAGAGCAAACAATACTTTAAAGTTTTCCATAAAACATATATCAGTACTGTACTAACTCCTTCAAGCTTGCAATTTCCTTGTATATTGACAAGTCATGATCTATTTTGGAATTTAATGAAAAAATGCGAAAAGATTTACTAAAGAAAATGGGAAAGATAAATGAACCCTTTCATGGTCATCATATCTCGGACCATATGCAGAGAGTTTCCAATGTTTCCATGCTTCAGTTTTAAACATTATTAGAATGAACCAAAACCCAAATTTTTTTTCTATATATTATAACTTTACAAACAGAATATGAATTTTTGCTCAAAACAACACTGCAGGTGCTAAAAAATTAGGTGAATTACTTATAAGGCCATACAAAATTAATATTTAAATTCTCATCCTTATTTGCAAAAAATATGGGGCAGGTGGACAGATTTTATTTATTATTTTTTATTTTTTTAAAAACACCTTTTTCATTGTTCATGTTCTAGAAATAACAACTGCTCTATTTTTATAAGTTGTTAATGCTAATGTGTTCAGGTTGAACACCACTATTAATTTTTACTATATATTCTTACCAAAATTATGCAACTTTAGACACGGGTGGCGAGTTTAAAACAAACTTCTGGGAAAATCCTTCTTTACCACTTTTAAAACAACTGTTCCTAAACAATTTAGTAGCAAAAAACACACAGCCATCCACAAAGGCACGAGAGTTTGTTTACATCAAAGTTACACGTGCTTGAAAATCATGTCCAAGCCTTTTCACCCCGCTGCCGAAACAACTGGCATCAAAAATTCAAGTGACCTCGTATTTTTACAAAAGTGGGAAAATCCGGCATTTTACACGTTGTTTTTCATCTCATAAAAAAATACAGTCCCTGTCGCTGGCGGAAAACCCCTAAAAACGAAGGGGAATTCAGGAATTATTTTGCCTCAGCCATGTTTTGACGTGAACCTTCGAAAAAATAGTGTTGTGAGACCTGCACACAAACCCACTTGTAATCTTTTAATTCCATTTTCTTTCGACTTAACTGTTAATGCATGAAGACATTTGTATCCTTATGATAACAAACATGACTGGAATCAAACAGTAGGCAGCCAATAAAATGTTTTGAATTTTTTGTATACAGTGCCCAATTTTTTTTTCCAATTTTTTTTTTTCCTCACAGTTTTTTTTTTTCAAAATAAAATAAAATGCATCGAGGCGGGCCATTTTCAGAGGGGCGGGCGGGGATGAGAATCTAAAAATTAATTTTATGTGGCCTAATCATGATAATTATGACTGATTTAAAGAACCAAAACAATTCTTCCTCTCAAAACTTACAGTTAGTGTTAATCATTAATTAGCGCATCTTGGCCTAAGATCAATATTATAGTGCTTTAATCATATATTATATCGAACTTGAATCAGCAGACAAGAAGCAGCAAAAATGGCGCTGAAATAAACAGATTCTGTTACGTTTGCTCAAGAGCCAAACAAAATAGCTTATTATACGATATATGTCTTAATACATGTAACAGGCAGACAGCATACATGTATTGAATCCATTTAAGTTAAACATAGAAATTAGCTAACATCTTGGAGAAAAAAATACAGATTAACAGGTATGCGTATGTGTTCTTGTCAAACAAGCATCTAATGTTGGGATTTAGACAGCAGATTTCCAGTTGATATGGAGGGTTTTAATTTCCATTAATTCCACAGTGTTATAATGTATAAAGATTAATATTGGTCTGAAGGTTATTGCTGTTAGTATCAAGTCCACTGTATATTAAAGCGCTGCAGATATTCAGTGACTGTGAAATAGCTGATTTAGAAGTACTTACTTGTCCATGTTTCTGCATCCTGGGGTAGAACACAGATCTAATTAAAAGTCACAAACTATTCAGAATTTGTTCAGGACACACCAAGATAATAATCCACCCATGTTTTAAAGGTGATTTCTTAACTCAACACAACACAATCACATTATTGTTTTTAATACCACAAACTTTCAGTCTTTGTGGATGGAATTACTCAAGCATTTATCAATCATAGCCATTCCTTAAAATGAAATTTGTCCTTAGGTGCTAAATATTTTGACAGCATCTGATAATGAAAACTAAATACTGCTACTATTTGTGGATGGTAAATCATGCAAATTGTTTTCTTGATGTCTGCTAGCATCACTAATACAGCAATTGGTCAGGAATTTTACCGATATAAGATCATCATTTAAATGAACAGCAACACCATGTTTTCCTAGCTTCAAGCTTGTGACAAGAAAGGCAACTCAAGCCAATTGAATACATCAGCAATACATGTAGGTTGTACAACCAATTAACTTTTAGAAAAACACAGCCTATATATATACAAGTATGCACTCACCATTACTTTGTTACTCTGTGAAATCAACAAGTTCTGAACTTACAAAAACAATTCAGAGATTAAACAATAAATATATATCAAAAGCAATCAACCATTTCACACGAGAGGATTAAAGTTATAAGTAGAATTCTCAATGAACTGCTTCTTTAAATCACAGTGGTGTGTAAATGTTGTGAACTTTTTTCCCTAGCTGATCAGATGGCTGGTTTATAAAAGTAGCATAAAAATCAACCTTAACAGCATTAATTGACTTTCTGTGTTGCCAAACAGTGAATTACTGATACACAAACTAACTACAATATTTTCCTCCTTATTGTACTTGGTGTGCATACTGATACACAAACTAACTACAATATTTTCCTCCTTATTGTACTTGGTGTGCAGAACAACATCAAAGACACCAGTGACCACCATTATATACCAATTAACAGCTGGTGCATTTGTTTGTTTAACAGAAAAGATGCACCAAATACAATATTTGTACACATACTGTGAATTGTAATCTAGTTTCATAAATGAACTAAAACGCTGCATCTCATGCATTGTAATACAGTATTTTAAAAACTAAGAGTAGGTTCGTAAACTTCATTTTAATTTGCTAAAAGTTACTTAAAACCGTCTACACGGCATTTTGGGACTAAAAATGATGGTCGCTTGTCACGTAAGGCAGGGGGACGCTTAATACAGGGTTTTCATATAGAAAATTACGTTGGACGGTCTAAATATGGTCACATAAGACAGAGAGTCGCTTAATACAGAGAGTCGCTAAGGCAGTCGAGACTGTATATTTTAATATTTTTGCTGAAATAAAATTCAATAAATGTACTGAGATACATTTCATCATTCAAGTTACAACTCTGTAAAATGTATCAATATACAAATTCTTTAAAAAAAATTGGTTGGACTGCATCTTATATACATGTAGATGCATGTCTTCTTCAAATAGAAAATTTGAAATCAAGAAGTAAACACCATCCTAAATGCATGTATTGGGAGCCATTTGCATAAAATTGAAAATTTTAAATAAATTCTATTGTACTCTTCAAATGCAAGTTAATACATGTACTGTAATTTAAAGATGTACTTCCTCCTTTCAATTACAAAAAGAAGATAGAAAATAATTCTAAATCAGTAGTCTTAATTTAATTATTGTATTTCCTAATACTTCATTAAACCTGTTTACTTCTCTTCATAACACTAACAGACACATCTTGATTTAAATAGCATGGAATATCATGCATATGTAATTACAATATGCTTATGAATGCAGTACCACTACATGTATTATGACCCATAGCTGTAAACCAAAGCCAGTATGTAGGATGCTCTCCACTGATTAATTCCTATACCCATGAATAGAGATATTCTTTTTTATGCCTGAATTTTAAATCAATCAAGAGAATTATCTTTCCATCCACAGAATTATGCCTCCGTAAACATGTAAATATGTTAAACAATTGAAAAAAATTGTTTCAAACAGAACATTTAACACAACCATGCAATGCACTCCCAGCAGTTTTTTACTCTTGTTGGCCCAATCTGTTATGCGCAGATCAAATTCTCTGGGACTAACAACTCTCCGTTTACACTTACCGTTGCTACTGTCTGTGACGATTCGATGACGGCTATCCCACTATCCCCCTCGTCCTCACGCTCCTCCACACTCTGGGACCGTGACCTCTGGGTGGACACATTCTGGTTTCCTTTGATGGGACTGACATCTGGGTCACTCACGCTTCGATCAGGACCACTTTTCTCTGGACTAGCGGTATCTGTAGAGCTATCAGAATCACAACAATTTACTTGTTATTATTTCTAATACATTTAAATCTGCTTGATTTCTTTATGAATTTAAAATAAGTTAAACCATACAGTAAGTAAGCCACTGAAATTTATATATGACATAAAAACATATACTTGAAAATTTTAGATTTTGTTATAAAATGAGTTAATGTATACAAGATTATGTTTCTCCCCATGTTTTTATTGTCCAATCAGGATGGCAAAAGATTTTGCCCAATTATTAGAGTTTACATATGATATTTAAGAAAAGTAACTTGTGGGGTCTTTTTTAAAATTCATCTATGTCAATGAAGGCAAATAATATGCAGGAGAAGTTTCTGTATGCAAAGTCACAATGATTTTGAGACTATGGTGAGGAACAACACTGGAAAACTGATCACTTAAGTTTATTATTTCTGTTTTAACTGACAGTAGGTGCTACGGTACTCATAAAATCAGGGCAAAACACTCATTTCACAGCAAGCCTATGCAAATATTGATTTTACCAAGATAAAGAAGTCATTTCTCATTAAAATGAACATAAAACAGTATAAATATTGATGAGCAAAACCATTTTTATTCATTTATCAACATGCAATTAGCAGACTGAATAGCTTGGTTCAGTGAGTTTTTAATCATTACACATATCCACTAATCAAACCATCAAGTTGTATACATAAATTTTAACCATTTCTTAATCCTCTCCTTCCCTTACTTAATATTTACTCTAAAATGTTTTACATCCCTTTTGTTTTTCTTTTTGCACTTAATCAATTTGGATTTGTACGGTATATCTTCTAAAAACTTCAATATACCTAAACAAGTGGTCAAAGTCATTAGATCCTCTACTGTTGCGGATGTCATCATCGTCGGAGAATCGACTGGCGTTGATATCGGGCTGGCTGATGGACAGTCCCCGGTCCCCCTCCTCCGGGCTCTTACCCCGCTGTCTGTGACGCAGGCCTCTGGTTTTCAATCTGAAGCTGCTCCAGAACCGGCGCTTGGAGGCAGAGGGTGGGGTTCTGACGCGGGAATCAGAAGTTGACGACAGGTCGATGGAGCTTTTGGCACGCCGGTTTGACTCATCGGGTACACCTATGATAATGTCAATTTATCTTTTAAATAAATTTTCACAAAGATACACCTTCAATATTGCTACTATGTTTTGTACAGATCAAGATTCGTTTAAAAACAACTGATCATCATGTCCTTATAGTTCCTTAACTTCTTTTATCAACATCCAGATCATTTCTTAAAAAATGTCATGTTCAATATTTTCTACAGTGATTGACACCAACAAACTGACAATGACAATATGGTAAAACACTTATTGAATTTAAGATCTCAACAAACTTTTTTTTTATTATTCTTAAATTACTTTATAAAGAAATTTGTCTTCTATTTTATCTCTCAAATATGCATACCAGTAAAACACAAAATAAACTTGAAGTTTTGAACTCAGAACCATCAACACTGTATCCTTTTCAAAGTGTAAACTAATGGTAGATTAAAGCAGCAGGAATGAACAATTAATGGCCACATACATACATACAAATGAATTAATATACACCACTTTAAGTAATGGGATCAAAACACCATAATTAAAGAATTAATATGCCTCCACTTGTTCATAAAATATTCGAACAAAAGTCAAAATGCATCAGATCAACATGTACATCATGTCTCATTAAGCCACAAAAACTCATTCAATAATTGAAACCAGTGGCTCTTAATACAGAGGAATTGCATGATTGATCTGTAACCCCTCAGCAGAATAACTAGAGTATGAATATACATATCTTGCTGTGACATTTCTAAGTTATATCTATCAGTAGTTTATATATAACCTGGAATACCATTACCCTTTATGGTCTTTCTATAACTGTAATCTTTATTCCAATTAATACCAATCATTTCACTTTATCAGATGAACAGAAATCATTTTTCTCAAAAATGGGTTATAAAAGAATGATAAAGATCAAAAGAGATTAAAAAAAGGATTACAGTGAAAAAGATCAAGAGAGATTATCAGTATCTGCTTGAAGGTAAAAATGGCTCACCTACACATCCACAAAGGACTGATGACATTGCTGTAGAGTTAAAACCATTAGACAGGTGTCTCAAAACATCAATACCTCATCCATGTACACATAGATATGATGAAACATTGTCTCCCTCGTTCCCCCATCAATTTGTAAGTTGGGTATTTAAACAAGAACTAATGGGCAGAGCTACGTATCACAAAGGCAGAGAATCCCTGGTCCATTGTACAATCGGACTGTATTGGGCAAAACTATAGGTTAACTAACATTTGATTCCAGGTTTAGTTATCCCAACACACATTCATGGTCTTTTCCCGAAGTTAGTTCAATGAAATACGAATGATGATTAAGAAAGCAAATACATCCTTAGAGGAATCATAAACTCGTAATTCACTCTCAGCAGTGACCAAGAATTATTTCCCATCATAAAGGTCAAAAGAATTACCGGTATACTGGAAACCAAAGCATCTCAAATATCCATGCAGGATTGGAAAACATTTCTTTAGTTCTTTGTCGAAATTTACATAAATCCACTGCAGGAACTATTTCCCTTGGAAAGGTATAAAATCCATAACGGACATTTATCAGCTATCAAATGTAATTTTCCTCATTATTCACAGATAATCTATCCTTTAAATGCCAATTGTTCTTGGTACATTGTGAATAAATCCCATACAAGTCATTAGGAACAATACCCCAAGAGATGGTTAAAAAGAAGTGCTTTCAAAAAACTTAATCACTTGACCTACATTAATCATACTTTGTCAAATGCAAACTATTGATTAGGTACGACTTGCAGAAACATCACAGAAAGATCGAAAGATGATTTTACTTTTCACCAAAACTTCATAAGTAATAGCTAAAGAGTCAAGCTCCTACTGATAGTGTGGGGTTGTATAATCATTACTCTTCCTAGAAACTGCCCATTTCCTTCAATCATATTTGGTTTCATGTGCAAAAGTAGTTAACTTAGAGAACAACCCATTGTCTGACTTGTTACTAAGAAATTCATCATCAGTGAGGCTGGAGGAGGCCAATGGTAAAATAAAATATTGATTTTACAATCACTAATTGATTGTTGAATAAAATGATGGTTTTACATTTACAGAAATAATTAATGAATATACCCAAACATTAATTAGGAGATTGGGTGTTGTTGATGTCAAAAAAAAAAAAGAAAAAAGAAATTATTCTCAATTAAAACATAACTCAACACATAAAGTATGCTTAAAAATAGCTCTTTATGGTCAAGTATGACAATTTAAATAACATTTATTTCAACAATTTATAAATAGTGTCCTGGAGATTGAAGATATGGGGCCATATTGTTTGTCTGTCTGCAGTCATTGAGAGAGACACATACTTTAATTTAGTTAGGTGAAAGGTCAAGGTCTGAATCAGATGTCAGTAAAGGGTCAAGGTTACAGATAAAGAACAAGGGTTAAAAGTTATTCCATGTCGGAATTTGTCATTGTTTGGGACAAAGTGTTTCAATAAAGATTAGTTTTTTAATCTTAACCATGTGCTAACTTGTACAAATGTATGTTTCTTTTTATTACACGAGTATAAATACTGCCCTGGACAAACGTTCCACAAATGGGTCATGGCTGAAGATCAGACTAATAAAAACAATGTAAATAAACTTAATGACACCTGTTTCAAAGTGAGAGATAAAAGCAATAAACTAAAGACATAAATGAGTCATTAAAAACAAGTATACGTTTGAAATTTCATTCTTATTTAGCACAGACTCACTGGGGGCCAATTCATTCCATTACACATGTCCATTGCAACAAATTTATTTCCATGTTCATTTACAAATGATTTTTTCGTGGCATAATCTAATCTTGATGCATGCATATAAAAATAATAAAAGGAAATAAAATCACAGAATTGAGAACTAAGTCAATGCATCTGACAGCAGAAATAGTTTACGAGATGAATAAATGATTGCCTGTCAGATCCTCTGGATATTACATTTTTTAAGGTTTTATTACATCCACAATTTCCAGCAAATCATGGTTACTATCTTCATCAACTAGAGAAATCTGTTTTTCCTTGCCATGCACACATTGCTGACACAATTACTTTTACTCGACAAATAATCTATTGCTTTCCTTCAAATTGCACTTGGAAATACCAAAGAAACCTTAATTTTTTCTCAAAAACCATGCAAACAATTTTAACATTTATGTCCAAATTGCCCCATTTAAAGATACAACAACTAATACCTAAAATGATATTATAATAATGAATTATTTCCAAAAGGGTATAATCTCTGATGCATAATTTCACACAAAATAAATGCCAATACATTCATATTTCATGATTTCCCCAATCTTTTTAATTTGCAAACAAAAGTTTCTTGCGTGAATGAACAAAGAAAATTATATGCTTTCAGAATCCAATACTTTATCTGCTAGATAATCAAAAGAAGTTAAAAAGATTTTATCTACCGGTAATACCAAAATTGCTTTTGGAAAATAGAAATTGATACTTGCTGAGAAATGTCACTTTGGATTTTTTCTTGTTGGAGGATGAAGTGACCATTTTCTGTCCACCTGAACAATCTAGCTAGATCATCCCAACTAAAGCTGAACGCGATAGCTAGCCTCCAGACATCGATTCATACATCAATGTAAATACATTTTGTATGTTTTGTAAACTTTTTTTGATAAAAAACAGGCTCTGTCCACCTGTCAACATTCATTATTGACAAGTGTACATGTTGCTAAAAAATATAATAAAATAAAAACACAAACTATAGCTCAGCAACGATGAACTGCTCAGATCAATATTGATATGTTATGGGCTGTTACCAAGGCATACTCATAACTTAAGCTTAGAGTCAATTCATAAATTATTCTGTTTATCCATAAACTAATATGAAAAAAATCCATGGGTACCTGTTTTTTTTTTACAAAATATATGTTTATCTAGATACACATTGCACAAAGGAAGTTTATTTGAAAGAGTAACAATAATTATATTGCAACCTCCATAGTTTTCCAATGCTCTTTTGCTGAGAGTAATTTAAATCATGGCTGCAGCATTTATCATTATTCATCTGCATTCCAATATTTTGATATTTCATTGTGCAGGTGATCAATAAAATCAAAAGTTCAACAAGGTAAGAAACATTGAAAAAGGTCCTGAGCATGAGTTGACATACATCTACAACTATATAGTGAAATAGTTACAAATCAACTTTTCTTATTTCTGGTATCTCAAAAACCTTGCAGAGCAATTAAGAAAATGAAATGAAATTCCTAGTGCATAGTATTCTAACAAAAAGAAAAGTCTTCATTGACAAAGCTTATCAACATGATCAAAGAAAGTAAAATGATGGCTGCAATATCCTTGCATGACAGACCATGTGTGAAATACTTTAATTGATCATCAATACCAAGTTTGGTACAGCTGTTACAATAGACAGAACTTGTTTAATCCATACATGTCATATACCAGCTAGATCTGAGGAGCTGTATATGGTGTAATATAGGCCACAACATCAGAACAGATATCTACAGTTAAGAAAATCATGCTGCTAGGAACTACAACATAAGACAGATGCAATGATATACTAAGAAATGTAAACAAGTTTCTCTTTTCCAACTAACTGCACCATTATGATACTAGGACCACAAAACAAACCCACAGATGCAGAATAGATGTTCAGATGTGAATCAAAAAAGTTGGTTGTCTTCAGCTGATAAACATGAACAATAGCAAATGAATATTTGAGACAAAATGCAATACAACACACATTGTTTGCAATTCGCTAATCAATGGAAACCTTGATTTACATTTGACCAATGAAGAGTGCAGCATCAGCTTCCCCTATGATTTTATGTGTCAAACAAAGACTTGGATATGTGTGAACAATAATGCTAAAACTTTTACCATTATAGGTATCCAAACATTAAACACACAAATCTCACAAAATATAGTAAATCAGCTGGACAGGTTTGTTGCAACCACTACTGAAATAAAACCACTACTGAAATTAAATTATTTTAATAGTGGTTGGTGATGTATTTCATTTATAAGAATCACTTTGCCACCACTATTGAAATACAACCACTATTTCAATATATATAGTAGTTGTATTTCAAAAGTGGTTGCAACATAGGTTCAATTTTGATTCTTTATAAAAGTAATTTAATACAAAATGTATAATCTATTTTAAGATATTTGGCCACAGAAAAAGAACTTGTTGTATGAACTCATTTTAAGTGTGTTTGTTGTAAATGTGTATTACCTATATGAAAATATTCTTGTTTAGATAAGTTCCATCAAATCTTGTTATCTCAAACATAACTGGACCAAGACAAACTTCTATATAACCTAGAATTCTAGAAGATGAGGTTAACTTAGAGCTCATTTCAAAATACCGTAGATTTTCCCATTTGGCGAGAGTCAATGTATACGTCAGCAGCTCGCTAGACTCAGTCAGCCGCTAGCTTGGCTAGCATCAAAGACATGCCGCCGCCACAACAACGCATGTGGTTGAAACAGTGCAACTGCATTAAAAATAGTGAAAATAGTGTACTGCAGGTCGAAAAACAAATATTTTTCTTATGTATACTAACATTTGAACTTATTTTTATCTTCGGAATGACTTTATTCAAATATATGTCAATAGAGAGAGAGAGAGAGAGGAAGGGAGAGAGAGAGGAAGGGAGAGAGAGAGAGAGAGAGAGAGAGAGAGAGAGAGAGAGAGAACTTAGCTGGCTAAGCGAATTACATCTTCACAAAGTCAAGGTTTTGTGATTACGGAACTCCACGCAGTTTGTTTGGAGTTCCATAATCACAAAACCTAGCTGCAGGTGTGTAGCTCTCGGTCTGAAAAAATTCAGATGGATGACCTCCATCTGAATTTTTTTCAGACTGGGAGGTACAGACCCGCAGCTACACAAAACCTTGACATTGTGAAGATGAGCGAAGCAGGGCTTCATCAGATTTAAAAAGAGGTTCCTCAGTATTTTTTAATTTTTAGCAGGCTGAATATTTGATGTTGTTATAGTTGCAGCCGATTGTGCTATTTAGAATGCACTTATTTATTATCGACATCTTTCTGGGTTGACCCCTGAACCCCATACAGGTCAGTGAACTACGTATAAGCTATGCTGTAACATCTTCACTGATGAAAAATTTTGACTGACTCTTCAATCAGATCGTAGTAGTCGATCACGACTTGAATGAGAGAGAGAAGAGAGAGAGTTGAGGAAGTAAATGTATCGATACGATTCAAACATGTAAATACGGTGTTCAGGAAATCAATACATAAACAACATTTGTCAGTAAACACATGTATATATTCATGCATGTACCTATGTGAATAAATACTAAACAGTCTTCTTAATTTTAACATGCAGAATAATTGTTAAGATGGCGGCATTTCTTTGATGCCAGCAAAGCGACCCGGCCAGTTCTAATGCGGTCGTACTGTGTGGGTGTTTCGGCCGCATGTCTTTGATGCCAGCGAAGCGACGGGCGTCTGGATTTAGCAAGCTGCTAACGAAAACAAGACTGTCACCAAGTGGGAAAATCAATGGTATTTTAAACGAGCTCATAAAGATGAGCTCGTAGAAATTGGATTTCAAAATCATTTGACATAATATTTAGGGATTCTACCATGGTATTTGATTTATCCTTGTTAGAGATACTGAATTTTTCAGTCTCTTCTTTGATAATTTATCCTTGTATCAAGAGAAGGAACCATATAATTTTTATAAGCATAATTAAATCTCAATTTCTAGTAATATTCACATTGTAGAAATCAACTTTATCCAAGTTTACAACTAATTAACTCTGAACACAAGATGTTAAGGCTTACGATGGGTGGAATCTTCATCACTTCTTTTAAGGAAGCTGCTCTGAAATCTTCTTAAAGTCCATTTTTTCTTTTCCCTCTCTGAAATAACAACATATAAAACACATTAATCATATCTGTATCATCTACATGTGTAATGCATGTCCAAGATCAATTCATTATTAATAAACTTTTTTCAATTTCATGTATTCATGATCCATTCATGTTCTGTTTGGCTACTTCACACCTTTCTGTTGGAAATCTCATCTAATTTTCCAAAATTCTATTTCTTTTGAAATGTCCAACAAAGAAAGAGTTTATCATTTTTATTTGAATAGTTAATATGTAAATGAGAAAATCCCATGTGTTGGCTCATGATCAGAGAGCTTTACAACAAGACTTCCATTTTCTTTTCTTTAGTCTTATATTTCCAAATTTTCTTTGATTTTTTTCACAATTTTGGATAGATCATTCATCAAATATTGAAATAAATAAGAATATTAATTTCTAATGAAGAATTCTATGCATAACAGTAAATGTAAAAAGTAAATGTTTTGAAGGTACCCACCAAATAAAGAATTGCAACTTAATACTGGTACAAGCAAATTATTCAAACTAAAATACATACCTATGACCATTTCTCATCAAGTACATGTAAGTCTACAGGATTTACTTAAAGTATAAACACTTTTCAAAAGCCAAATTCTAAATAAATTCTTATGTTCATTACAACTTCACTTAAGAGTAACTGCTATCAGTATTATTAATGGTTGTTGAGTTGGCTACAGAACAATGAAACTCTTTCATTACTATTGTTGTGATAATTGCCAGAGTGTGTCTAGGTTACTGGGGTAAACAAATTCTTTTGACTTTAAAGAATTAATCCCCTGTCACAATTCAGTGCTCCATCGCTTGTTCAATATCTCATAAAACGCTGTCATCAGCTGGTCATGTACAATCATACGTACAATCAACCTAAAATTGATTTGTCAATCAACAACTTCATTAATTCGGACAAAATTATAAAAACATAATGACAAAGAGTATTGTTAACAATACACAGCCGATGGGGGTACATCTGTACACAGACATTGCGATGACTGCACAGAAGTCCGACAGGTAACTGTTCTTAAGAGTGTACTGTCGTGTACACACGTTTACTGATCGAATCGACATTTTAACCGTTAACTTCATTAAACCTTATGCGTACAGCATATATTTTGAGTCTGTACTAACTAGAGTTCATTTGTAAAGTTTCCAGTTATGTTGACAACTTCCTATAAGTATCTACTGTTTGTGTTTACCTTTGCCGCTTCTGTCCATGTTTTCATTTTCAGATTCTACGTGAGCATGCGCTTGAACCCTTTCAGCCTAGTTATCGATACGGTAACGTATGAGGCGTAATTATCCGTACAACAAATTCTACTGGTTTTATAATAGGATAATGCTATTGATTAATTACTGATTCTATGTCCCTGCTGATACATAATCATTAATGGTTATACAAACTTATTAAGGCAGGCAAAGCCTTTTAGAAATTTGTGTCAAACCAAACTTTTTTAAAAAATATTAATTATTTGAACAGTTAAAACAGGGACGTATATACTAATACTAGTATATACTATATACTAGTATATACGTCCCTGGTTAAAACAACTCATAAACTTACTCCCCTTTCCGCTAAGTAATTTTCCCCAAGTTTATCGACATATGTCTGGTTTTTCTCTCCTTTTGAAAAATATGAGCTATATATTTGTACAGAAGCCACTGAACCATACTTGTACAATACTTTAAATCAATTACATGTCATCTTAAGGTACCTCACTACACCCAGACTTATACTTTTTAAGACACTACGTCACAAGATGGCGATTTAAATGTTTTGTTAAACGGTTTATATCGTTTGATTCGGTTGTATATCGTCGTTGCTCAGTGGTTAAAGTATTGGGTTTCTGAACCGCAGATCATGAGTTCGAATCCGCCTGGAGCTTTTGTTCAAGTTTACTGAATTAAATTTTCTAAAATGTAATTTTTCATCCAAAATTGCACATTTTTTTGCCTATTTGACTTAAATACTTCTTATCCATTATGATATCTATGATAATCAAGTAATTTTCTGCTGATTTGAAAAAATATTTCAAGGTGTAGTGAGCCACCTTAAATGATCATCGATTTGAACAAAACTATAAGGCCACATAAATTTAATATTTAGATTCTCATCCTGATTTGCAAAAAATATGGGGCGGGTAGGTGGATTTTATTTTTTTATTTAAAAAAAAAATCTTTTTCACCATTCATGTTCTAGAAATAACAATTGCTCGATCTTTTTAAAATTGTTAATGCTAATATGAGTACAAATTTCAATATGTAATCTTTTTAATTCCATTTTATTTCAACTTAATTAACTGTAAATGCATGAAGACATTAGTATCCTTATAACAAACATGACTGGAATCAAACGATCATCCACATGTTAAGCAGCCGTTGAAATGTTCTGGATTTTTTGTATGCCAACTCAATTTTTTTTTGCACAATTATTTTAAAAATAAAATAAAATACATCAGGGCGGGCCACTTTCAGAGGGGCAGGCGGGGATGAGAATCTATAGATTAATTTTATGTAGCCTAACTGGAAATTTATTACGCCCTGTAAAAAAATTAAATGAAAGACACTGGAGTTACCTTAAATTCACATACCAAAAATACCCCCCCCCCCCCTTTTTCCTCCCCCAACCCCCCCCTCCCCCCCCCCCCCCCACAAAAAAAATTTTCAACCACCCACCGGCAAACAAATTTATCAATCAAACAACTCCTTTCCTCAAAACTTTTTCTGGATCCGCTCATGCTTCTTTACTTGAATTATATTGCATTTGCTCATCAGCAAGTTCCCACATTGTGGTTTCTTTGGGTGTTTTTCTCCCCATTTCATTTTTTAAGGTTACATGTATAATCCATGATAAACTATCCAACTTCGCATTCGTAGATCATTTGATACTGATGAATTAGCATAGTTTATCACAGAAAAAATATTAATCATGTCACAAATATCATTTACATGTCTGTTAAGTTTTAGAGAGATTTTTTAAAACTGCATTAAAATTAAATACAAGATATATCTACCGTCCCAGTTTAGTGAAGTAAAATGTAGGGTTAGTACTAATAACTTAAATATGACCTTTACAAGGCACCTGCTTCAAAGACTTCAACCTGTGTCAAGAATTACTTTAAACTCCTCTAGCAAAGTGAAAATGGCTCGGATTCAGCATCCAGTTCTGTTTAACTCCTTTACTCAGATGCAACATTCAAGCAAGTTAGGTGAAATTCAAACAAAAAATGGCTCGGACATACCGTAGTATCTGCCTTAGAAATTAGATGTTCATACAGAGGGTGGCACATATTGGCCACTTGACTTTGTCTGGCAAGTTTTAAACAGAACCCAAATTTTCTGTAAATATGCCAATCTACAGTGGTATTCTTATTAACTACAAAATTTTTTGAAATTATATTGAGGAGTTTCAGATTAATATTACTGTGCAGACAAGAACAGGACTGAAGGACACACTTATGTTCAAAAGGGGACATAACTACCACCAAAACTATCAAATTGATATATCAGGTGAAATTGCACATCTACATGTCCTTTTTAGATACTGTTTAAAAAAAAAATTGTTTTATAACATTATTAGAGGAGTTGTTCTTGAAAAAAAAACCTGCCCACTCTTCACTGGTATGAAGTGACTGACCGTTACTGCAGTAGCTGTCATACAACATGGCAATGACCCAAAAAGGCATGAAATTTTGCTTAACTAAAATATAATAAATTTCTGACCTATATAGTTTTGAAAACTTATTGATATCAAAATACGAAGCGATAACAGTGTATGAAGTTCTGATGTAAATATGAAGCGATAACAGTGTATAACTGTTATAGCTTTATAGACTCTTAGCCACATCTTTGGAATAACAAGTGGTTAAAAGGTCAGTGATCTAAGTAAGGCAATAGATGTGCATGGCTTTCTCAATCTGGGACAATAATTCATTATAATTGGTCACCTTGAATTGCTGGATACCAACAAAACATTATAACCACAAAACAAGCAAATCCAGAAATCTGTGCTGTTTAATATTTTCATACATGGTGTACAGTTTCTATTCTCAAATGCTGAAATGTTTAGTTTGCAAAATTTGAAAAAGTCACCAAATACAACTTTACACATTCTCTGCTCATATCTTAAAAAAAATTAACAAATGTAAAAAGTAAACAAGAACACCAAAGTTCAAAACTCCTATCAAATATGACACAAAATGCATGACATCTTAAAACATTTGCTAGGAAACTTCAACTTTCAGTAAAATACTGACAATTCAAACTAAAATATTTTATGCACAAAACAATGGACAAAATTTAACATATCCAAAACTTAATATTTTGCTGAAACTTGTGATCAAAAAGGCTGTGAAACACAGACTAAAAAAAATTTAATTACAGAAAAAAATCTTGTTTTGTTATAGATATATAAAATGTAGAAAACTAGGTTGTAACTTACTATGAAAAGCTGTAAACTTATGATTTCATTAACTGTATGTCAGAAGTATCAAAATCCTATGACACATGAATTCATATGGTAATAAATCCTAGCATAATGATTTCTGTTTTGCTTTTGCATAGAACAGTTTTACTTCCCTACAAAAGTCAAATTGTTAATAATGAATAATTCAAACTACATGTACATTTCATTTGCTTTGCTATCAATTCCCTTCATTTCAACAATCTAAAATAACCATTATCTGAAAATTCAAAACCATACTTTAAAAAAAAAAAAAAAGCTTGAATTTCATTCATTTCTGCTCTGATATTTTTCTAAAAAAATTAATGTTTATACTTCCATTTTGTCACATTAATCTTCTTACAAAAAAAGACAACCCCCAAGTGCTGAAATGAAATCTATAGAAATCTCAGTCCGAGGTAATAAGGCTTTCTGTCTAGTACAAAATCTGTTTTTGACCACTAATCTGACATGTTGTTTATTTTTTCACTTCCCCTTGGGCTGCTTCTGCCTTCTTCTCTTGCTTTTGCCTCATTATTTCCGCGTCCCTGAAAATACATCAATTTCAGAAAATTTTCAGATGTTTGCAACAAAAAGCACATGTTCCACTTCATTCACTTCAGCTAATGATTGCTTTTAAATTAATAAAACTAAATTTTGCATTTTTTCCTTACATTAAAGTTTGAGTACAAGCAAGAACATATATTACTTTTTTTTTAAAGATAATCTTTAATCATTAAAATTTTACCGATGTCTTCTCTCTTCTAAAGTAAGTCCTTTATTTGCACCCTTTTCATTTGAAGCTTTCTTCTTCTCTGCCTCTTTCTGTTTTTTCATTGCCTTTTCACGAGATTTCTCTCTCTGATTTCCTCCTAAAATTAGGTAAGGCAAAAAAAATTAATCATTAGTTTCTCGGGCCAAAATTTTGAAATGTTGATGAGGCAGGCAGGCAGGTTTTTTTTTGTTTGTTTTTTTTTGTTTTTTTTTAAGACACAAATTTACAATGACGGTAACCCATCTATTATTATTTATTTGTGTACTCATCAGCAGATATTCATCAAGCTAATACATTGGCAAAGTTTAAATATTTGTTTATGTTCTCTTTAGTTTAAACTGTTTCTGTTTCTTTTTCAAAGGATGAGTTTTTGCAGATGAACAAACATGGACAAATGGTTTATGCCCCTGCTCCATTTTGCAGCCAATCTTCCCTGTCCACAGTAATAACATAAGTCTGAACTGAAATAGGGGACTTCTTATGGCATTTCACTAGTTGAATTTGCCATATAAAAATTTATCAAATAAAGCTTTCATTTGGGGTGTTTTCTTATTGATCTTCAGTGCCTGGGGAACATGACAGAAATCAAGGGAAAGTAAACTAGTCATCATAAAATTCTCAAACAATACAATTGTCCTTTATTCCTCCTACCAGGCAATATTACAGAAGCCTCAATTTCTGAAGATAACAGAGACATTTCAGTGGTAGTCTTAACAGGGGCCAACCTATCTTGTGCAAATTTTTAGGGAGACTTCACTTCTCCCTCACAGAAAAATAGGGAGAAGTTTGAGAAATCAGGTAGACTCCATTCTTTGACATTGGCATAACACTAATGATAATATATGTATGTATACACAGATTCAACCTTAATTTAAATTGGATTAGAAGCAAGTCAATTAAAAATAAAACAACTCCTAAAAATTTTAAAAACTTATCCAATTTGTTAAATTTAATTTATTAGGTGTATTCATACATTTTATAGACGAAATGTTTTGTAATTGTGTTAGCTAAATGACAAATAAAATCAGTCTATGTACTTCTGTGTATTTCGGAGGTATTATTCCAACCCTTTGACCCAATTACAACCGTCATGTAGTGGATCTGTTTAATTGTAGACAAACGGTTTTATGATTATTTTAGCATTAATTTGGCAGAGTTATTAACTAAATTACAAGTTACTAACTAATTGTAATATCAGCACGAAAGGAGTCTTGGTAAAATGGGTAGGCAAACCCAGGCCGGGGCAAAATAAAAGCCGGGGCAGATCGAGATTTTTCAATTTTCTTCGTTATTAATCTGCCAATCTCATTGAAATTTTCAGGATCTGTTATGGACCGGTATATTTGTATTCGCTGTAAATATTGCACAACAATGCGTATTTTGGAATTTATTGAGGATTGTTGATTTCCAAGTTGGTAAAATGGGTAGGCAAACCCGGGTCGACATTTTACGGGTTTGTGGAGTTATTTAAGAAGAAACTTAATAATTCATGATAAATTCCGTTAAAACATATGAAATACTTTTTAAAAATAAAGATTTCTTTAATTGAAATTGATATTTCTGCGATTAATAACCTGTTTAAAGAAAAACCGGGTCATTAAAACCGGATCCGATCACCCGGGACAAACTTGATAATTCCGTAATAGTTGCGTGTCTATGTTATCCCACATGGATATTTTTTTCTGTTTTATGCAATGGTGTCTTTAGAAATGTGCATGTGTAACAAACTCAAGTGACAATTTCCTATTCAACTGTCCATAGTGTGCATTAGCCTCTCACTCCTACGGGTATGTTTAATATAATTTCCCAATTGTTTTTATTTCTATCACAATATTGATGCTTGTAAGATATTGGTTTTTTTTATGGGCAAACTGAGTCTGTGCCCTGGTAGGACGCCGTGTTAACCACGAAAAGAACGTACAGTACTTGTTTACAAAATAATAATTAAAAAAACAAATAAAACCCTCAGCATGCTTATTCATTCGTATCACTCTTTTAAATAGTCAGTTCTAAATAAAATTTCAAAAACTATAATAAATAAAAATAGTGTTTTAAATATATTCATTTATTTATTTTAAAGGTAAACAAGAGGCCCATGGGCCACATCGCTCACCTGAGGAACAATAGGTATGATGAAATCAGCTTAATAAAGTCATAATACAAACTATCTGGACAATGAAGTATAACACATGTAGATCCTGTATAAATGAAAATCCATTTCCCCCCCCTTGATATTCTTATTTTTATTATCATTAGTCCCTTTTCTAACAGGATGATTTTATAGTCATAACACATGTTGAGCATTGCAGTTCTCAAAAAGATCCTAAACAATTGTTTATGTATGGGATATAAACCTACATCAAACTCTGAACCCTTTGTGAGGCCCAAGAATCACCAAGGGGCCAAAGTCTAAACAATTTTAAAGAATCACCTGGCTGATTAGTTTCTGAGAAGAAGATTTTTAAAGATTTACTCTATATATTCCTATGTAGAAATTCAACCCCCCCATTGTGGCCCGATCCTACCCCCGGGGGTCATGATTTTCACAACTTTAAATTTACACTACCTGAGGATGATTCCAAACAAGTTTCAGATTTCCTGGCCAAATGGTTCTTGAGAAGAAGATTTTTTAAGATTTACTCTATATATTCCTATGTAAAAAATTGACCCCCCGTTGTGGCCCCATCCTACTCCTGGGGGTCATGATTTTCACAACTTTCAATCTACACTACCAGAGGATGCTTCCACACAAATGTTAGTTTTCCTGGCTGATTTGTTTCTGAGAAGAATTTTTTTTAAAGATTTACTCTATATATTCCTATGTAAAAATTCAACCCCCCATTGTGGCCCAACTCTACCCCCGGGGGTCATGATTTTCACAACTTTGAATCTACACTACCTGAGGATGCTTCCACACAAGTTTCAGCTTTCCTGGCTGATTAGTTTCTGAGAAGAAGATTTTTAAGATTTACTCTATATATTCCTATGTAAAAATTCAACCCCCCATTGTGGCCCCATCCTACTCCTTTGAATCATGATTTTCACAACTTTGAATCTACACTACCAGATGATGCTTCCACACAAGTTTCAGCTTTCCTGGCTGATTAGTTTCTGAGAAGAAGATTTTTAAAGATTTACTCTATATATTCCTATGTAAAATTTCAACCCCCCATTGTGGCCCCACCCTACCCCCGGGGGTCATGATTTTCACAACTTTGAATCTACACTACCTGAGGATGTTTTCACACAAATTTCAGCCTTCCTGGCTGATTAGTTTCTGACAAGAAGATTTTTAAAGATTTACTCTATATATTTCTATGTAAAAATTCGACCCCTCATTGTGGCCCCTCCCTACCCCCGGGGGTCATGATTTTCACAATTTTGAATCTATACTACCTGAGGATGCTTCCACAAAAGTTTCAGCTTTCTTGGCCAAATGGTTCTTGAGAAGAAGATTTTTGAAAATTTCTCAAAAATTTTCAATAATTCATAATTAACTCCCCTTGAGAAAGGGCGTGGTCCTTAATTTTCACAACTTTGAATCTCCTTAGCCTAAGGGTGCTTTGTGCCAAGTTTGGTTGAAATTGGCCCAGTAGTTCTTGAGAAGATGTCGAAAATGTGAAAAGTTTACGGACAGACGGACGGACAGACGGACGACAGACAAAATGTGATCAGAAAAGCTCACTTGAGCTTTCAGCTCAGGTGAGCTAAAAATAATGTGTAGCACCCAAAAATGATTATTAATCACTTTTCTCATTTATTTAATAAGGCTCTAATGAGGATACTTCCTTGCGAATTGCGGTTAAAGCTGGGCAATGTCACAATATTGTGATAGCTAACATCCTCAATTCGGAATTTTTGAGTTTGTCCCGGGTGAACGGATCCGGTTTTAATGACCCGGTTTTTCTTTAAACAGGTTATTAATCGCGAAATTATTACTTTCCGGTAAACAAATGTCAATTTCTAACTAGTATTTCATATGTTTTAATGGAATTTAATATGAAATATCAAGTTTCTTCTTAAATAACTCCACAAACCCGTAAAATGTCGACCCGGGTTTGCCTACCCAATTTACCAACTTGGAAATCAACAATCGTCAATAAATTCCAAAATACGTATTGTTGAGCATCAATATTTGCAGCGAATACAGATATACTGAATCGTAACATATCCTGAAAATTTCGATGACATTGGTTAATTATTATCCACGTAAATTGAAAAATCTTGATCTGCCCTGGCTTTTATTTTGCCCCGGCCCGGGTTTGCCTACCCATTTTACCAAGACTCACATGAAAGTTATAAACATCGGTTGTAATTTTCAGTGCACAGTATGTGGTTGCATCAACCGTATTTATAACCTCTCAAGATAAGACAGTCGCTAGCTATTAATCACAACAGGGGTTAACTTGGCTATGAAAATGTGTTTTGAATTAAATAATTATCATTTTATTGCTTTTGGGGTTAATTTTCACGATCGTGAACTCAGAATACAGGGTGACTTCAACCTCTTTTTCTGAGGAAATTCTGGCGAAGTTACCGACCACAAAGCGAGTACTTATATTTACATATACTTATATTTAGCCCAAGTTGCCCCCAAGGTTGGTCAAAGGGTGTCATGTGTCATATATAATCACGTTTTCACTTACAGAGACAAACATTTATTCTGAGCGTTTGTTTACGTTGATTTCATAATAGAGAAAACCAATAATGATAAGATATGGAAATTCCGGAAAAATAGCGATAAAAAAGTTTGATGCGGCGATAATTTTGCTGATGCGGCGGTGCCTGAGAAACAAATCATTAATTTTTTTTGGCCTAAACTTTGCATCTTTTAAAAACATATGCAGAACAAAAATAATATACAATTATTGCTGTTTTTGAGGTCAATACGATGATTTAGCTACCCAAGAAGTACAATATTCACCGAGCCGGAGGCGAGGTGAATATTTTACTTCGAGGGTAGCTAAATCATTGTATTGATCGAAAAAACAGCAATAATTATTTTATTATATGATTTAGCAAAGAATTGATACATTCATATCAAACTGAGTGTTATCAAGCGAAGATTTTAGTTTAAAACCATAGTGAACAAATTGAAAAACGCAATATTTCATTGGGGGATCTATTTTTAGTCCGATGTAGAGAAAATCAAATGTTATATTGACCTCCTAGGTCACGTGCAGGTGAATATAATGTTCTTTTTTTTCTAGATAGTTGGATATGAGCCAATCAGAGAGCTAGGAATTAATCAATCACATAATAATCATATTTATCAACCTTTATAAGTTATCAATGATTAATGCAGGATATATAGTACCAATCAGACCCAACCGAACAGAAAGTAGACCCCAACTAAACCGTGTGTTTACTTTCGGGGTCTGCTCGGGGTTTACTCTGGGTTTGCTAGGGTAGACCCTGAGTTAACCCCAAGTAAACCCAAAGAAAACGCAGAGTAGACCCAGAGTGGACACAGAGAGTAAACCCTGATCATCAGAAGACCCCTGAAAGCAGAGACATAAATAACAGAGATTGGCAACTCCGCTATTAGCGAGTTTTGTTATTGAAAATGTTACGGGACCAACCTTACTTTGAGAACTACATATAAGTCAGTGGGGTTTTTTCACCAATTTGGGAATGGGGGCTTGGGCCCTGTCAATTGGGAAAAATAGTGACAAAACGGTAAAATTGGGAAAATTTGTTTTTATTGATTATAATGAAATTTAATGATTTCTATCATTTATTCAAATACTAATTACAGCACATTGCTTCTTTTTCTAGAGTTCTTGAAATCATTATTCTGTTCAGTCTTTCTTGAAAATTTTGACAATTCATGCATAGTTTTTTTCTTTTAAATACAATTGGGAATTTTGGGTCTGAAATTGGGAAAATATTAGGAAATTTCTAATTGGGACTGGGGCCGAAAATCAGGCCCAACACTGTAAAGTAAATTGATATATTGATCTTAAACCAAAAGCATATTGTTTTTATGAAAAATGTGCATAGGATTTAGAAGTTTTTGAAACAATAAATTGAAAAATAAGATTTATAGAAATTATATAGGCCAGCTATAAAACCTTGGCGAAATCTCGGATGACGGGTAGCCAACTGCCATCTGAAACTCCTCCATTATAATATTGTTTATAAGACACAAACTCATGAAAATATAATACTTTGAATGTTTTGGTAATAGGATTTAGCTGTTTTTATTTCAATATATTTGTTTATAAGAAAAATATACTGATTTAAACTGGAATACTTTACAATAGGGACCGTAGGATTTCGCGAGATTTCAATCAGTTGCCAATCTCTGTTATTCATATCTCTGCTCAAAGTAAATCCTGAGTAAATCCCAAATGTACACCCTGGGTTTAGTTGGGGTCTGCTCTAGTGTTAGGTTGGGTCTGGTCGGTACTGTAACCAACACTTCAAATCAGGTACCATTTCTTGGGCAACTTGTCTGCTTTGTTCTTAGCTATAGGTCTTTAGCTCTGGGTCTAAAAAACTTGGATAGACGACCTGGGAGCACAGGCCTCTAAATTTCTATCAAGCCGTTAAATGTATGGGAAGAGAGAGATATACACCCTATCTATATATAAATACACCAGGTATGCAACGACTTTTTAACCCCCTCGCTGATTCGGGGCCGATTATTTCAAGAATATTGCAGTGCCTGACCTTAAGCGTGCTGATCTGTGACCGAAATTGATTTATCTTGTATTCTATCGCTTCAAAAAATTCAAATGCGCTGAAATAATGACACAGTCAACCATTACTTCCATCGTTTCAAAATTTCTGCCACTGTCCTC